>CM021105.1:602120528-602243568 GCA_007115665.2 Sequoiadendron giganteum | reverse complement strand
GTTTGAAGCACAGATTATAGACGAAGAAGAAACCGAAGAAGCGGAATTTGACACCGAAGGGATCTTAAATTTGAAGACAAATGTCATTCCTAGGGGCATGGTGGAGTTAGAAAGACTCTTTGACCCTGATAAACTAAGTAGGAATCAAAGCACCCAAGGGGATGGATGTGAGACAATCAACTTGGGAACTAGTGAGCAAGTAAAGAATGTATTTGTGGGAAAAGTATGCACCCCAAAAGAAAGAGAAGGAATAGTGCAAGCATTGAGAGAGTTCTCTGATGTGGTAGCCTGGGGCTACGAAGACTTAAAGACATATGACACTACCTTGATCACGCACACGATCCCGTTGAAGCCGGGAAATAAACCATTCAGACAAAGATAAAGGCCGGTGAACCCGCTATTGGAACCGTTGATATATCAGGAGGTAAGGAAGCTCCTTTCGGCCAGAATAATCTTCCCAATAAGGCACTCAACGTGGGTCGCCAATCTAGTGCCCGTCAGGAAGAAGAACGGAGAGATAAGGTTATGTGTTGACTTCCGCAACCTAAACAGAGCATCCGAGAAGGATAACTATCCCTTGCCCTCGCTGGATGAGGTTTTGCAGATTGTAAATGGTTCCCAGATGATGTCCTTTTTGGACGGTTATTCAGGTTACAACCAGGTGATGGTTGAAGAAGCAGATAGACTGAAAACAGCTTTCACCACTAAGTGGGGAACATTCACTTACAGAAGAATGCCTTTTGGCCTAATCAACGCCGGAGCCACATTTCAACGAGCTATGGACATCGCTTTCAGAGACTTAGTTGGAAAATGCATTATTATATACATGGATGACTTGATAGTGTTCTCCAAAAAGAGGGAGGATCATGTTGAAGACTTGAGAAAGATCTTCCGGAGATGCAGAAGATTTGGTATTTCTCTCAATTCAAAGAAGTGCGTATTCGGAGTCACCGAAGGAAAATTGTTAGGACATGTCCTCTCAGAACAGGGCATATCAATCGACCCAGACCGCATTGAGGCAATTTCAAAAATCGGCATGCCAGGGAGTCAGAAAGAGTTGAGGTCTTTCTTTGGCAAGATTAATTTTGTGAGAAAATTCATAACTGGATTCGCCGAGATTGTCAGACCACTAAATGAAATGCTGAAAAAGGATGCAAAGATAGAATGGACCCCTCTCACAAAGAAGGCGTTCGAAGAAATCAAGCAAGCAATAGTAGATGCTCCGGTGCTAGTTAGTCCGGATTACTCAAAACCATTCTACTTGTACTCCTTTGCTTCAGAACACACTTGCGCAGCGGTCTTGACCCAGAGAGCAGAAGAAAAGGATGAACACCCAATTGCTTTCATGAGTACTCCATTGAAGGAAGCAAAATTAAGGTACGCCAATGTAGAAAAGCAAGCTTATGCTCTAGTAAAAGCAGCTAAGAAGTTCAGGCACTACATCCTAAGGAGCAAAGTACATGCAATAGTTCCAGATGCCACAGTAAAGACATTACTGATGCAAAATGAATTGGGAGAAAGAAGAGGCAAGTGGGTCGCCAGCTTGCAAGAATATGACATAGAGATACAGCCGATGAAGTTAGTCCGAGGACAAGCATTGGCACAAACGATTGCAATGGCAGGACCTGGGCTGGTACAACAAACATATATACTGGAAGAGGTGTCCCCAGGGGAATGGTACGATGACACTGTTTACTATTTGTTGAACCAAAGGTGTCCTTCACATTTGAATCCAGTGCAATGAAGGACTTTAAGAATGAAGAGCCAGAGATTCATGCTGCAGGGATCAATACTTTATAGAAGAAATCACGAAGGTATATATTTGAGATGTGTAGGAAAAAGAGAAGCTAAGCAGCTTATGGAACATTTCCACGAGAAATTCGGGACAGGTCACGGAGGTGGTTTGGCCACAGCTCATCAGATTTCAAGGGCTGGGCATTATTGGCCCACACTTTTTAAGGATGCTTATGAGCATGTGAGGGCTTGTCACATTTGTCAGACAGCTGCGTACAGAGAAAAGAATCCGGCTATGCCCTTGCAACCAGTGATTGAAGTCAGACCATTTGCCAAGTGGGGGCTGGACTTTATTGGAATGATTAACCCACCGTCCTCGGCACAGCACAGGTACATACTGACAGCCACCGACTACTGCACCAAATGGACAGAGGCTCAAGCTCTCAAGCTTTCCACCACAGATGTAGTCATTAAGTTCCTCGAAGAGAATATTATTACAAGGTTTGGATGCCCCCACGCTTTGGTGTGCGACAACGGCCCCGCCTTTTCATCATTGAAGTTTTCAAATTGGGCGTTTGAGTATGGGATTGCACTGAAGTTCTCATCCAACTACTACCCCCAAGGAAATGGACTTGCAGAGTCCACAAATAAGAATCTGCTGAATGCTATCAAGAAACTGTTGGATAAGAACCCCAAGGATTGGCACACACAGTTGAGGTTTGCCTTGTGGGCAGACCGAATTAGAACGAAGAATTCTTTGGGAACATCTCCCTACCATTTGGTGTATGGGCAAGACCCCGTCTTCCCAGTTCAATTAAGGATCCCTACTCTCCAGTTTATTCAGGAGTATCTGGAAGGCGAAGACCGAATTCAAGTCAGGTTGTCTCAGTTGATGCACTTGGAGGAAAAAAGAGATGAGGCATTGGAAAATCTGGCTAAGCACCAAGGAGTCGTGAAAAGATGGTTCGACAAGCAGGCCAAGGTTAAGGCCTTCAGGATTTCAGATTTAGTTTTATGTTGGGATAAAGCCCACGAAAGAAGAGGTGATCACGACAAGTTCGACAAATTGTGGTTGGGCCCGTATCAGGTTTCTGAGATCCTGGGAGATAATGCATTCAGATTGAAAACGCTAACAGGAGAGGATATCCCATTGCCAGTCAATGGGCAGTTCCTCAAGCATTATTTCCAAGCGTAGGATCCCTCCTGGATCCTACTTTGTACATAGTAGATTAGGTTGTTTTGTTCCCGTTCCCTTTTTGGGTTTTGGTTTTGGTTTGTTGCCCTTTGGGTTTTTGGTTTTGGTGTTTCTTCCCTTGAGTTGTCCGCTCAAGTGGTTTTGGTTTGGGTTCAGAATGGACTTGATTTTAGGGTTTTCCGTTGCGATGGAAGTGATGATATCTTGTCTTGCGCGAATTGGTCTACTGCCATGGGGTTTTTTGAATTTATGCAAACAATAGAATGCCAAGGTTGTTTTCCTCTTGTCATCATCCGGTCTCATAAAAGCTCGACTCGGGAGTTTAATCAGTTTTTGGGTCTTAACACATGAGCCTGAGATCATCATGTCCTATTGGTTCAAACAAGCTGCTTTGAGTCATTTTGATTCCTTGGGAGGGATTACGGCAAGTGAAAATTTTAAATCTTGCTTCAGCGCCACTGCAATTCTCAAACCCATTGGTAGCTTCATTGCTTACCAACCAATTATGGAATTGACGGATAATCAAGAGAAAAGGAGAAAATATGCTAAAAAGAAATATCAAAAGAAGGAAAATGAAAGAAATATCATACTTTGAATATTGGTTTGGGAATATACGAGTAACTCCACCGGGGCTATGGACGCCTGGCTGGCAGTGGAGCAATATTCGTGAGAATTGTAGCGACAACCTCGTCGGGGCTATAGACGCCTGACTGGCAGCGAGGCAATGTCCGGGATGCTTTTGAAGTTAAGATAATTGTATAACCTGCCATAATCGATCTCGGGAGTCACGATGGTTTAGAGATAAGATAAACGCATAAGTCAGGAGATCTCAGATGAAGGTGTTTTGATCCAATATCGGATTCTTCTCCCTTTTTGAGTAAATATCCTTTCTGTATGATGGTTAGAGGGATTGACCAAGGTTTAATTTTCAAAGTGTTTTTCAACACTTTCCCGTGGAGTCGCCAGATGTTGTGACCTTTTTCACACATCACCCCATCAAGATGGGGACCCCCTAAATTTTGCTCCATTCTGGTCTTTTGGCTTTGATTCGCTCTCTCTCTGGTCTCTGGTCCTTCCGGGGATGTCCCGTTGTTTGACCCAGGTTGAAATATCGATTAAGTCTGTGTAATTAGGGTTTTCATCCTTCAGGCTTATTTAAGGTCAAACTGAGTTATAAAATTGAAATCCAAGCCTAGCGCAGCAGTCAGAAGACTTCCAGCAGAGTCCCCCTAAATTTCATCAGATTCCTGAACTTACTATTTTTAGTAAGTATTCAACTTGGGACTATTTTATTGGGATTTTGGAATTCTGTCAGTTCCACTGCATCCGGGTAACATCAAGCTGCCTACACGTAAATTTTGAGCCAGATCAGACGACTTGCTATTTTTGGCAGTTCAGGCTGTAAGAGTCAAATTAGGGTTTCTACATGAGCTTCGGGGATGTATTGTCCGAGAATCCTTCTCGTTTTTCCAAAACCTTCGGGCAGCGATCGCAGAATATGCAACCGACAACCACTTTCGTGAGTTCAACCTTCTGAGGTTATTTTAGGGTCACGTTAAGTTTTTCAACGCATGTCGGGTTTTTCTTGATGGGTTTTTCGAGAGCTTCGCAACGGTGTGGCTTGCAAGCAGAGAAGATCGAGTTTTGAGGACTTACTATTTTTAGCCAGTGCATGCATGCAGACCAGTTTTCTGGGTTTTTCTGGGTTTTTTAAGATCCCGCGGGCAATATGACATGCAAAACCATCCGGCAGTGAATGAGTCACTTTTCAGACAGCTTATTTTATGTGTACACCCTACCAAGACTCCAAGAAGCGTAAATCCATTACGTGAAGGAACTTAAGTCGTAACCAGACCGCTCGATACATGTAAATCAAATTAGGTTTCCAATTCCTTTATAGGGTAAAAATAGCCAAAACAAAGTACCCCCACCCATGTCACACTTCAAGGTAAAATTACCGGCAAATTTGAGCAAAGTCGGAGAACTTACTATTTTTAGTAAGTCAGGGCACGGCTATAAATAGCAGGTCTGCACCCGAGGTTGGCATCAGAATGACCCTCAAGCTATCAAGATCAAGCGTTGCAACTTTCAGGCAAAACGGAGCTACCAAAGTCAGAAAGTCAAACTTACTATAAATAGCAGGTGGCTATAAATAGCAGGTCAGGGCAGAGGACTGACAAAACAGGTTCACAAGGCAGAGAATATCATCTGATGAAATTTTCAGGCAAAACGGAGCCCTAGAGGTTGAAAATCAAGGGATTTGCTAAAAATAGCACAACTTGCTAAAAATAGAATGCAAGAGCAGGAACAGGCAGAGGCTTGAAAAACGCCTAAGGCATAAAACAGAAGCTCATACCTCAAAATGCGCCCAAAGAACAGGTGAGGATATGAAATATTTCTAAGGCATAAAACGAAAGTGGAACCAAGGAAATGCGCCCATGGTGAAAATGAAAGCTCACATGTTGAAATGCGCCCACCTAGCAAAGCAGAAGCATGGGGTCTCAAATGCGCCCACCTCAAGAAGAGATGCCTTCAAAACGCCTAAGGCATAAAACAGAAGCTCATACCTCAAAATGCGCCCAAAGAGGAAGGAGAGAGGTGAAAAGTTTCTAAGGCAAAAACAAAAGCTCACCTAGTAAAATGCGCCCACCTCAAGGATTGAAGCCTTGAAAAGTTTCTAAGGCAAAAAACCAAAGCTCACCTAGTAAAATGCGCCCACCTCAAGGATTGAAGCCTTGAAAAGTTTCTAAGGCAAAAAACCAAAGCTCACCTAGTAAAATGCGCCCACCTCAAGGATTGAAGCCTTGAAAAGTTTCTAAGGCAAAAACAAAAGCTCACCTAGTAAAATGCGCCCACCTCAAGGATTGAAGCCTTGAAAAGTTTCTAAGGCAAAAACAAAAGCTCACCTAGTAAAATGCGCCCTCAAGGAAGGTGAGGATATGAAATATTTCTAAGGCATAAAACGAAAGTGTCAAGGGTGAAATGCGCCCTCCAAGGAAAATGAAAGCTTGGCCTAGCATTTGCGCCCATGATGAAGAGGAGATGGCCGAAATTTTCCTAAGGCATGAAATGAAAGCTTGGCCTAGCATTTGCGCCCATGATGAAGAGGAGATGGCCGAAATTTTCCTAAGGCATGAAATGAAAGTAGAGAGGTCAAAATGCGCCCAAGGCAAGATAAAGTGGCTAGGACTTGGAGAAATTTCTAAGTCAAGAAAATGAAAGTTCAAGACCCCATATGCGCCCAAGGATATTCTAACTGTTTGAGAATTTTCTAAGTGAGAAATCAAGGCTTGCATGAGTAAAATACGCCAAGGTTGCTGGAGAAAATTTCCTAAGGCAACAAAATAAAAGTAGACACATGAAAGTGCGCCAGAGGTGTAAAGTGAAGGAATTTTTTTGAAATAAATATTTCATCAAAATGTATACGCCTATGGTAGAGAAAGTGTTAGAAAATTTTTTCTAAGTGATATAACACTTCACTAGGGAAAAATACGCCCTTGGCAAGGAAGGATGATTTGATGAATTTTAAAATTCTCCGAAGGCAGTTGAAAGTTAACGAATCTTTTTTCAAGGGGAAAATTTGATATCGACGAATATTTTCCATGGGTCAAGTGAAAATCAAATGAACCCGTTTAAAATGCACCCATGAGTTAGCAGAGTTTGAAAATTAATTTCCTAAGGGAAATTTTAATATTTTCAGAAGAAATTCGTTTTGCCTAGATTATTTTCCTGACAGAAGTTAAATCTCAAAGGACGAATTATTTCGAGCACGCAAACAATTTTTAATCGCCCGGAGTTGAACATTTTAATGAGAGAATTTAAAATGTCTAAGGCAAATTTTATGAAATCGAGGATTTAAATGACAGACATTTTAAAAAGTTGGAAATAAATTTGCTACTCCCACGAATTTTTTTTTTCGAGTTGAATTTATTTAAACACTGCGAGATTTTAAAATGGAATTCAAGTGATTGTTTTTCTCGCGAGTTGTTTAAATCGCCAAGAGGTAACTGGCAGACTAAGAGGAAAATTCGAAATTTGAAGAAGAAGGAATCATTATTAATGGCGACTGCCATAATGACCGGCTGACGACTAGCCCACTACTGCGCTTGAATTAGAAGATTCCGAACGAAGAGAGTGGAAAATTGATGAAGGTGCTAAAAATAGCCCCAGCACTACTTAGCAGGATTCTCCGAGAAAAGTTATTTAAACAATCTCTTCTCTCATTTCTCCTCACATTGTTTCGAAGTTGAAGTTGCTGAAGAAGTTCTTGAGAGATTGAAATATTTTCCAAGTGGTTGAGGAGAGAAATTCTGTGAGAGTTTATTTTATTTCGGAGTGTTGAGTTGCTGAAAGTGCGAAGTGCTGGAGAAAATTTCATTTGCCGAGACTCTTTCTTTCAAAAGCTGAAAGTGTGTTGCTGCAACTTCGAAGTTGAAGGTTGAAGTTATTTTCCGGAGTTGCTGGAGAATTTAATTCTCAAAGAGCTGAAAGTGGAGTTGCTGCGAAGTTTAAACGTTGAGAAGTTGAGGAAGTTGAAATTTCATATTGCTGGCAACTCTTTATTCCTCTAACTGCTGAAGTTGACAAAGTGAAGTCAAGGTTCGAACAATTTGTGCGGGAGAAATCCTCAACACTCCATCCTAGGCCCTGGTGCACACTAAGTTAAGGTTTTGCACGTGTAAACTACCTCACTAGGCGATCTGTTTAGAAATCCTCAACACTCCATCCTAGGCCCTGGTGCAAACTACCTCACATCAACGCTTCTGTTTGCACGCTCAACAACTCCCACTCTGATACCATTGATGTAAGGGGACTCATCATGCTCTAATACAACTGATGCAAGAGCTCACAAACCTCATTCACAAACTCCCAACAACATAAAATGCAACTCTGTATTTGTTTGAAACAACATAAAAATCAGCAAGAAGCGTTTTCAATTTTTCATTCAAAAGCTCCTGTAATTATGTGGAAACAAAGCATATCTGAAAATTAAATTGATTTGCAGCCATATGGGCTGATGTAAACCATCCCAAAACTGTTATAAATCTGATATATAACAACAAGATCAAATACAAAAATAATCTCCTTCAATTCCTCTTCTTTTGAAGCTCTCTAGCTCCCTTCAACCCGTAATCTTCAACTATAAAACACTGTTACAATAAACTATAGATTAATCAATCTTCTTGCTGTTGTACATACACCTTCAAATCTGCATAATGTCTTCCCTCTTCTTTCCAAGAAAAGCCACGCCTATATCCTCCACTCTCAAATTCTGGAAAAAAATGATTACAAAGGTGGAGCTCACCTGGTCCCTAAAACATGGGCTTCTCTACCTGCATAAATTTGCAACAATGGAATTATCAAATCTTCTTTTCAATCCGGCACCATCTCCCCATCTCAACCTGCAAAAATCCAAAAGCCCCCTTCCTAAATGACAAGGCATGAATAAATAGAGATTTATGAATGAGGAAACCACTGTGGTTTCCAAAACCACAAGCCAAATCCACTTGGGAAAATCCCACACCCACCTTGAAGAAATATGCTTGAAATGAATTAAAAATAAATATTAAATGCTCAAAAAGAATCTTCAAATCCACTTCGAAGAATTTGCTAAGAATAGGTGACAACTTGGATTTCCACTCCTCATGAATAGGGACCCCGGAGTAGAAAAAGTTGAACCACTTGCTTTTGGGTGCCCAAATTCTTCATGCAACAATTGAGGAACATTGAATGAGTTGTCATATCTTGTAACTTCCCAAATCCCACGCCCAAGAAAGCATATTTGAAGATTTTGCCTTGTAAATGCTACCAAAATGCTTCCAAATTACAATAAGGCTGCTACATAAAATACGACCAAAAATATTAAGCACCTAGGACATTAAAATCTAAACTCTTGCAAAAATTAAATAAATCATATTTGATGATGCAAGATTGCTCTCACAGCCTAGGATGCTCTTGCATCACATTGAAATTGTAAGCATCAACATTAGTTCACTACGTAGAAAGGACTTACAATCCAAAAACATGTGTTGAAGGGCCAACTACCTAAAAGATAGATTTGGGCCACTACCGAACAAGTATTATTGGCTTAAAACAAAAAAAGATTTGGTTCAGAATGTTCATATAGCAATTCGTTTAGGAAATCTTTGCAGTTGCAGCAGTTTTATTTATTGTAACCTATGTTTAATGTTGCACCAAGTTTTTGAGATGGTGATGGCAATGGATGGGGGATGCATTTCTGGGACAACTTTTCTAGTGTTAGTTTTAGGATCAGATTTGCAATAAGCAGAAATCACAACACATGAACAATGAACACAACAGTTTACCCGGGGAAAACCCTCTTACTCGAGGGAGAAAACCCCAACAACAAATATATCTCATATATATCATATAAAAGTGCAGAATACTGCTTTACAACCAGACCCTTCTCAAGAGCGGATTGATACAATGAATTAATAGCATCTATCCTTTGATGCAAAGATAAATATGTTTCTTCTTGAAGTCGATCTGCTGCTACAAGATGGTCTGCTGCTCCTTCTTGAAAGAATGTGGAAAATAAGAATGACTTGATTGATGATCGAATGAAATGAACATCACCTTCTATATATACAATGTAAGGTGCTGGTCACAAGCAAGGTGACTCTTCACAAGGGTCGGCCTCATTCAAGAACCAAGGCGACTTTTCATCTTGGCTCGGCCTTATAAATTTAAAATAATATTTATATATAGCAAGTCTGACTTGCCTTGGAATTATTTATTCATCATTTATTATTTTGATTTTGAGAGAAGGATATCTCCCATAGCTATAACATCAACACTCCCTCTTAGCTAGGGAGGTATCCTTCTAGATATCCATGTCATGGAGTCTCTCAACATGACATCCAGAATGGCTACACCCATTTGTGAAAAAGAGTTCATCACAGATTCACTCAACGTGATATCGTCATAGAGTCACTCAACATGACGTCCACCATGGCTGCTCCCATGTGTGGAAAGGAACATGTGCACAAGTGCCCATCACGGAGTCACTCAACGTGATGTTGTCATGGAGTCTCTCAACATGACGCCCACCATGGCTACTCCCATGTGTGGAAAAACACAAGTACAAAGGATTCATCATGGAGTCTCTCAACGTGATGTCGTCATGGAGTCTCTCAACATGACGTCTCATCTCAATCTCAGAGATGAACAAGGGCTCACACCTCATATTTCTCTGCTCAAAGAAATATACACTACAAGGGCTTTCTTCTCCATCTCAGAGAAATATACACTAACAAGGGCTTTCACCTCATACTTCTCCGTCATAGAGAAATATACACTAACAAGGGCTTTCACCTCATAATTCTCCGTCACAGAGAAATATACACTACAAAGGGATTTCACCTCATACTTCTTCGTCACAGAGAAATATACACTAACAAGGGCTTTCACCTCATACTTCTCCGTCACAGAGAAATATACATTACAACAAATCTTCAAGATGATGTGACTCCCTCTGAAGCTCCAAGTACTTGCATCAACCTCCTGACCTCTTTGTCCAAGGTTGCCTCTGTTGGTTTGTTAGACTCCCTCTGAATATTATTTCCTCCTCTTTGAAGAAACTGATCGCAATGACAATCTGTAAGAGTTCTTCCTCTTCGAGAGATGTCTCCAGCCACCAACTTAGTCCCATGGCTGCAATCTGTGTTTCCATTCTTCAGCCTATGTGACTTTCTCACAAGATGCATCAAGCTCTTCTTCTCTTGAATGCAATCTCTTATGCTTCTCGGTTCGTCTTGAAAGCATTTTAGAGAATTTAATAATAGTTCATAGAACTCAACTATCCGGAGAGAAATACCAATGCTAGAAGCATACATGATTCGCTATCCCAATGTTATAGCATGAATTAATAACTATATAAAACTTCATGAACATTATTCAAACATGAAATACTTATCTCGTTGAATTCGGAATTTCCTTAAGTGCTGCACTTAAATGCTTTTTAGGTCTGCACTTATCTTTCCGGACCCAGCGAACCCTCACCAAAGATGAATTGAAATGCTTGATACAGTACGAGCCAAGTCCCCGACTATGCTCGCTATTGCCCGATCTGGAGGTGTTAGCTGCCGGACCATGAACTTGGGATTTGGAGACGTGGCCAACCTTTACTTTAATCGCCTTCTCTCAATGATATTGACTACCTCACAGTATAGCTCAAATTCATATCTGCTTAATCTGATCAGGCCATTTCTAACTTGCTCTGATACCATGTTAGTTTTAGGATCAGATTTGCAATAAGTAGAAATCTCAACACATGAACAATGAACACAACAGTTTACCCTAGGAAAACCCTCCTACTTGAGGGAGAAAAACCCAACAACAAATATATCTCATATATATCATATAAAAGTGCAGAATACTGCTTTACAACCAGTCCCTTCTCAAGAGTGGATTGATACAATGAATTAATAGCATCTATCCTTTGATGCAAAGATAAATATGTTTCTTCTTGAAGTCGATCTGCTGCTACAAGATGGTCTGCTGCTCCTTCTTGAAAGAATGTGGAAAATAAGAATGACTTGATTGATGATCAAATGGAATGAACATCACCTTCTATATATACAATATAAGGTGCCTCTTCACAAGCAAGGCGACTCTTCACAAGGGTCGACCTCATTCAAGAACCAAGGCGACTTTTCATCCTGCATCGGCCTTATAAATTTAAAATAATATTTATATATAGCAAGGCCGAATTGCCTTGGAATTATTTATTCATCATTTATTATTTTGATTTTGAGAGAAGGATATCTCCCACAGCTATAACATCAACATCTAGAAGGCCATTTTTTAGTGGACATTAGGGGATGGCAATTAAAAAATAAAGAAAATTAAAAAATAGAGGAGATTTTAAATATTCAAATGATAAGGCATTCATCATAGACATTACAAAACCTTATTATATAACAATAGAGCTCAATTGAGAATTCAACGAGAGTCAACACACAAATTAAGAAATAAAACCAAAAGCCTTTGATTGCACTCCTTGTTGCATCATGTTTGTTCTTATTCCAACCCATGCTCTCAAGTGATGGCTAGTAACCTTGAGTGGTGCATGGTGTAAGATATGAATCTAATTTAGATCTACAAACTCTAGGTCCAACATTAACACCAGGCCAATGCCCCTGCTCAAAGATTCTGGAAATGACAAAATCAAAAAAGAAGAGTCTCTATGAATGGCTGCCATTTTTTCTCATTACTTCTTTTTTAGCTCCTTTTGTTGCTGAAAGATCTCTAATTGGCTTTGTACGACTATTGTCTCCATTTTCGGCCTAGGTTTTCAAAGAAGAAATAATTTAATTAATTAAATTAAGCTGTCTAAATTAATATTTCCAGACAACTTGTATTTAATTAATTATGTTTTAAGTTGAATATTTTATTTTTATAAAGTGACTTTTATTACGCAAGTAATTGGTAAATTATTTTATGTATTAACAATGAGCAAATACACTTAATAAATAAGTTACAAAGATTTACAAAATAAAAAGTTTCTAAAAGAAACTTCAGAAGATCGAAAAATCGATCCTATCAAGAATAATACAATATATTACAAGTTGAGCATTAAATAAATAATTAGGAAATATTATTTTAATACCCTTCTTTAATGCTCAATCTATCAACTACACCAAGATGCCTTCTAAATTTGACAAACTTATCTAGACTGAGCGACTTGGTGAGAATATCTACTATTTGCTCCTTTGTCGGAACATACAGCAACTGAACTGATCCGTCTTCAACAAGCTTCTGAATGAAGTGACAATGAGTTTCCACATGCTTGGTTCTTTCATGGAAGACTGGATTCTTGACAAGTTTGAGAACTCCTTGATTATCACAAAACAAGGGAGTCGGACCTGTTTGAGATATTTGCATATCCGCAAGCATCCGATGAAGCCAAACTGCCTCACAAGCTGCCTTAACTGCTCCCCAATACTCTGCTTCTGTCGAGGAGAGAGCCACTGCCTGCTGCTTCTTACTAGTCCATGCGATTGACCAGATCCCAAACTGAACACATACCCAAATGTTGATTTCCTGTCATCAACCGAACCTGCCCAAACCGAGTTTGTGAAACCACTGAGTCTAGAATCTTGTCTCCTAGTGTAAAGAAGTCCTTGATCAAAAGTTCCCTTCACATAACGCAACACATGCTTCGCTGCTACCCAATGATCAGCCTTGGGGGTTATCATGAAGCATGAAATGTAGGTCACTACAAAACTAAGGTTAGGTCTAGTGGCAGTGAGATAGATGAGGCTGCCCACTAGTTGCCTGAACAATGATTCATCTACTACATATTTGGATTGGGAGATGAAGATACTGCTCTCAGTCTGCCAAACCTCAACACCTAAATAGTAATATAAAAGTCCCAGATCTGTCATGTCAAATGTGTTGCACAAATCCTGTTTGATCTCAGCGATCAAATGTGTCGAGCTGCCAGTAATGATCAGGTCATCCACATAGACAAACAAGAATAAAAATATCACTACTAGTATGTTTGACATACAAATTAGAGTTAGATGGACTTCTCTGAAAGCCATGATCTGTGAGGTACTTGTCAATCTTGATGTACCAAGCTCGAGGAGCTTGTTTCAGGCCATAGAGTGCTTTTACCAAATTGCACACCTTGTGTTTTTTACCAACAACCTTGAACCCTGGAGGCTGCGTCATGTAAACTTCTTCCTTCAACTCACCGTTGAGGAAAGCACTCTGTTGTACCCAAAATATATTTTTTGGTATTCTGCTTAAATTGAGCTAAATCATATAAAAATGCCGTCGAAAGTATGTTTTAGGTCAAACCAAACATGAAGTCTTTGTGGGTTTTTGTCAAGGAACCTATGGTTAAAATTTTGAAAATCTGAAAATTAGGGTTTTATGCCCCTATTTTTAGGGAAACCCTTAAAAATAGGACCTTCCCAGAAATGATTGAAAATGATTTTGATAGGGTTAATTGACTTCACAATCACATTGATCAAGTCAGAATCATCAAAAGATATGTTTTACTCTGGTGGGTCTTTTTCTATTTTTCAGGAATGAAGTTAGGAGCTTCGTAGCCATTAATGGTAGATTGGCTAGTACCAGGTGCTGAAAGCTAAACCTCAAGAACTCCAACGAAGAAGCTATGGCGGAAAATGATGAAAATGATGCCATTCAACGAAGGAGATTCTCAAAACGAAAAAAGCCAAAATTTGGCTAACTCTGGAAGATGGATGTTTTGTCTACCAAGGCAAAACACAGTCTACAGTTGAAAAAGGCGCCCCTCTTGAAGAAAGGCGCCCTTGGATCTTAGAGGGCAAATGTAATCATTTGACATCTTGAGATCAATCCTCCTCTTCACTTTCGTGCTAGCCCGACAACGAAACAATTAGCAAGATCATCTGATTCAGGGATCATTGACCAATCATCAACAAAGTATGGAGGATCCATCAACAATGAAGATGCCAAATCAGAGAGCTTCATGGTAAAAGCGCCCCTGTTGGCCAGGGGCGCCCCTCAGTTCAAGGTATCAGACGAATCCATCAACAACTGCTTCATACATGACACCTTTTCAGCTTCCTCCCAGTTACGTGATTGATCTAACAGCAAGTTCACTGGGCACGCCAAACAATCACACGTTGAGATCAAGCAGAAAAAGCCAGAAGTGGAGATTGAAAGGACAAGCCAAAAATTGGCTAAGGACAGAGGAAAAGCGCCCCTCTTGGAGAAAGGCGCCCTTTCTTTGAGGCATGCAAATGCAATTTGAATGCTTACTGCTCTCCAGAACAACCTTCTCAGCTATGATCAATCTCGACAACGAGACTGTTAGCGGAAGAATCTGATTACTGAATCATCTAACGACAAAGATCAAAGCAAACAGTTCTAACATAGATAAAATCAGCCAACAAGGCTAAAAGCGCCCCTGTTGGCCAGGGGCTCCCTTGAGTTTGAAAGACTTGATCTTGCTATCTGAAGCTAAGAAGTCAGTCATCCAGTGCAGGACCAAGCTGGCTACTCGATGCATCGTCAAGCAGAGTCATCCGACTCATCCATCAATGGGAAGGTCAGATCAAAGCACAAAGGGTCTGAAAAGGCCGAACGTAGAACATTCAATGAAAATTGACTAAGGCACAGCCAAAGCGCCCCTCTTGAAGAAAGGCGCCCTTCATTTTGGAGGCTCAAACTCAGTTTTCTGAGTTAATCCCTCCTAGGCATATCTCGTCAAGTTGGTCCCATCTCAACAACGGATCGGTCAGCAACTACCGAAGATCAATTGAGTGTCCACGATCAAAGATCAAATAGAGGCACTTCATCCTGCAAAAATGATCAAAACTCCAAAAGGGACGCTAAAGGAAGTCAAAGCAATAATGTTGACTTGAGTTAACAAATTTTGGAGGCAAAAAGAGGTCAAACACTCCACAATCAGTGGAAATCACTTTTTTGAACTCCAAATCAGGCTCAATCATGAGTTGGATGCCCAATTGACATATCAAAGCATCTAGGCATCCATTATTCATTATTTCTTTGCAGGTTGAGGAGCTCAAGAACGGATATTTTTCTTCTCCAACATTTTTGAAGATCTGACAGAGGGGTTTTCACAGTTCTTCATATTTTTGAAGATCTGTTGCACAAAAGGACTATTTATCAGAGTTCGCATCAAAAGGCATAATTCTTCCAGATTGACAGCCGATAACTTCCAATCCACCTTCTGTCTACTTCCTCTATTTCTGTCTAAAATTCTTGCATGTTTGAGAAAACGATACATAATCACAGATTTGGCCATCTGGGTATGATCAACACAACTTTTTCTACAAAACCCACATGTTAGATTTTTCCAGAAAAAATAGCCTTCTGCCCCTATTTTTTAGGGTTTTCGGAAAAAGTCATAATTTTGAAAATCAAACAAATTGGGTTTGTTCAGCTCCGAAGCACGAACAAAACCCATGTGTTGGATTTTTTCGAGAAAAATCACTTTCTGGTGCCTCGCTGCCTTTCCCACCAAAGGGCTCTAGCATGTCATAGAAAAACTCGTTTTTCCGAATTTCTGATGATCTGGGTTTGTTTAGAAAATCATTCTCAACAAAACCCACGTCTCAGAATTTTTCGTAAAAATTACCCCCGGCAAGGCTATTTTTAGCAGTTCCAGAAAAAGTTGTCTGAGCAGCATCGTGTGCATAGTCAATCTTCAAGGTTTTCAAAATGTAGTTCTCCTAAGACGAATACAAGACCAAAATGGTCTTACTCCATGATTTTCTGAAAACGATTGACACCGATCTGCGTCGGGCACACCTAGAGGTCAATCTAGACAGATTGACAAGCATAGACATAAGTCCACAGGTTCCATAATGGTTTCACCTCGTATACCTGATTGCCTTCCAAGGCTAGTTTAGAGGATTGTAACCGTTGGAATTTTACACATGCAGCAAGTTCATGTGCATTTCTCACGGTTGGAATGATCGTGGTCAAACTTCGCGGTTTCATCATCAAGCTTCGCGGTTTCATCATACAACACTCTTCCATTGAGAAAGATCAAGGAAAACGTCAAAGCTGCAAAAGAACACGGAAGGTAGTCATTCCCAACATAGAACCGCCATCGATTAATACTACACTACCTTCCACGTCAAAGTGGAAACACAGACAAAAAGAAAAGGAGTAACCCTCCTAAGGGAAGTAGAATGAAGGAGATGCATATATCAAGTTGCTGACAAGCGATAAGCTGACAATTGACAAGCATGTAATGGTCTCTGTATGAAGAAGTCAACGAATGAACAAAAGCATCGTCGACCAATGATGATGAGGTGTCAAACACTTCAAGAAGGACGTCCTACCCTCCAAAATAGCAATAAATACGACTGAAGTCAACTTGATGCCCCTTTCCAAGTTGACTCTAGATCTCCACAGATCATGCATGTCAGATCCCACTGATCTAGGTTGTCTAATTGACTCCCACGATTTGTGGATCTCAGATCTCCTTTAAAGGTGGATGTCTATTTTGGAGACATATTTTTAATTTAAGTTCACTTTAGTTAGGTATCAGTCAACTGAGGTAGACTCCCAGTTTGACTATTGTTTAGTTTCAGTTAACTGAAGTAGATTTCCAGTTAACTGCCTGCTCACCTACTTTTGGACATGGGAATAAATCTTGCTGATTGGCAAGAACTAATTATTAACTCAAGGAGATTTTAGGGTTGCCTACTCCTTTGAGTTTCTACAAATAAGAGCCTTAGGCTCATTATTTGTTTAACCTTTATTTGCTAAGCAAAATTGCTGCGCCATTTTTGCCAGAGTTAGCTTGTTTATATCTGTTCACTCTTGGATGAGAGTTCGTTGGTTGATCGTAATTGTGCATGATTTCGTGCCTTTGCTGTCTCGACCTTTGTAATTCTTTGGAGAAAGCTTGAAGAAATAAATGAGAAGGCGCATGCTTACTTGGTCTAAATACTTGAGTCTATTCAAAGTCTTGTTTTCAAATAGTGTATTGTTTCAAATTTTCAATCTCCTCCTTGGACAGGTGTTGTCACCTCCTTGGATATTTTGTCATCGATCATTATCGTGTGATGTTGTTTAATGATTTGTCTTTCAGCCTACACTTTGGACAGGTGTCGTCACCTCCTCGGGAATCCTGTTAGTTGGGTCATCGTACCTTGTTGTTTCCAATGAGCTGTTTCCAAGCCTACACCTCAGACAAGGGTTCCTCCTCCTTGGCAAGTCTCAGATCCAGATCACAGTAAAAGAGTGTTTACTTGTATCGAGCCTTATCTTGGTATATATCCGAGAGTTCAAAGCCTTGACCATATTCCACTGAGACGGAGGGTTCAAGTAATCCAACCCATCCATTTCGCTCCTATGCCCTCATGCTCTGTTTATCTTGAGGAGGTAGGATAGTTTAGAAGCTTAGTTAGTCGTAGTTAAGATCTGCAGAAACCAGAGAAAAGCTTAGCTACGACGCATTGTGTTTATGCACCCTTGTGTCCTACCATTGAGTAAAAGAGATAGGAATCTTAGTACGCCCCTTTTTTACATTAGAAAATCAGCGCAGAGAGATCTTTCTCTCTATAATCCGAAGAGCATGTACTAACACACTTGCAATAGCTGTCCGTTTCCAATAAGCACTCCAGAGGTGCTAATTGAAACGCCAACACACTCTTAACGACCATTTGATGGACTTTTCAACCAAATTGAGCTGCTAAGGCAAGGACGAGCCGAATGGTACTCATCTTGGCTGTAGGAGCAAAGGTCTCGTCATAGTCAATGCCTTCCTTCTGTGAGAATCACTTGACAACTAGATGAGATTTGTACTTGTCAAGGGTTCCGTCAACTTTGTATTTCACTTTATACACCCATTTGCAGCTAATGGGCTTCTTCCTTGGAGGAAGATCAGAAAGGACCCAAGTGTGGTTCTTCTGAAGACTCTGGTATTCAGCCTCCATAGCCTTTTCCCACTTAGGAATTCCTTTAGCCTTTGAATATGTCTGAGGCTCATAAACACTGTGAATGTTGGCCATGAGAGAAGAATTAATTGTATGTTGCTGTTTGTTCTTGTTTTTGGACGATCTACCTCAATGAGCTGAACATCATGAAGATCACCAATAGCCTTAGCCCACCATTTAGGCTGGTGAGGAGAAGTGCCAATGTCAGATGCAACAGGAGGAGCTGGAAGTGGTTGTGGATTTGGAACAGGTTCATCAGGTGGAAGATCAATATCATCCAGAGGAAAATCAGGTTGAGCATCATAAAAGATAGAATCTTCATCATCCCTCCCATCAGGTAGACCTAACGGAAGATGAACACCCAAATTAAAATCCTTCAAAGGTTGGTCCTCAGAATGCTGTATAGACGAGGAAATGTGAAAGGGCCCTCGTTCTTCATCAAAGACAATATTTGATTGAAGACAAGACAATTTGTGTCTACGTCAATCAACAGGTAAGCCTTATGGCTATCACTGTACCCTGTGAACATAAGCTTTTGACTCTTGGAATCCAACTTTGAGCGCTTGGCATCTAGAATCCATACATATGCTAAAGAGTCAGATTTTCAAATGACTGATCCTAGGTTTTCTACCAGTCCAAGCTTCCCTAGGTGTCTTCCCCTTAACAGCGTGTGTAGGAGATCGATTAAGGAGATAGACTATAGTGAAGACTGCTTCTGCCCAAAATTATTAGGTACACTCCTGTGTTGTAACATGGAGTGGGCCATCTTAACAATTGTACGATTGTGCCGCTCTACAACACCGTTTAGCTGAGGAGTATAGGGTGTGGTTAATTGGTGTTTGATTCAATGTGTATCACTGAAGTTGGAGAAAGTGGTAGAACAAAATTCCCCCCCATTATCTGACCTAAGAGTGATTATACAACAAGCAAACTCTTTTTCTACTAAGGCCTTAAACTTTTGAAATATAGTAAACACATTTGATTTCTGTCTAAGAAAGTACACCCACATTTTACGATTGAAATCATCAACAAAAAACAAGAAATAACTGCAACCAGTAACGGAAGGTGTAGTCATTGGTCCACATACATCAACATGAACCAATTGTAGTACCTTAGAGGCTCGCCATGAGTCACCATCCGTGAATGGTGTCTTGTGCTGCTTCCCAGCCTGAGAAGCTCCACAAACGCCATGATGCTGAGTTTGAATGTCAGGTAAACCAAATACAAGTTCCTCTCGAGCTAACTGAGAGAGATAGTGCACATTTAAGTGTCCATACCGGTGATGCCAAAGTAGAGTTTTTGGTTGCTATGGCTAACTTTGGAGAATCACCTGTATCCACAAGTCTGTATAGACCATAATCCTCAATACCAACAGCCACAGTGGTGCGAGTCTCCAGATCAACAATGGAACATTTGTGAGTACTGAATACCACATCCAACTAAGGAGAATGCCTCATGAGCTAACTGACTGAGAGAAGGTTTAGTTCCATGCCAGGAATGTAGTATACATTGAGGAATATGAGATACCTCCCACCAAACTAAATCTGAACTCTGCCCCTATCGACAATTGTGTACTCTTCACCTCCTCCAAAAATGACTGAGTCAGTGAAAGGAGAGAAGTTTGTGAACCAGTCACGCCGATGTGTGAAGTGTCGCGAAGCACCTGAATCAATATACTAGGCAAAGGACTTCACATGATCTGCAGGTCTTTTAGCCATAAGAGCGTAAAAGGCATATTCCTTTTGCTCAGTGTGCTCGACAACATTCGCTTTCTGCTGAGACCCTCCTTGCTTCTTTTGTTCATAAGCCAAACGTTGACGACAATCCTTCTTCATGTGACCAAATTTGTGGCAATAATTACACTAAATGTTCTTTTTCTTAGAGCTGTCCTGAGGTTGTCTTGAGCCTTTCTGCTGCGAAGGTTGACTTTTTCTTGTGTTCTTAAACTGAGTCTTGGCTACAAAAACTTGCTCTGTAGAGGATGAAGATTCACTGCTACCAAACTGCTATTTCCAACAATCCTATTGCAGAAGAATGGAGCACAGATCTGAAAACTTCAAATCAACATTAGCAGACATAATGTTGAGAGTCTCGATGAAATGTTCATAAGACTTAGGTAGACTTTTCAAAGTGATCACGACCATGTCTTCCTCCATTTTTCGACCAATAGCCTCCAATTGATCTCGGATCTCTTTGATCTTTTGAGATGCGCTTGCAGAGCTGTCTTCTCATCCATCATGATAGAAAACAACATGTTCTTCAGAAAGAATGCACGAATCTCCGTTGCTGGTTCGCCAATCGGAATTTGAGGTAGCTGATCATCTGTAACTGAAAGCTTAATGAGCATCACCGCTTCACGATTTTGTTCGTCAAAATTTTCTTGGGTTTTATTTGCCGTTGTGGGGCGAGTAGTATTGTTGAGAACAAGCGGATCAAGGCAGCGATATTCAAAGATGGTCATCATTCGCTGCTTCCAGGTATTATAATTTTTGCCATTAAAACACTGACTGCCTTCCAACATAATGTTGGTAAAAAAAACTATCTTCATGCTTTTCGAGCACGAAAAACAAGGTACTGAGAAGAGATTGAATGCACGAAACCCGAGGCACAAATTCCAATGCAAAAACAGAGGCAGATTCAGGTACAAACTTCAAAAAATATGAAGTACAGTTGGCACAAATCCTGAGGTAAATTTTTCAGAAGACCCAAAAAATTTCGATAAAGACCCAAAAATCTTTGCAAAAAACCCACAAAGAATATGTAGGTAGAACTTTAATCCAACCAAAAAATCAAAGGGTTTTGTAAAAACCTATGCTCCACAGGGTTTCAGGGACGGCGAGAACCCGGTACGTCAGGATGAGTTTCTGGTACGAGGGTACTTTTGGGTCATTTTTTAGGGGACGACAGGGGACGACTGATAAAAAAATAGGGAAATTTTTTAAAATATAGAGAAATTTCAAATGCTCATAGCATAACATTGATAAAGCATTCATTCTAGACATTGTATAAGCTTATTATATATCATTAGACTTGAATTGAGATTTCACATGAGAATCGACAAACAAATTAACAGAATTCAAATGCTTTTCATTATCAATTTGCATACGTATCATATAAGAGTCTGATAATTATAACCAAAATGCCCAAAGGCTCCAAGTCTCAACTATGAAATGACATGATAAACATAAAACTAAGAAAATATATCGCTGTCCAGTGTCCCTAATCAGCAAAAGGTAGGTCTAAATCAGCATCGCCCTCGTCATCGCCATCGGAGCTCGAGGCTAAGTCAGTGTCAGTGTCCATGTCAATAGAAGGATCTGCCTCAGCCAATGGAACCCCAACCAATCCCTCTTGTGCATCCTCATCCTCAATCTGCATAGCATCTTCGGGATTAACATCCCATCGTAAGGCTGGAGTCTGACGATACTCACTAGACTGGCGATCCTGTAGCCGCAAAGCACTGTGTACTGCCACCAACTTCTCCGATCGTCTAGAGGTAAGGCAGTTCCTCTTGACTGATTGGATGAAGCTATATGTGGATCAATTCCTCTCAGCAGCAGAGGAACTGGCAACCTGTGAAAGAAGACGGACGGCAAGTAATCTCAACTCTGGTGCATCCTTCCCATGCCACGTCCACCATCCAATAGGGTCGGTTTGAGCCAATGTAGCTCTATCCATCCTCGCCTCTGGTTTGCCGAAGGTTGGACCACGAAGATTGGCAAATGCAAGCCACTGTGTGTGAAGTATAGTAGATTCCTCTGAAGTATACATTTTTGTAAGGGCTTTCATGAAGCCTTCTTTCACCTCTTCATCATGAGATGGAGCCACTCTCCCAGGTCTCGGTGCATACCATTTTGGATTGAGAGCATAGGCTGTCATATGTAGCGAGGTGTTCATAATGCCCCATTGTCGCGTCACAATGGGTCTAAGATGCTCCTCATAAAATGCCAAAGTAGGGTCCTTGCCATAAATTGCTTGCTTGACCTGTCCAAGCATACTATCAAAGGTCTCATAAATCTCTCCAAGGCTAGGAGAGTTAGTATCAACATATCTAATCACTTGCACAATAGGCTAGATGAAGGAGCATACATATCTGCGAGTGCAAACAAGTTACAAAAATTAAAATCAGCTAGCCTATAAATATTAAATAATAAAATGAAAATCAGCAATAATAAAATTATGAAATAATTCAAATAAATAATAAAATCAGCAATGCCAATTTTCTTACCTCATTGTGGACCACCAGTCATCATCAAGGATTTTTTGTTTCACCCTTTTCCCTCTGGTGTGCTTGACTCATGCCATCTACCCCACTCTACATTGACCACCATTATTTGTAGAGCCTCTTGGATCTCAACCATCCTCTCCAATAAAATGAAGTAGCTGGCATATCTAGTCTCCACGGGCTTGAGGAATTCCTTCCTCGAAAATGTTCTGAACAAAGCAAGTGAAGTCTGATGGTTGCAAATGAACATTTGCACCTCTCTAGCCTCTGCAACCACTGCCTTCACCCAATCTATCTTCCCAATGTCCTTCAAGGTATTGTTCAACGCATGCACACAACAGGGGGTCCAAAAAATGTGCTTATACACCATAAATCGAACTAATTTACACACACGGGCTGAATCAGTCACTACCTGGCAATGGCATATCATCAAGTTGATATGAGATTAGTATAGATATCAATTTAATAATTTAATAATTTTTTTAATTTATAGATGATGTCTCACATTCCAAATCAAAAATAAGAAAGAAAGAAAATCAAAATGTGAATCTGTGATCAATACCTGCACAACATTAGAGACTCCAACCTCCTCTATAGCATCTCTCAAAATCTGAAATTGGAAGGTTGCATCCTTCCGTTTGCGCGAACAATCTATAGCTCTAAGAAAATAAGAGCCTGCTGTACTAGTCACAATAAGATTGATGAGTGGCCGATGTTTGATATCGGTCCACCCATCCATGACTATGGAGCAGCCATCTGTCAACCATGTTTGTCTCATGTCCTCCATCAAAATACTCACCTTGGAGTACTCTTTATCTATTAGAGTAGTGCGTAGCTTAGTTTCTCCAGGTGGAACATATGAGGGACCAACAACTATTATATCTTTGCACATTTTTTTAAAATATGGTGAACGTGAGACATGAAATGGTATGGCATTACCATAAAAAAACTTGGCAATAGAGGAATCAGCCCCATCTTTTACTGTAACATTAAACATATCAGCAACATGCATACTTCTTTTCTTTCCTCTAGTAGAATCCTCCCCCACATGAGATCGAGAAGCTGAAGCAACATCCACTGATGGTGTAGGCATTCCCATACTAGGCTGCAAACTCTCAATTGAAACACCTTTCTTTAATGCCTCCCCCTCCATATGCAATCTAGTTGCCTCAATTTTTCTTGTTGGGTTATTTTTCTACACCCTTTCACCCCTTGACCACCAATCCACAAAAGATGGCAATAAACTCTTGTATAGCTGCCATAGTATTGTTTGTGGCACAAATGACACTCCCATAATCTACTACCCCCCAAATTTTTTTTCTTATCTTTATCAACTCTTGTTGCAAATTGTAGTGGAGGCTTTTTGGGGTTAAATGAGCCTTTTGCCCATTTTTTGAGGGTTTTAGATGGACAATCAAATCGGTTTGAGCTTGCTGACCCTACTCCACTCCCACTCTCTAAACACCCCCCAATGTTTGCAGTTGCACTATTTCTAGGTCTATTTCTTGTTCTTTGAGTTTGAGTTCTTTCTTGCATTTGAATTTCAATATCATGATCATCACTTTCACTATCACTGCTGCTACTCATGATTGTTTCTTAAATTCAAAGAGCTGCAAGTTGAAAAAAAATAAAAATAAACCCACAATGCCCTTCTTATATGTTGAAAAACTTAAAAAAATCTTGCAAAAATTAAAAAGAAATAGCAAATACAAAAAAAAGATGAAAAACATACCTCTAATATGCTGAAATGATGCCCTAAGCTCCTCTCCAACCTGCTGTTTTCTCCTTCACTCAACTGCTCCTCTTTTGCTTTCCTTCACTTCACAATGGAAAAGTAAAAATGAGTTACTTTTTTCTCATTTTGGAGCTTAAATGTCACTTACATTAGATCAAGTGTGGTGGGGCGTCCCTTGTGGGCCCGCCCATAACTTTATTTTTATAAAAAAACTTTGACTTCTTTTAAAAAAAGCGTTTTTTCTTTGGCTGGGCTGTAGGGTACTACTAGAAGTACCTGGTACGATCGGGGTACAGCTAGGCAGTACCGGGTTCTTTTAGCAGTACCCAAGTCCCCTAAAAGTACCCAAGTCCCCTTTTTTTTGGCAAACCGTCCCCTAAAAGTACCAGGTACTTGGAGGGCAAAGGGGCACGGCTAGGGTACGTTTCCTAGCCGTACCCGCGTCCCCATTTCGTACCCGGTACGAGAAATAGGTAAAAACCATAGGGGATGCGTCCCTGTGGAGCATAGGTAAAAACCCTAGTCGACTGAGAAACAAAACGACCGTTGTTTTGTAGAAAACGGCACCAGAAAGAGATAACAATACTCGAAACCCTAGCTGTCACGATAACTCCTGAAAAACGCGAGCTCAGAGCTATCGGATATAAGTAATGGCAGAGGATATACGATGCCCTTACACAGAAGAAAAGAGGACGTTGTGTTTGTGGAACTAGACACAAATCATAGTTGAAAAACGCGGGCAAAATAAACTCCCGTTGGTGCCCAAATAGTGTAGAGTGCGAGCAGAGAGGACGGGTTGCGCGTCTACAGAGATTGCATACAAACACGAGGTCGTCGCGCGATCAGAAAAACAAGACTGGGGCCAAGAAAAAACGACCAATACAAGTCGCGTTGGGTTAAAGATGCCTCACGCGAATCAACAAATGCGGGCCAACGTCAGCAATGAAAAAAAACTTCTGTGTTTTTTTTTTCACAAACACCCTGGAACACGACCCAACACACAGGCGGAAATTTTCACCAAAATAATTTTGAAAATATTTAAACAAAAATAATTTTGAAGAGAAATTATAAATTTTTCAAAAAAATTATTTCCCTGAGCTTTGATACCATATTGTGCAAGTAATTGGTAAATTATTGTATGTATTAACAATGAGCAAACACGCTCAATAAATAAGTTACAAAGATTTACAAAATAAGAAAGTTTCTAAAAGAAACTTCAGAAATTCAAAAAATCGATCTTATCAAGACTAATACAATATATTACAAGTTGAGCATTAAATAAATAATTAGGAAATATTATTTTAATAACTTTACCATGGGCTGAAAAAGTAAAATATTACTAAGTCACTTTTAATGAACAAAGAATAATTAATATTTAAAAAGTGATTTTTATAATTAAAATCCCAAAAAGTTCTAGGAGGGTTTTAAAAGGAGGATTGTGGAAGTATTCATTTCATAATTCTTGGTTATTCATTTTGGTGAAACCCTCTTTGGGAGTTTGAGCTATTGTTCAGCTATCCAGCTTAGGATGAAAACCCTAAGGTAATATTGGTTTTTGTGTATGAAAACCCACTTGGCCAATCCATGGTGGATTCATCTAGAATTCAGAGTTGTGCAGATTGATACAAGTTTTGTCGGGATTTTTTGTTGACAGTTGCTAGCTTCTGTATCCTAGGTACAAATTTATACAAGTTTGCAAGCAAGTATAAATTTGTGAAGTAGTGCTGTGTGTGCAAGAGGATAAAGATTATAAATTAGAGTGTTGTGTGTGGAAGAGGATAAAGATTAGATCAGGTGCCACAAGGTTTGCAATGGTTTTCCTAACGTTGCAAAGCATTATGGGTTCTTTGACTGCTTTAAAACAAATGTTTGTGAGTCAAGCATGGCTAGACTCAACTTATGCAAGGAAGCTTGAAGGAGAGAGGGTTGCAAGAATAGTTTTTGACAACCTATTTATACAAAGAGCTACGGAGATCGTGAAGGTAACTTCAAAACTTTGAATTTAAATTCAAGTTTAATATTTTTTTTTTAAATTTTCTTTCATTATAGATTTGTAACTTTAATCTTTTTGTATTTGTAATGTAGGTGTTGGAGCCCTTGGTTAGAGTTCTTTGCTTGGTAGATGGGGATCAAAACCCAATGGGATATATTTATGAGGCTGTGGATAGGGCCAAAGAGGCTATGAAAAATTATTACATGGGGGACAACCTCAAATTTGATCCCGTATGGGAGATTGTTGATAGGAGGTGGAACAATCAACTCCACCAAACCATCCATGTAGCAGGGTACTTCCTTAACCCTTGTTTTTTCTTCTCAAACACCTTCTCCGATCCTAATGGAGAGGTTATGGAGGGGCTCACGACATGCATTCAAAGGATGGCACCCTAGGTTGAGGTGAGAGACCTCATTGTCCAAGAGTTGGAAAATTACAGGGAAGGAAGGGGTAGGCTCTTTTCTTCAGATCTAGCTATTCGAGGAATAACCACTTAGACACCAATTATAAAATTTAGAGTCTTTATTTCACATGCATCTTATAATTTGATAAAATGTGTTTTGATTGTCTTCTAACTCTTCAATATTTTATTTTGCAGAGGCTTGGTGGAAAAGTTGGGGTGGAAATACCCCAAATCTCCAAAGAATTTCCCTCAACATACTATGTCAGCCTTGTAGTACATTCATCTGTGAGCGCAATTGGAGCTTGTTTGAGGCCATTCACACAAAGAAGAGGAACAAATTAGCTCAAAAGTGCCTCAATGACCTTGTCTTTGTGCAATACAACATTCGACTGGGCACAAAAAGGGTAGAGGACAAATCACAGGATCCTATTGATTTGGATGAGATGATCCTTACAGTGATTGGACAAGGCGGGATGAGCAACCTCCATTGTTTACTGAGGACAAGATTCTTGATTTTGAGAGATAGGCAATGGAAGATGTGGGTGCAGTAGGAGATGTAGGGTTGGAGGACATTCATGAGGATGAGGGTCATTACTAGCTACTGTTAGAATGGAGGTCGAGCCTCAGCCATTGCCTTCCATGCCAACCGAGGAGCCACAACCTACTCGAAGGACTAGAGCATCTACCTCTTCCCTAGCTTCTAGTAGATTAGGGAAGAGGAAGGTGTAAAATGTTGTATTTAGTATTAACTTTTAGTTTTACTATTTTCATTTTCAGCTATCTATTGTAATTTGTATTAGACTATCAGGCTTTCAACCGTCAGGATTTCGCAAGAGAATGCGATCAATTTGCATTAAAATCAATCAAATTTAATAGAAAAAACTTTTGTACTCATTTATAGACTCATTGGATTCATCTTGTCATTGAATTTTGCAAAAAAATGTGTTTCTAAAGAAATTTAAGCAATTTTTAAAGTTGTCGAGTTTTTGCCGAGTCAAGTTTTTTGGGGCTGATGAGTTTTTGCCGAGTCAAGTTTTTTGGGGCTGATGAGTTTTTGCCGAGTCTGAGTTTTCCAACTATGGGTTGTGTTGGCGTTTCGATTAGCACCTTTGGAGTGCTTATTGGAAACAAACAATTATTTTAAGTGTTATAGTATTGCTCTTCGGATTATAGAGAGGAAGCTCTCTTTGTTGATGTTCTTATGTAAAAAACGGTACTAAGGTTCCTATCTTTTTTACTTAGCGGTAGGACAGAAGGGTGCACAAACACAATGCACCGTAGCTAAGCTTTTCTCTAGTTTTTGCAGATCTTAACTACGACTAAACTAGCTTCTAAACTATCCTATTTCCCCAAGATAAACAGAGCATGAGGGCATAGGAGTGAAATGGATGGGTTGGATCACTTGAATTCGCTGTCTCCTTAGAATATGGCCGAGGCTCTGAACTCTCGGATATACGTTGGGATAAGGTTTTATACAAGCAAACACTCTTTACGGTAAGCTGGATCTAAGACTTGCCAAGGAGGAGGAACCCCTGTTCGAGGTATAGACAGGGAAACAACTTACTAGAAACAACAAGGTACGAAGATATGGATATCAAGATTGCTAAGGAGGAGGAACCCCTATTTGAAGTATAGGGTGAAATCCGGATCTTTAAACAACATCAAACGATAACTATCGATGACAAAATATCCAAGGAGGAGGAACCCCTATCCAAGGAGGAGGAACCCCTATCCAAGGAGGAGATTGAAACAATAAGCTATTGAGAACAAGATGTTGAAACAACTCAAACATTTAGATCAAACAAGCATGTGCCATTTGATTTTCTTCTTCAAGATTTTCCAATGAATTACAAAGATTTGGACAACAAAGGCATGAAATCATGCACAATTGCGATCAACCAACTAACTCTCATTCAAGAGTGAACAAATACAACTTTGCAAGCTTGTGGCAACAATGGCGCAACAATTTTGCGTAGTAAATAAAGGTTCAACAAATAATGAGCCCAAGGCTCTTATTTATAGAAACTCAAAGGAGTAGGCAACCCTAAAATCTTCTTGAGTCAACAATCAGTTCTTGCCAATCAACAAGATTTATTCCTATGTCTAAAAGTAGGTGAGCAAGCAGTTAACTGGAAATCTACTTTAGTTAACTGAAACTAAACAAAAGTCAAACTGGAAGTCTACCTTAGTTGACTGAAACCTAACTAAGAGTGAACTTAAATTACAAATGTGCCTCCAAAATAGACATCCACCTTTAATGGAGATCTGAGATCCACAAATCGTGGAAGTCAAATTAGACATCCTTGATTAGTGGGATCTGACATGCATGATCTGTGGGATCTGGAGCTAACTTGGAAAGGGGCATCAAGTTAACTTCAGTCATAGTTATTGTCTTTCTAGAGGGTAGGACGTCCTTCTTAGGGTGCTTTACACCTCATCACCATTGGTCAACAGTGCCTCTATCCAGTCATTGACCTCCTCAACCTTTGGGCAATTAATGCTCCGTAAGATGACAACGTGGTGCTTTAGTATTTCTTCACCCATCACAAGCTGCTGCTGATAGTCTTTGCACTTGGCAGCTGCATCATCTAACTTGGTAGACATGGCTGCAACTTTGGTCAACCTACAACCATCGGGATCATCGAGGAACATGCTACGAATGACATCTCGGAATTGGTTTTGCATTGTACCTAGCTCGATGTATTGACCTCCGTCTTGCTGATATTCTATGCGAGGGAAGGATATTACGAACATTCTTGTGAAGTTGATAACATCTGCGACAATCCGTCGGTAGTCAATCAGTTCCACAGAATTGGCATCATAGGCTTTTTCCTTGTATGCTAGCTGTTCTTTCCAGGCGAAGAGATTTTGCTTGTTCTCTGTGGTGGTAACTGATTGGTATGCCAATTGCAAGTCTGCAACTGTGATCTCATCTCCAGGCCTCTTCTCTGCTATCTTTAATTTTGACTGCTGGATTTCCGTGCGGAGTGCATGTGCTCTGTCTCTCAACTGGTATATTTCTGCCAGTACATATCGCCCTTTGACAACAAATTCTTCCACTTGATTTCTCAAGTGTTTGCCATATGTAATCAGTTGGTGATGATTTTGCTCCGTGGGGAGATTCAACAGCTCTCGTAGCAAAGCAAAGAAGTTGGGAGTGCCGTGCATCAAGTTGGCAATGTACATTCTCAATCGTCGGTTTTCAGCCTTCAAGGCTGCTTTGTCTTGACCATCCTTAGTCATCCTCTCTTGGACGCTCACTGAGGCGATTTCGAGAAGATCTGCCTCCACCTGATGAGTGGTCTTTCCAAGGTTCACCTTTGATAGCGTGAAGTCCTTAACCTCTACATCATGTATGTTTCTGTCCATAGGTAGGGCAGTAGTCTCTATGATGAACTCATTCTCTGCATTCCTTCCTACATGTACTTTCTTCTTCAACTTTTTTGCTGGCTTGTCTTGAGGGACATGATCGAACTCTGTGAAGTCAAGCTCGTAGGATGGCCTTTCCCTCTTCCTTCCAAGGAAGCCCTCAAGCCAGATAGAATCCCGACTAGCCTCGCTGGAAGGAGGAATGTTGGGCCCCTGAATGCTCGATGAATGAGAGCGTGTTGTAGTGACGTCTCTGGGTGGAGAGTCCAAGTCGATAGGACCTTGTGACTGTTGTGATGGTGGTGAAGTAGGTGGCTCTGTCTCTTATCATAGACACCGTTTCTACTGCTATTGCTTTTGCTATGGGTTCCATCTCTGCTGTGATTATCTCAATCACTGGCTCTGGCTCGGTTGCAACGGTCTCTACTATCTCAGGTAAATTTGTGGCTGTCTCCACCTGTACCTCTTGCTGATTTGCACCGCAATCCTTGTTCTTCCCCATGTGTTCCTTGACATCCGCATCCCTTCGGGGAGGGTGCTCCACTACTTTCGTTTGGGCTTCTTCCTAGACGTGGAAGGTAGTGAAGATTGAACCAGTGGTGGTTCTATTCGAGGAAGTACTACCTTCCTTGTCCTTGTGCTGTCTATTCGAGGAAGTTCTATTTGGTAGAGTCGACTGTTTCTGACCACTCTACTCGTTCCCTCTTCTATAGATGTGTTTTCTCTTGCATACCAATCCACTCTTCCGAGTGGCTGTGAGTCCACTTGATCCACGAAGAATGAGGGGAGAATGACTTCGCCTTCATCATCAAATAAGCCCTCAATGTCTTCTGACATAAAGTCAGAAATTTGTGAGAGCTTAAACCGGCTATAGTTCCTTCTTCGTACCTCGAACTCATCGTCACAATTGACCCAGTAATCTTCCATAGAAGATTCATGTGATGAGCGTTGCTCAAGATGAGTTGCATAAAGGCCTCTGGGATCATATGATGACCTCCTCTCAATGAGGTATTTGAGATTAAGCCTCACTGTTTCTTGGCTCATCAATTTGGCATCTGCTGTTGTTTTACACCTATAGAGTCCCATCTGAATGGGAAAGTTTGCAGCTGATTTCTTCTTCAGGTGTAGGTGAGCGTGAACTTCGGCCAACTGCCTTAGGAATTCCATGAACACTACCTTATTTCAAGGGTAGCGTGGCATCATGGCGGGGTGACCATTGTAGCCATACCTGTGTATGTAGGTGAAGGTGGGGAATTGGATAAACCAATCCACCCAATCCACTATTGCCTCCTTGGCTGCTGGTGATATACGCACGTGCATCTCATGGTCAAGGTCTCGTACGGTGTGCATGATGAAGAGGTCACTTATCGTTTTGAAGTGTCATTCCGCTTGAGTAAACTCAAGACGCGAAAAGTATTCCTGGACCTTCTGCACACCTAAGGTCGCCACAGTGTTTAGTGTCCTGAAATCGCCTTGGAAGGCAATTAGGTATACTAGGTAGGAACACATGTGGAACCTATGAGCCTCTAGAAACCTGGTAATTTGTTGGTGGAGTGTGTCACCGATCAGGGTGGCCCAGTCGTAATGTTCCCTTTTGCTGATAATCTTGGCAATGATGTAATACATCCACTACTGAAATTGGTTGCCCTCTTCCTGTCCAGTGATCCTGCTGAGTAGAGTGATTAACACTGCATACTCGTCTCTGAATTCTCCTCGTACAACTATCTTGGGCAAACTGGCCTTTTTTACCTTTATCCATTGTTCTGCCATTTTTAGCAAACACCTGTCCTTTGAAGCTTCAAATGCCTTTTCATATTCCTTCACAGATATGACCTTATTGGTCGGGCATGGTGGAATAGAAAAACATTTTTCAATGTCCTTTGGTTTCAAGTTGCAGATCACCCTCCCATCCACTGATCGGATTTCTCTTGTGGTTGAATTGTAATGCTTAGTGCAAGCGATTACAAGCTCCACACTCTGTAATGTGATAGGGATTGATGCAACTTGAAACAATCCAAACTCTTCTATGTTTTGTAGTGTGATTTGATTCATGCCCTCCAAGTCCTCTAAGTTGACCTCTTGGTTCTTCTGATACAAGTCAGTGTCAGTCGTTTTTAGGAAATCATGGTACAAGACCGTTTTGGTCTTGTATTGTACTTGGGAGTACTGCATTCTAAAAGACTTAAAAAACGATTGTGCACACAACCCTGTTTTGACAATTTCTGAAAACCCTTAAAAATAGCGTTTGCCAAGAAGTATTTTTTTGGAAAAAATATGACACGTGGGTTTTGTTCGTACTTCAATGTTGACTAGGCCCAGTTCCTTAGATTTTTGATTTTGAAACTTTTCCAGAAAAATCCCTAAAAATAGGGGCAGCAAGTTTGCTGTTTCTGGTAAATCTGAAAAGATGGGTTTCACTGGAAAATTGTGCTGATCTGTCATGTCCTTGAAATTGTAGTGCTAAATCTGAGATATTGAAATTCAAAGAACGAAACCGAATAAATATCAAAATATAAAATAATTAATTGTCATTTAAAACACCATTATAATTATCAAGATAATATTATTAAAAATACAAATAAATTAATAATTAAATAAACAACAAAACAAATGTTAAATAAATATATATAAAATAAATGTGTTATCAATTTTATTATAATATAATAATATAAAATATAATATGAAAATAAATTGAAATAAGAAAACATTAATATAAAAATAAATATATTATTATATTAACAATTTAAAAATATAATGATAACATAAAGCAAATATAATATATTAATGAAAACATAAAATAATATATATATACATATTGGAGTCAGATTACAAAGGCAGCGACCAAGTTTTCCTTTGGAAATTAATAATACCAACAGCAAATGATTAGAATTAATCAAGGGATGCAACGATTAGTTTTAGGAAAGACATGACTCTTCCCAAAGACTATGCCCCTCCAATATGAGGATATAAAATGGGAGAGAAGAAAGGAGGAATGGGGCATCGAATCATGGGGAATAAAATAAATAAATAAAAGTCTAATATATTTCTGAGTGCAGAAATAAAGATATAACAGTAAAGAAGAATAAGTATCATTGGGGCAAAAATATATATAATGGAATACAATCAGATTTATGACAGATATATGAATAGCAAATAAGGATCGCATGGTAAAAAAGGAGAATAGACTCAGCAGCATTGAACAAGAAAAGAAAGAATATATTCTGTGAGAGAGCAGCAGACTAAGGGAATTATATTCTCTGAAATCTGATCACGAATAAAGAGCAGCAGCCTAAGGTAAGTATTATCATAAGTTTACATTAAACAGGTTGATTGTTAAAGTTAATCAATTCTAATCAGATTATATTCTAAGGGAGAATAAGTAAATCCTAGATCTCAATTTACTTGTATTAATTCTAAGTCAGATTTTTAAAGTTTGTGTTTCAGATCTTCTGATTGCAGAACATCTATCGATTTCAATGTCTACAATAGAAGATTGTAATCATGCTTTATACCTGTAGGAGGAGACACGCGCCTTCAAGGAGAGACACGCCCTATGAGAGGACGTGTCCCTTGAGTGCGTGGGTTTCCTTTTAGTCAACTGATACTAATCGGTGGCTAACACAAAACATACACATGTATTTATCAACCAGTGTTTATATAATATGAAGTTCGATCATCATTTATAATTTGAATTTTATTCATGCTCAGAAATTCGAATCTCTTACTTTCAGAAGTTATATATTTGATAAGTAATTTCGATCACATATAAATGATGATGATGCATAAATGCAATCATCATTTATATTTGACCGAAGCTACCTTAAATCAACATTGATAACTATTTATGTAGGAAATAAGAACTATTAAATACAATTATGAATTTAGTTATTAATGAGGGTCAAATATAGTAATAATTTAAATAACAGTTGAGGCTTTATAAACATATTTAAATATATTATGATTGACAAATATATTTAAATATATTAGGATTGATGAATATATAATTGATGGTTGATAAATCTAAATAGGCATATTTGATACATACATTAGGCATGTGGATAACGAATATTAATATGTATATATATATATATATATATATATATATATATATACATTATGTTTGATTATCCGATAATGATTCTTGCAGCAATTATTGTGTCTCAATGAGCTTTTATGACTCTACCTCGAAGGATAGATCTAAGACAAAACAAGTCCGTTCGCTAGCACTCAACAAGGATAGGGAGTTTGTGGAGGGAAAGGCTGGTAATTCGATCTTCTGGAGGACGGTCCCAAGACAGGTGGAACACCTTGAGGGAGTCCCCTTTGAGATTGTTCACGCGCCCTCTGCACAATCATTCTACCATCCAATGAGGCTAGGAAAGAGGATACAAGGCAAAAGATCTATTCTGGTTGAGATTAATGAGTCATAGCCTTATCATGTTGATTATGCCTTAAACGATAATGCATCTAACTGTCTATTTCTTAAACTATGCAATCTATGATGAGTCAATCATGAACCAGATATTATGTGCTTAATTGATAATATATGATGCATACAGGTCTTCATGGTCATTTACATTAATAAAATGATGTGTTAATAAAATAAATTATATGTCCTAACTTGTGCTTTGTATTTTAGGGTAAGTCTACCAAGGGGACATTACATGATCACACCTAGTTGGTCAGATCTGAGGTAGCTTGTTTTCTGTGACATGCAATAATTTTAAGGCAGAAGAGAGGAAGTAGACAAGAGGTGGATTGGAAGTTATTAGCCGCCTGTTTGTAAAAATCTGCCTCTGAATTCAACCTTTGAGAAGAAATCCCTTTCTGCCACTGATCTTCAAAAAATATTGAAGAACGGTCCAAAACCCTTGCCAGATTTGGAAAAGACGTCCTTGAGAGTAATTTGCTGTTTCGATCTTCAACCTGCAAAAGAAATAATGAAAAAGGGATGCCTAGCTTGATTATATAATGATTCAAGTCTGAATCCATCAAGTATGCGTGCCAACTCATGACTTAGGCCTGATTTAGCTTGATTTGGAGTTTAAAAAGTTGATTTCCATTGATTGTAGAGTGTTTGGCCTCTTTTTGCCTCCAAAATTTCTTAACTCAAGTCAACATATTGCCTTTGACCTTTTAGGCATCCTTTCTCAAGTGTTGAGCCTTTTTTAATCATTTTTGCAGGTTGGAGTGCCTTTGTTCAATTCTTGCTTCTGATCGTTCAATTGATCTTCGACAGTTGCTGATGGATCTGTTGTTGAGATGGAACCGCACTGAAGAGATATGCCAGGGAGTCATCAAGTTAGAAACCTAAGTTTGAGGCTCCATATTAAAGGGCGCCTTTCTCCAAGAGGGGCACTTTTGGCTTTGCCTTAGTCAATTTTGATGACTGTTCTTTGTCTTCATCATTTAGACCCTTTGTGCTTTGATTTGACGTCACCGTTGACTAATGAGTCGGATAACTTTGCTTGATCGTGCGTTGGGTAACCAACTCAGTCCTAGAAAGGACGACTGGTTTCTCAACTTCTGAAGGTCAACTTAAGTCCTTCAAACCCAAGGCTGCCCCTGGCCAGCAGGGGCGCGTTTCCTTGTTGACTTATTATATCTATGTTGTAAACTGCGCGCTTGGATCTCCGTCATTAGATAATTTAGTTGTCAGATGCCTTCGTTGATGGTTTCGTTGACGAGATCAATCAAAGCAGGGATGATCATCCTGGAGGTCATTGAGTAAACTGACTGCATCTGCATGCCTTAAAGACTGGGCGCCTTTCTTCAAGAGGGGCGCTTTTCTTCTATACTTAGAAATTTCCTTTCATTTTGGCATGTTCTTCATTCAACATCTCCATGTTTTGTTGACGTTTGCTAGTGATCTCTGAATCAAACGATCTTGCTTGACGATGCATTGAGTAGCCAACACGAACATGAAGAAGATGACTGCTTTGAAGGTGTCAGATGACTGTATTTGGCCCTTGAGACAAAAGGGCACCTTTCTTCATGAGGGGCGCCTTTTGGCATTTGATAGTATTTCTTCCTTGGTAGCAAAGCGTCTTCCTTCCAAAGTTAGCCAAATTTTGGCCTTTTCCGTTTTGAGAATCTCCTTCATCAAACAACATCTTTTTTAACCTTTTCCGCCATGGCTTCCTTGTTGAAGCTTTTGAAGCTTAGCTTTCAACACTTGGTACTGGCCAATCTGCCATTAATGGCTATAGAGCTCCTAACTTTGTTCCTGAAAAATAGAAAGACCCACCAGAGTAAAACATGTTTTTTGGATTCTGACTTGACCAGTGTGATCGTGAAGTCGATTAATCCTATCAAGATCATTTTCAATCATTTCCGGGAAGGTCTTATTTTTAGGGGTTTCCCTAAAAATAGGGGCACGAAACCCTAATTTTCAATTTTTTAGAATTTTACACATATGTTCCTTGACAAAAACCCACAAAAACCTTATGTTTGGTTTGACCTAAAACAAACTTTTGACAACATTTTTACATGATTTAGCTCAATTTAAGCAGAATGCCAAAAATTAATTTTGGGTACAACAGGTTGAAGATGTATGCTATGATATTTAAACCTTTGCCATACTGGTGAAACTGATTATTTCATATCTTTTGGATTAAGCTGAGGGTCTTAATGTTGATGGTTATGGATTCTATATTTGAGTTTATGGACAACATTAAACGTGAGATTTTTACTTAGATATTGTCAGTACCATAGTTGAAAAAATCGCTGATTACTCGACTTACGTGCGCTTACTCCTGTGCCCTAATGGCCAATGAGTAAATCGTAGTATTACTTGGCCACGCGTTTTCAATTTGAAGCGTTGCGATTTTTTGTGAAGAAAACGTCAAAACACGCTTGTAATAGAGTTTTGACTCGTTCCCAATGATTATAAATTCACAATAAACGAAAACCTAATTTTTTTAAAGTCGTTTTATGATTTTATCATCTGCTCGCACGGTTACAGAAGGGAAACGATGCGACTATGGCACGATCGTGATTTTGGCGAACACAAAAGGCTTCGGGCAATAATTTCTTCGGATTTTCAGAGGTATTTAAATTCTTGCGACTGTATTTTACCTTCAAAAATCAAAAGTTTATAAAACTCTTAAAAAAATCAATGTTTGCAATTTCCATAACATGGGCTTAGTTAAATTCGACACCTCTTATCACCTATTTGCTAATAAAATTTAATATTACCTGATATTTGTTAAATTTTTTAAAAAACTATGATATGTAATAATAAAAAATGATATCAATTTTAATTTGTAATATTCTATATAAAAATTTCAGTAATATTAATTTTATATGTAATATTGAAGAAATTTCAATATAAAGACTTCAATATCTGTAATTTTATAAAATAAAGATTTAATATAGAATTATTGAACATTTAAAAACCTATGATATATAATAATAAAAAATGATATCAATTTTAATTTGTAATATTCAATATAAAAATTTCTGTAATATTAATTTTATATGTAATATTGAAGAAATTTCAATATAAAGACTTCAATATCTGTAGATTTATAAAATAAAGATTTAATATAGAAATTTAATATAAAGACTAAAATAATATCTATAATTTTATAAAATAAAGATTTAATATAATTTTAGTAATATTAGTAATAATTTTATGTAATATATTTAATATAAATATTTTAGTAATATCAATTTTATTTGTATTTTGTAATTTGTAGTATTCAATATAAAGACTTCAATATCAATTTTGTTTGTAATATTTAATATAAAAACTTCAATAATATTTGTAATTTTATCAGTATTCAAATTCGGATTCAATATCCAGTATGCACAATAAGAAAAAATAATAACAAACAAATGATCAAAATCAATTTTTTGAAATTCTAGTTGTTGAATCACAGTGAAGTTAACAGTCCATAAAACTCTAGCTGTAATGTCTTTAAAGGGATGATCTTATTCTTGTGTATGTGCAGTGAAGTTATGAAAGTATTACTAATTTAATTTAATTTCTCATACTAAGTTAATTTTTTATCTTGTCTATCTTTTCCTAGGTTCTCATTTACATTTTGCCAAAAGAGTATGGCTTCTGCAAATAAAAAGAGTGCTGGTAAACCAAGAGATCCTTGACGGAAACATGGAACGCCAAGTGTAGCGCGAGGAGAGGTTATTCTCAACCATTGCACTGAGTCTCTTTTTGGTGGCATAAACCGATTGAAATACCACCTTGCATGAATCCCTTGCCGAGATGTTAGACCATGTAAAGAGGCAATTGAAGAGGTTGAGATGGAGGTGAAATCACTCCTTGCAGCATATGACCAAAGGAAGGAAAATTAAAAAGAGAAGAACAGAGGCAATGGCAGCCCCATATGCAGATTTCAGTTCTACAGGGTCATAGAGGGCTATGGGAGACTCTTCTTCTCTTGGGCCATGGATACGAGGATCAAGAATTGAAAGTTTGGGCAGCCTTAATTCTAGTTTTTTTGTTCCACGCAATACTTCTGGTGCACAACCTTCTTTGGAAGGTACTTCTTGGAATAAAGAGTTGCAAAATGAGACAAAGTTGGCATGTGCTAGATTTTCGTACTACAACAATATTCTGTTCAATGTTGCTTCTAGTCCTTATTGGGAAGGGTTGGTCACTGCACTGACTGTGGCAGGTAAGGGGTTCAAGGCCCCAAGTCATTATGAGCTGAGTGGGCCATTATTGCAGAATGAGGTCCAAAACACATGCAAACTAGTGGAGGAACAAAGGAGAAATTGGGAAAAGAATGGCTGCACCATTATATCTGATGGGTGGACAGATGGCAAAAATAGGGCACTCATCAACTTTCTAGTGGCTTTAGGGGGACAATTGGTATTTCTAAAATCAGTTGATGCCTCCAATGAAACAAAAAACGCAGAGATCTTGTGCAACATGTTGGATGAGGTGGTGATGGAAGTGGGAGTTTAAAATGTAATTCAAATTGTGACTGACAATGCAGCTGCATATGTGGCAGCCGGTAAACTTCTAATGGCGAGGCATCCTACATTATTTTGGAGCTCTTGTGCTGCTCACTGTCTTGACTTGCTCCTTGAGGGCATAGGGAAATTAAGTTGGGTGAAGAATGTGGTTGAAGAAGGAAGGAATATCACAAAGTACATCTACAATCACACATGGGTCTTAAGTCTCATGAGAGAGCACACTGATGGTAAAGATCTCGTGCGATCGGGAGTCACACGCTTTGCCACCAATTTCCTCACCTTGCAGAGTATTGTAGCTACATTGCCCAACTTCAAGCGCATGTTTGTGAGTGAAAGATGGTTGGAGAGTCCTTATTGCAAGAAGCCTGAAGTAGATAAAGTCAAGAAGACCATTTTTGATGATAGATTTGCCAAACAAATGGAGGAGATCTTCAATGTAAGTTTTCAAACTTTGATTGATGATTTATTTTTTTGCTTTCTAATATAACAACTTGCTGATTTTGTTAAGTTTTTTATATTTTAGGTGTCAGAACCTATGGTTAGAGTTCTATAATTGGTGGATGGGGATAAAATCCCTATGGGGTATCTATATGAGGCCATGGATAAGGCCAAAGAGGCAATTCGACATTTATATGGGTCAAACAAGACCAATATGAACCCATATGGCACATAATAGATCGGAGGTGGAACCGACAACTCCACCAACATATTTATGTTGCTGCCTACTTTTTGAACCCCAAGTTTTATTTCTCTCCTACTTTCAAAGAAGATGCAGAGGTTCTTGTTGGCTTCAACACATGTATTGAGAGATTGGTTAGTAATGATGACCTTCGAGATCTCATACTAGATGAGATACAGAGCTATAAGAAGGTTGAAGGGTCATTGTTTTCTTCCAAGGATTGCATTCGTAGGAGAGACACTCTACAACCAGGTAACAAATTCATGTGTTTAATATTGTTTTACTATTTATGTTAATGTTTAAGTTTATTAAATCCTTACTAAGTTATAAATGACAATTATTATCCTCGTAGATTTGTGGTTGCAAGATTATGGTGCCACAACGCCTAATCTCCAAAAGTTTGCCATTCGTATTTTATCTCAGCCTTGAAGTGCATTTGGTTGTGAGCGCAACTAGAGTGTCTTTGAAGCCATTCACACGAAGAAGCGCAATCGGTTGACTCAAAAGCACTTGAGTGACCTTGTCTATGTGTGGTACAACCTTCGATTGCATGAGAAGAAGGTACAAGGGCTGAGTTCACATGAAGCACTTGACCTTGATGACATTGATCCATTCTCAGATTGGATTGTTGGGCCATATGAGGTCAATGTGGAACCATGGATAAGTGATGATGAGTTCGCTGAGATGGAGAGGGAGGCAGAGGCAGCTGAATGGGAAGCAGAGGTGGCAACATATGGGGAGGAAGAAGGTGAGCTTGGTCAGCCAACATAGACAGTTTCTTCACACACACAGCTTGATCCTATCCCTATGGATGAGGCACTTGTTGGCACACCTGTTGAGGCTCCTATTGAGGACACTCCAACTATACCATCTACTTCAGCACCACCCTCACAACAATGACAAAAGCTTTTGAGTTTAAGTCGTAGAAGAAATTTAGGATAGATAATTTTTATTGATTATGAAACTTGAAGTTGATATGTATTGAGAAGTCGAACTTGTTTGTTGGTCTATGATACATTGAAGATTGATATGTATTAAGGTTTTAAACTCTAATTTTGATTTATATATGATGAAATCAGTTGATACATTGATGATTGATATGTGTTAAACTCTAATTTTGATTTATATATGATGAAATCAGTAATATGTTCTAAAAATTCAGTTTATATGTGTGTTTTTTAAGAATATTTTAAAAAATTGTTTATTTTCAAATGTTTGATAAATTTGCCGAGGTATTGCTGAGTTTTTCCTTGAGTTTTTGCCGTCCCGAGTTTTTAAATTTTTTGGGTCTGTCGAGTTATTGCCGAGTCTGATTTTTTCAACTATGGTCAGTACATTAAAGGGTCATTTATTCTTGCAGGTTCCAGAAGACAAACAAGAATCTAGTCGGGCATGTTATTTGAGAAAGCATCCAGGAGCATTTTGGGTGAGTTCAGATTTTCCTTTTCCATATAGGTGCTCACCAGTTATCGCTTATGGCTCCATAACTAGTATAATTATTTATTGTTTCATCCATGCTACTTATTTTATATTGTTTTGTGAGTTTCTGAGGTAATAAAGTGTATCTGCAAGGTTGATTTTGGAGACTTCCAATTTGTGCGGATTGAACCAAAATGTGTAAGATATGTTTCTGGAATAGCCACAGCCATGCTAGAATCAGGAGGTGAGATTATTTTGTTTTCTAATTAAATAGCTTCTGTGTCTTTTATGATGGAATTCTCTTGCTTTAATGGAAATTTTGTATTTTTTTGAACATGTTTAGTTTTGAAACTTAAACTTTTCACTGTTATGCAGAATACGTGTTGTTTTATATGCAACAAGCATCCTGAAGGAAATGATAAAAAAATATTATTTCTTTGTAGTTTAACTAATATTTATAATTCTGTTATTTTATTGTGATTTTTGGCACACAAGACATGCTTCACCTTCAAAATTTAACTTTTAAATACACAGACTTCACTGAAGAGGAATACAAAATTGCAAAAGTTGATCCAATATCCCAATTTTCAGTCCCTGTTGCGGTACATTCTAATTGCCACTCTTTCATGTGTTACGGACATTTCATTTATGGTTAAATGTTTAGTTAACTGATTTATATTTTGTTGCAAACAGTCCCACATGAACAGAGATCATGCAGAGGATACAAAATTAATTGTACAACATTCTACAGCAATACAGGTACAGTTCTCAGCATCATACGACTCTCTGGTACTAAGTTCAGTTAGAGTTGCTTGTGTGCTTTGTGGGTCCCCTTGTCTTGTGATTATTACCAATGTACATGAGTGTGAAGTCATAGAAGAAATGATTACTTGTGGGATATAATCATCAAATTGATGACTAGAGTGTCAAATACTCCACTCAATGAACAATCCCACAAAAATAAAATCACACTTAATTCAGGTATATATTTATTTTGCACATCAGCTCCTCGTTGGATAAATAAATATAAAATTTCTACTTGTGATATATTCTACATGTGATTTTGACTGATGCTTCTATGTCTTGTTACATGAATTATATAATTCTGTGCATTGTATCTAATTACTTATTTACATAATTGCCTCAAGGTGGAAACCCAAATGCCCATCAGTGATATTTTGTACCCCTTTTGAATAAGTAAAGATTGTTTGTATCATACTTAAAACAGGGGAAGGTCGAGATTTGTGCATTGTAACTATGTACTTATTTAAATAATTGTCTGAAGGTCAAAGTCCTATTGTTTATATGCTGTACCATCTAAGGCTTGTTTTCAAAATAAAGATCATTTCTAAATATAGAATAGGGGAAGGTCTTATTTTCTGATTTTATTTATTGTGCAGGTTGACTATGCCCACATAATTGATTTGGATAGGTTGGGTTTCAATGTTAAGGTGATTAAAGCTATTTCCTCCTTTTAGCTTTCCTTCATTTCTATCATAGCACTGAATTTAGCAACTTTTGAGTAATAGACAGCAGACTCTCTTCTACAGATCTTTTACTACCTTAAATTTTCCTATATATGGGACTTACAAACTTGCTTCTTAGTTTTCCTTTCCTGTGTTCTATGGCTTTTCTTGACTAATTTATATCTTACAGGCGTGAGTTACATGCTTGCCTAGGGATATAATATGTGTATCTTACTCTTGAAATTTGAGGGGCTTACAAATAAGTTAAAGATATTTTGCAAAGTTTGGCAGGGTTTGGTCTCACTTATTTTTTTCTGTTATTTTGTTCCATATATTGTGACTTTGATGCAAAGTTTAAATACATTATATATGTTCGTGGTTAGGGAATCACATTTTTATTCTAAGTTTCAAGTTTTATTGGGTGTTCAAAATCATTGATGTAAACATTACAAAAAATTTAATACATTCACAGATTCAAAAAGCATGTCTGCTAGTTATATGTTATTATGTATACAAAATGATCCTTCTATATATTGTGACTTTGATGTAAAAGTTAAATACATTATATATGTTTGTGGTTAGGGAATCACATTTTTATTCTAAGATTCAATTTTTATTTGGTGTTCAAAATCATTGACGTAAACATTACAAAAAATTTAATACATTCACAGATTCAGAAAACATGTTTGCTAGTTATATGTTATTATGTATATGTTACTAAATTTCTACACATGCTGAAATTTAGTTCTGATTGCAAAGGTTTCATATAATTACACAAGCATTTTACATCTTGATTCAGTTCATGCATATTGAGATCATGTTCATTATTTGCCAAAAGAATAGATAATGTCCTTGTATTATTCATCACAGCAATACAATTGATATTTACAAATATTGAACAATGAAATGATTTAAAAGCTGAAGTAAATGTCTCTCACACAATTGACTGTGAGAGTAGCCCCTAGACTATTGCTATAAGTTCCTACTCTTTGAAAATAAATAACATGATAGAATTTAAAGAGCAAGGAAAGAGTCATGGGCACCAGTCATTGCCTATAATGACTGGTCGAGTTGCGTCTTCTCGCTCCCTCTTGATTGCTGTTCCGCATCACATTCCCTCCAAGCCTTCAAATCCTGCATGATAAGAGGAAAATGTTAGATCCAATGGATCTAAGCAACGCTAGTATCTCATCTTTCAGTCACTTTCATATTCCTAAGATGCTATGCATTTTCATAAAATAGGAACACATACCAACTGTAAAGGAAGCAAGCAGTCATATCAAAGCTCTTTATTACTAACATGTTTTGCTTATTGTGCAGCGTCTTGCATCTAATGAGTACGCGGTTATAACCGTAGGCTCCCACGAGGGTTATTGAGCTTGGCGTACTTATTAGAAAATAGGACTTATGAGGTCAATCTTAACAAATTCAATGAAGTAGCAACAGGAAAAAAACAACAAGGATGGATCAGGAAAACTACTCAGAAAATGGCGTCTACAGCAAGAATATAAGTTCCATGACAAAGAAATGGAACCGAGTTTGCTGCAAGCAAACACCCAGAACGATGATGCGAAGGAGAAGCAAACTCACGGCATATCAGAAGTACAAGTTCTATCATGGGTTTCTCCAAATACAACCCGGCAATCAAATGCAGCGAATAATGGTATTTGGAAATGCAGAAAACAAGAAATGAGCAGTAGCGGCAGCCTCAATATCCTAAACACAAAAAACGCTCAGGATAACTACTCAAAAAATTTCAACTAATAGCAAGGAACAAGTGATAGCCACTATGGAGTGAAAAGTTAAAAAAAGGGAAATACCCAGCAAATGTGCAGTCACGGCAACAAAATGATCAAGCAAAACTGCATATATCTGAACCATGGTGGCTTAGACCAAACAAAAATGATAGGAGGACAAGTGACAACTGTTCCCAGTAAGACTCCAAGCCCAGAATCTCTTCATACTTCAACGTGTAGACCCAAGAGTTACTCACGCATCAGATGCAAGGGAAAATCCATATTGCCTTTCGAATTCAGACGTCCAAGCCAAGAAAAGGAGGAAATGAACCATGGCGGCTCCAAGCTCCAGCCACTCCAGTCACGGCTTGTATAGTGACAAGCAAACAACAGAAAAATCACGCATTTCCTCAAGGAAACTTCCAGATTTTTCATGGTGGCTGCACAAAGGAATTCGAACCCTAGTTGATGTTGTTTACCGAGCTCTCCAAAAGATGAAGCATATGAAATGAATAAACTTAGGGTGTAGTTTGAGTAAATATTTTACCCTAAAATATTTTTTATAAACTTTTGAAATCCGATGACTTTAATCGGCATTCCAAGATTATGTAATATGGCTCATGGGTAGGGGTTATTTAAAATGTCTGCGTACTTTTATTATTTTTGACTAAGTCTTATCTTTGTAAAGAAATATTAATGATATAATTATAAATCATTCAATATTTTCTATTTTTGGTGCAAAAATTAAGGAAAGGAGACTTATTCATATTTTTGGAACCATGAGGAGATTTTTTGGGGATGTAGTTCAAAGTCGAATTTGACTAGGCTTTGGCAGTTGTAGGGGTCTTTATGACCTTGTTGAGCTTTTTTGGGTCAGTTTTGAGTAAGTCATAGGGGTGTTTATGACTTAGTGGGGTTATGAGGCAGTGAGTCATCATTTTTGATGAGGATTGACTCTTTTTTTGGATCCTTGTTTCATGGATTCGACCCTTAGGGGTTGTACTTAGTCTTTTGGACTATGATTGTAAAAGGAGTTCTGATTATGCAGAGAAGTTTTTTTTTTTTTGTGATAGTTTTGTGTCCTTAAAGCATTTTCTTCATATTTTGTAATTCGTTTTTGGAGGATATTTGATACATATACTGAATCATTTAGTGATATTTTCTGATTTGAAATCCAGCCTTAGTTCTTTTTTGTTACTATGTGTGAGTAATATCTGATTGATTAAGTGTTAAAGTGAATTTTTATGATTCCTTATCATTCTGTCTCGGCTATCACCTAGTTGCAGTTTGTACTTTTGCTTGTAGGTTGTAATTTGTGTCTTCCGTTTTTTGGAATTTTTATGTGAATGTTTTCATGTTCCTTAACTTTCATTATCAAGACCTTATTATGAAATATTAATGCAAGTTAGTATAGGATCTAAGTGTTGATCAATAGTGGGGAGTTTTCATTGTCTTGTTACAGTCATGCCTTCAATATTCATGAGTTTTGGTGTATCACCTATTAGCTAAGTTCAGTTTTAAGTTTCTTTCTGCATTTTTCTCCCTTTTCCTATCAAGATCAGTTCCTTATAGTTATAAGAGCTTAGGTGCATATCCCAAGGAGCCGGCCTATAACCCGGAGATCCACTCAGTTTCATAGGAAAATCTCACTGCCTATGAGTGGTTCGATGTTACCTGAAATTTCCAGTTCTTTTCATTGAGTCTGCTTGGGTGCAAATTTCAGGACTTAATAGTATACAAAACATAGTTACGAGATTGGGACTCGCCTTAGACTCGACAAGCTGATTTTGGACTTGGACTTGGACTCGGACTTGGCGCAAAACTCGACAAAGACTTGGCAAATTGAAAAACCCAAGAAACTCAGAGATTTTTAAGGATTTAAAACTTGTTTCATGCACCCTTTATTAAATAACCTTAAAGACACAATACCATCATCAAATAGAAGCTAATTTGATCACATAAGTATAAATGCAAATTGTAGCTGAAGGAAATATTAATAACACACTTAGATATTTAAAATTATAAATATTGTCAAATGTATACAAAACTCATGGAATATGAAATCCATGGCATCAAAAGTTCCAAAGAAATATCAAAAGTAAAACTAGAAGTCTATAGCTCAGAGGAGCTTGCATCCTTCCTACGAAGGCTGTTGACGTTGTAGCTTCAGGCTACATACTTCCGCCTTAATTATTGCACAATAAATTCATATAGCCTAGCGGCTATTCATTTATTTATTAAAGTGAAGAGTCGCTTCACTTGGTAATATAATATATCATTTAATTATTGTGAATAATTAAATGGGGCCAACCTAAAGAAATAATATTTATTATTTATTATTGGTCAATTCTTAATGAGGCCGACCTACTTCAAGGTTCACATCATTTTGTATTTATACAAGGTGGGATTTGCTAAATTGATCATCAAGTTCATTCATCATATTCACACTCCTTGAAGAAGTTCGCACTTGAGCACCAAGTCTTTATCTTGAGCAGCAGATCATAAGTCCGCACTTCTGTAGCAAATCTTCATCTTGAGCAGCAGATCATTATATTTGTTACAGCAGATTGATTTCAAGGAGAAACATATTCATGTTGTAACTTCGCATCTAGGAGAGGTGCTATTATTCATTGTATCAAATTCGGCCATGTGTTGGGCCTGAGTTGTAAGCAGATTTCTGCTCTTATTCCTGAATATATAAGCGATATATTTGCTGGGTTTTTCCCCCTCGAGTTTGGAGGGTTTTCCCAGGGTATCTTATGGTGTTCATTGTCTTATGTGTTGCATTTTCTGATTGCTTTCATTTATGATCCTAAAACTAACATGGTATCAGAGTGGGTTTGAGAGAAGAAGTAATTAGATTTGACTAAGATCACAGATTTTAGGAGAAATCGATTTTTGGCAAATTCTGATGGTATGATCTCAGTCCTTGCAAAGGATGATTTTTGTGCATTGGAGGACACCTTTCTTCATCATTGTCTGAGTCGACCTTGCTGGTGTTTAGAGGACATGTTGGAGGCTCATATGAGACTGAACACACCTCCCAAGGGTGCGATTTTTGTCAAATAAAGTATAAGGCTAGGTGCAGCATCTGGAGAAGATTCAAATATTCTTATGACTGCTGCAGCATATAATTCCAGGTTTCCTTCATGGCATGTTGAATCTTATGCATTATTGTTAGTATGAAGTATAGGCACAGTCATTAGGGCACTTCATAAACTTTGATGCATTTAATTTTAATCTTATGTTAAGCATTGCAATCAGACCTCAAAGGCATTGGTCATGGGCTGAGTTACTGTATGCCTTAGAGTGTGGGAGTTGCTTGAGGCGTATATACTCTCTATGCCATGGTGATTGTTTTATTTTTGAGCCGAAAGTATTGTCAGAGTACATTGCTTTTAAATCTGAGTCTAATTGTTTGTAGAAGCAGTGTTAAGCCAAGTTTGTCGTGATACCTTACGTTTTCCAAGTTTGGTGTCATGCTGCATATGGAGGTGCTGTGAGAGTCTTCTTTGCATGAGTTGAAGTGTTGTTTCTAAGTTTACTTTTGTGAAGATTCATGTGAAGAAGATCTGGAAAATTATTGAGAGATAATGAGTAGATCCTAGGAAAGATAAGTGCAGACCTGATGAGCGTCTAAGTGCAGCACTTGAGGAGTTTTTGATGAGATAAGTATTTCATGTTGAATAATGTTCATGAATTTTCTTTTTGTAGTTATTAATTCATGCTATAACATTAAGATAGTAAATCATGTATGCTTCTAGCATTGATATTTCTCTTCAGAATAGTTGAGTTCTATGAACTATTAAGTAATCTCTCTTTAATTCTTTCAAGACGAACCAAGAAGCGTAAGAGATTGCTTTCAAGAGAAAAAGAGCTTGATGCATCTTGTAGGTTGAAGAATGGAGACACAACTTGCAGCCATGGGACTGAGTTGGTGGCTGAAGACCTCTCTCTCGAAGAACCTATTCAGGTTGTCACTATGATAAGTTTCTTCGAAGAGGAGGAATTAACCTTAAGAGGGAGTCTGTTAAACCAACAAAGGCAACCCTGGAGGAGGAGGTCAGGAGGTTGATCTAAGCACTTGGAGATTCAGAGGGAGTCTATTGAACCAAAAGAGGATGGTGATTTAGTTGAGCCTTTGGAACCTACTAATGGGCCTACCGACTTTGTTATTGGTAGAAAGAGACCTCTATGAGCTAGGCAAACAATGTAGGAGGTAGATAGGTTTGCAACTCCTAGAAAGCAAAAGTCGTCAGCAGATTCCAAGTTATGTTACATTGATGAGTCAAATAATTGAATCTGAGCCTTCCATAGTTGAGGAAGCTTCAAGTCAGCAAGTATGGAGAGATGCTATGGCTGAAGAATATCAATCTATCCTCAAGAACGATGTCTGGGACATTGTACCTAGACCAAAAGGCAAATTTGTTGTATCTTCTAAGTGGCTTTTTCAAGATCAAGCATGCGGTTGATGGAAGAATTGAGAAGTACAAGGCTAGATTTCTAGCTAGAGGATTCTCTCAGAAAGAGGGAATAGCCTATGAGGAAACCTTTGCTCCGGTTGCTCGTTATACCTCCATTAGAACTATCATTGCCATTGCAACAGCTAAAGGATGGAAGTTACACCAGATGGACGTGAAGACAACATTTCTAAATGGTGTAATTGAAGAAGAGGTAAACATTGAGCAACCTGATGAATTTGAGGTTCATGGGAAAGAGTCTCATGTTTGTAGATTGAAGAAGGCATTGTATGGCCTTAAGCAGGCTCCTCGTGCTTGGTATGAAAGGATTGATCGATACTTGCTGAGTTTGGGCTTCTCCAAGAATGATGTAGATTCTAATCTATATTTCAAGGTAATTAATGGTGAGGCCTTAATCTTGGTTCTTTATGTTGATGATCTATTTCTTACTGGAGTAGAATATCTCATTATCAAATGCAAGGAGTTAGCTTCTGAATTTGAGATAAAGGATCTTAGATATATGCATTACTTCCTTGGATTAGAAGTATGGCAGAGGCCTAATGAGATCATTCTAAGTCAAGGAAAGTATACTATAGACATCTTGAAGAGACTTGGTATGACGGATTGCAAATCCATATCTACATCGATGGAAACCAATTTGAAGAAGTTGAGTAAGTCTGCATCTAGTTCAAATCTGGTGGATCCTTCTATGTACGAGCAGTTGATTGGATCGTTGATGTATCTAGTAAATACTAGACCAGATATTTGCTATATAGTGAGTGCACTTAGTCAGTTCATGTGTGAACCAAGGCAAATACATCTAGTTGCAGCAAAGCATATCTTGAGATACTTGCGTGGCACAGTTGGGTATGGCTTGAGATATTCTTCTGGTGTGGACTTGAAGTTGCATGGTTATACTGATTCTGGTTGGGCAAGGTGTGTTGCTGATCGGAAGAGTACCTCTAGATGTTGCTTCAGTTTGGGGTTTGCGATGATATCCTGGTGTAGTAGGAAGCAGTCCTCAGTGGTACTAAGCACAACTGAGGCCGAGTATATTGCAGCTTTTGTGGCAGCTCGAGAAGCAGTGTGGCTTTGAAAGCTTCTTGCAGGATTGTTTGGACAATCATTGGAGCCTACTATCATTCATTGTGATAATCAAAGTTGTGTGAAGCCTTCTGTCGATCCAGTGTTTCATGATAGAACCAAACATGTTGAGATCAAATACCACTATATCAGAGATATGGTATTGAGGAAAGCAATTCAGTTGAGATACATCAGCACTGATGAGCAGACGATAGACTTTCTCACCAAGCCCCTCTCCAGAGTAAAGTATGTGTACTTCCGAGACAAGCTTGGTATTGTGGAGAATGAAGCCCTAGCTGAGAGGGAGTCTCAGCTTCAGTGATCTTCTATGATTTTCCTTAATGCATTTCTCTCTATAAGAGAGATTTGAGGTGCAAGCCGTTTTTTCCACCCTCTGGGAGTAGCCAAGGTGGATGTCATGTGTGTGACTCCATGACAACATCACGTGAGAGAGTCCGTGATGATTTCCTTGTACTTGTGTTTATTCACCATCTGAGAGTATCTATGGTGAACGTCATGATGAGATGACGACATCGCGTTGAGTGATGGGCACTTGTAGCCATGATGGTTGATATCACGATGAGGTGATATGCTTTTTTCCACACATGGGTGTAGCCATGGTGGTTGCTATCACAATGAGGTGATATGCTCTTTTCCACCCATGGGTGTAGCCATGGTGGTCGATATCACGATGAGGTGATATACTCTTTTTCACACATGGGTGTAGCCATTGTGGTTGACATCACGATGAGGTGATATGTCTTGTACAGTTGGAAGTATTCCTCCCTAGCTAAGAGGGAGTGTTGATGTTGTAGCTTTGGGCTACATACTTCCGCCTTAATTATTTCACAATAAATTCATATAGGCTAGCGGCTATTCATTTATTTATTAAAATGAAGAGTCGCTTCACTTGGTAATATAATATATCATTTAATTATTGTGAATATTTAAATGGGGCCAACCTAAAGAAATAATATTTATTATTTATTATTGGTTAATTTTTTATGAGGCCGACCTACTTCAAGGGTCACATCATTTTGTATTTATACAAGGTGGGATTTGCTAAATTGATCATCAAGTTCATTCATCATATTTGCACTCCTTGAAGAAGTTCGCACTTGAGCAACAAGTCTTTATCTTGAGTAGTAGATCAGAAGTTCGCACTTCTGCAGCAGATCTTTATCTTGAGTAGCAGATCATTATATTTGTTACAGCAGATTGATTTCAAGGAGAAACATATTCATGTTGTAACTTCGCATCTAGGAGAGGTGCTATTATTCATTATATCAAATTCGGCCTTGTGTTGGGCCTGAGTTGTAAGCAGATTTCTGCTCTTATTCCTGAATATATAAGCAATATATTTGCTGGGTTTTTCTCCTCGAGTTTGGAGGGTTTTCCTAGGGTATCTAGTGGTGTTCATTGTCTTATGTGTTGCATTTTCTGATTGCTTTCATTTCTGATCCTAAAACTAACAAAGGCATCTAAGGTATGTCCTGGATGATGTTGTAGCCATAATCTTTGTCTTTGTCTTCGTGCCACCACAACAACATCAACCGTGTTTGCTCGTGCTATATCCTCCTCCTCTACCATGGCTACAACTTGAGTCTCTCTATCCGCTTGGTCAACCCAATTGAGGTCCTCATCACAAAAGATAGGATCCTCAACCTCGGTGATCCACTTAGATCGTGGATCGACCTCCTCTAGCATGATGGGGGTGGAGTTCGTGCCCATAATTTGTCTGTGGCAAAGACAAAGGTATCCTCGGTGATCCACTCAGATTGTGGATCGACCTCCTCTAGTGTGATGGGGGTGGAGTTCGTGCCCAAAATTTATCTGTGGCAAAGACAAAGGTTGTAATGAACATAGATTCGACCATTCAATCTCTCCACGGACAGTCTATTGTGCTTCTTAGAGTGTATGTGCTCAAACATACTCCAATTGTGCTCACAACCCGAAGCACTGCGTGGTTGGCTCAATATACGAATTGCAATCTTCTAAGGATTTGGTACCTTAGCACCAAACATTTCCCACCATCTATTTGAGATGAGAAAAATAAAAAAATCAATCTCACTATCCAACTTTAAGCTTCAATATTTAATAATAATATAAAAAGAGGAAAAGTTTATTACATTTTTAAACTTAAATTATGCCCTTAATATATTTTTACTTGGCTGCAATGTCATGCGATTATCTTTGCACATGTCACAAGAAAAGAGCTCTCCTTGTGCAAGTCTAAAGGTCTCAATCTCGTGGACTATCTATGTTGTAACACTAGGCGACATTCACTCTATCACTGAGTAGAGCCCAATCAGAACCTTCTCATCTGCCTTGAAGTTAGGGTGGTATTGGAATGCCGGGTTGAGGTAATAAGTGGCTATTTGTAGGGTTTTGTGAAGTTGGAGGTGACATCGCCTATCAATGATCTCCCAAATTGGACAATACTTACCCTCAATTCCCGCATAGATGGATCTAATGACCTCCTTGGCCCTATCCATGCCCTCATATATGTAGCCCATTGCATGCTTCTCCCCATCAACAACTCATAGGAGAACTACCAAAGGCTTAGTGAACTACAATTATTGTGAAACATTAACTCAAGTGTGAACAAAAATAAGCAAATAAAAGAAAAATATGAATAAAAATTAAAACATAGTGTAGAATTGGATTTTCATTTACCTTTACGATTTTTGCAGCAGGTACCTGTTGGTGTGTGTTTTGAATACGCCACCATACACAGAATAAAATGCCCAAGGACACTTTATCCTCTCTGGAAAAGTAATTGTAAATACCTAGAAGATAATACAATAACTCCAATGTTTCTTTTGGCCAGGTTATGACATATGGACAAGGTCAGTGGGCGTTGTGATTTGCTGGTAATCACAAGGGGACTTACATAAAATTCATTCCTCGAGTTGAGGACTTAGACAGTTTTATCATTGAAGCTCTTTTTGATGGGTGTTTCAGTTTCTCCAAAAAAAAAAGGGCAAAAGGATAAGGGTTTAGAAATCTAAACTACGCCTAAGAACTCAAGAGACGACAGTGACGAGATAAAATAGGGTAACCACACTTTGTTTCGCCTCCCTTTGGACAAAGCGGGTGCAATCTTCAACGGAAGTGATAATAATTTTCATGTTTGAATTGATTAAAACAAACAGAAGTTAAGCATCCACAATTTAATGGCTCAGACTAACTTTGCACATCGAATACAAATCATCCATTCGACAAAAGTATGAGCTAAATCTTATCTACCACTGCTATCAAATCTATCATCCACTTAACAAACATATAAATGAAATGCTAATCTAATTCTACTCTAAGTTTTGAAGGAGAAATATTAAACCTTGCACACTATTTGAAAACAAAAGTGATTCTAAGCAAATCATGCACTAGAGCTTTTATTGACGGAAATAGTCTTGTCGCAACAATATTATACTACTCACTTCACAAATTGTAAATGAGAGCAATCAAGTTTATATAGAGTTCATGAATTTGAATAAACGACTCAGATTAAAAATGAGCCAACGGCCAAGATTAAAACAAATAAACCCTAATTAGGGTTTCCCAAAATGACTTCAGTAAATAGAGAGTTGACAGGGTGATGTGGCGCTTTGGAGCTATTTTCAAGGAATTACATCCCGATCCTCCCGCGTCGCCATGTGTTCAATGAATCTGGACACGATCAAGGCAACTTCATCCATGGTGACCTGAGGAAGCATTCCGATTCTGAATTCCAGTCTGTCCACACTCTCGACGCATCTGGCAAAAGTATCCTCCCACTCTGGCTTGGTCTTCTCAAAAGACTCTCGGATGGTTAAGAAGTTCACCAATTTGGCCCAATCCTGCTTCAAAATAGGTCCTGTGATGGAAAAGATGCCTTCTTGGACCTTCCCTTTCAAAACCTCTAACTGCAGGTCATTCTCTCTTAGAGCCTCCTTATCCAGGATATCGGCAATCATGTTGAGAAGTTTGGCCTGAACTTCTTTGACCTGTTCTTCCAATCTGATACCATCAACCTTCACCCTCTCCAAGACTTCGCCTCGTGCCGTCAAGGCCCAATACCAGGTGTGGAAGTCATAGGCTGCTCCCGCTGCAATAACACCTCCGTCTATCAGCTCCTGCTTAGGAACTCCTTTCAGAATCCTAAGGCAAGGGATTATCCTATCTTGCACATCTGGAAGGTTATCCCACACTTCTGCCGAAGTGGCTAGCCTAGAAAGTAGGGCAATGGCCTGACCATAAACCAGAGTCAACCTCTCTACGAATGCCTCAGCTTCAGTCCCCTTTGCTGCTATCCATTCTTTGGCTTCCCGAACGGTGACCATATTTTCTTCTATCTCTTTAACGGCTCCCTGTGAAGAGTTCGGAAGTAGAGGAGCTGCCATGTTGTCTCGATCAAGCGGCTTGATCAAGTGCTGGATATACCCCTTTAGGTGCTCAATTTCTAACTGGCACTCTTTCCTCTTGGCTACCTCCTTTGCCAACCTTGACTTGATAGTGGACACATAATTTTTCAAGTCTTCAATTTCTTGGCCCTTCGTGGTTGGGCCCAAGTCAATGGTTGTGATGGCATAATCTTGTGGAGCCATGTCCTCTTGTGGCCTGTCCATTGTAGGTACTGTGATCTGCACTGTCCTGTTGCGGGCTCCATCTCTCTGTATGCTCGAGAATTTCTTTGCTGGCTTCTTAACTGCAGTCTGCATTAGTCTGGCCAAGAAGTCAGCAGTATCATCCTCTTCTGGCTCCTCCACTGGCGCTTGTACTTTTAGCCTCTCCCTTAGCCAATCTGGGATCGTCGGCTGCTCTATGCCTTCATCCTCAGGTCTGTCTTCTCTGTCAGGAACGTCCAGAATTCCCCTAAGGGCTGAAATCATTCCTTCCTAGAAATCCTCATTTTGGGTGTCCACATTTTCATCATCGAACTCCAATATTTCTGTGTCCGTGGGAGATGGTGGTGCATCTTCATCCGGATGAAGCTCCATATTGTTTTCCGGAATTGGGGAAGGATCCCTAATGTCAGCCAGTGAAGCGTCTACAGTAGCCAGCATCTCCTCAATATTCCTAGATGCGGCCGAGTGGGAAGGCTTTACCTTAGCCTGCTTCTGAATTGGCTCCTTGCCTGTAGCTATCTCCTTCCTTTTCTTGGAAGTGGTGGCCTCTATCATCTCTATGCCGTGGGATGCGTCCGCATTGGAAGAATAGGATTCTGCCTCACTCAACATATCATAAGTTGTGGTTATCCTTTTTCGCCGGAGTTCCTGAATTTGTTGATCAACCCACCACTGTGTATACTTGACGATTGGTCTCATCAAAGTATTCAAATCGGCGTTCTCGGGTTTTGACCATCTGACCACCGGCAAAGGCAAGCTCTCATCAAGGTGCGGCTGTACCTGCTGTCCATCTTCCTCCAACTGATCCGGCACTCGGCAAAGTTCTGTTGCTCTGATCAAACTGACAGGCAATTTGGACCACATCTTTCGCCTAACTTCAAACTCGTCCGCAGCATTTGCCCAGAAATCTTCCAGTTCGACCCTATGCTTGTACCTCCTTCCATCCACCGTCTTGATATGGTGATGCGGGTCGAAGTGGCTCCTAGATGGGTAGGTAGCAAAAGGATAATGCTGAATCTTGAGCCTGGCACTATCTGTTGCCTGTGATGACGGACAAGACTCTAGCATGTTCCCTATAAAGAAGGGAAAGGTTACTGCCGCCTTTTGCTTTGTCCGTTGGAGGCCCTGAAATTCTTCTAGCTGCCTTAGTACTTCCAACAGGACCATCTTGTTAGTTGGGAAAATGGGCAAACGATATGGGCTCCTAGTGAATCCCTGGATTCTGATGTATGTGTATTGGGGATACTGGATAAACCATGACCCATATTTGCCAATCAGCTTCTTGGCCTTAGGAGTCAGTCATTGATGCGTCCCTCCTTGGAGTATTCTGGTGATATACATGAGGAAGGCGTCATGAGCTCGCCGGAAGTGCGCCTTTTCTTTCAACTGCAATTGTGGATAGCAGTCGTATGCCTTCAGCTCATTTGATCCACCGCCGACCGTGCCCTTGCATATCAAGCCTGCATACTTGTAAGTCCTAACCAACATGTAGATGACATAAGAACTCATATAAAACGTTTTAGTTTTCTCTAAGTTGACAAGCTGCTCGTGGAGGTTGTTGCTAATCATTCATGACCAGTTAAACATCTTTACGCCCTTTGTGATGTCCTCAATAAAATAGTACATCCATGGCTCAAACGGCGTCCCCAAAGGACTGCCTGCTATTCTGTTCAGCAAGATAATGATGTCTCCATAGTCTTCCTTGAAGTTCGTATGCATCAATTTCTTGGGCATTTTCTTGACCGACAGCCTAGGTTTGTCCAGCCATGACTTGTTGATGTTGGCGGCACAAAGGTCAGGTTGCTCATCATACAATCTCTGGGCGTCTTCCTTAGTCTTGTAGGTAGTCTTAGGATACTTAGGAATGCTGAAGGCTTCTTGTATGGCCACCTCTCCCAGATGCGCCAATATTCTCCCGTCAGGTGCCACAATTTGTCTTAACTCAGCATTATAATGCAGCGCACACTTCACCATTAATTCAGCACACTCTAGTGCAGGCGGAAATCCGGCAGCTTGGAAGATACCATTTCTCACCATCCTTCTGGCGGCAGGCGTTGGCAAAGGTCCATTATGCCCATATATTCTCTTCTTAAATTCTTCGAGGTCAATGTGGCCAAGGTTGGTGTCCGAGACGTCTTTCCATTTGGATTTAATTCTAGTCTTTGGCTGCGATCCTTTGCTTGCAAACTTCATCTGTGCTTTCCTGGATGTTTCTCCTTGATCGACTGTCAACCTGCAAGTACAAAATGCTTAACATTAATATAAAAACTTTTAAAATCAAATTACTCCGGGTGTAGTTTGGACAAAATCGCACTTTTCAGCTTATTGAATTGAAATTTCTGTCAAAAAGCAAGCTGAAAGTAATAAATTCGCCTATCTATGAATGAAATTCGTGCCGGAAATGAAGTAGAAGATAGGAATGAGGTGTAAACATATTGCTGATTAACTTCCAAACCTCAAAGATCGTGTTCTGGCTGCAAATGAATTTAAAAATTCAGAAAATCTGCCAGAAGAAGTGCGCCAAAGCTGGGAAGTGGGATTTTCAGCCAAGAAATGACTTATGTCTTCCTAAAAATCACGCCTGTCAACAAGAAATTGCTACCTCGATTCTCACAACAACGTTACTTGCATTAAATTTTCCTTCGCAAACGATTCCCAGAAGATTTGAGAAAGATAGCCTCTTCTCAGCCGAAATTGTGAAGAAATGAGTTGCTGAAACTCATTTTATGGCTGAGAAGTGCGATTTTCCTCAAGGAATTGCTTTCTTTTCTCTGATTTTCTTCCAATTTTTAGAAATGTTTTTCTTCTCAGATCGGCAAGTTTCTAATTTCACTTTCAGTTGTCGAGGTAAGTTTTTAATTTTCATCTTTGTGCCACCTCTGTTTGAGATTTTCGAATTTCTCAAAAAATTTGCCCAAGTGTTGGAGAAAATATCAAAAGATATTAAATTAATTGTTTAAAATTAACTTTCCAACGTATTTTAAATCTTCAAATCATGGCAAAGTTAAATTCATCTAAGGTAGAATAATTTAATCTTCCGAATAATCTCCAGACTTCGAACTTTTTAATTAAAATTCCCTAAGTGTCGGGAAATAATTAAAATATTAAATTCCAACCTGTCTAAAACTGATACATGGCTAAATTTGTTTGTCCGTGGTTAAATATTCATTTTTCAATTGTCTGCCTAGCCAAAATGTGCTCAACGATTTGTCTACCAATTTCCAACTCTTCGGGTGGACTTCTGACCTTTCCGGACGTTTTACTTAGCCAAATAATTCATTTTCTCTCTCCTTCTAGGTTGGGCAAACTTGGAGATTTCTCTGCCATTTTGCCATTTTTATTCATGCCTTGGGAATTTTTCCAAGTTGAGAGGGGCGGACTTCATGGTTTGCCTTGCCTTGCATTCTTCATTTCTTGCCAAAGAATTTCATTTCGTCTTGTCGAGGAGTAATTTTCATGCCGTCCTAACCTCCTCTCTCTCTAGACATTTCTTCATTTTCATGCCTTAGAAAAATTTATCTTCTAAAGTTGGGCAAATTTCTCATAATTCCTTGCCAATGGCGTGTTTTATCTTGTATTTGTCTAGGGCGGACTTCACCCTTCTCTTGCCATGGTGAGTTTTGGTCTTGCCTTGTCCAATGGCCAACGTTACTTGTAATTTCACCATTTAATTCAATTAATAACGAATTTTCTATGTAATTTCACCCCTTCCAAACACCTTGGAGCGGACCCCTTCATAATTTTACCCTTCTCCACACTTCTTGGGGCGGACTTCTCATATCTCATGCCATTTTCCATATGGCGGACTTCATAAGTTGTTTGCCATTTTCCTCTAGGCTGGGTAGACTTCACATTTTCCATGCCACTTGACTTATGGCGGACTTCATCATGCCTTAGCCACTTCCTATCTTGCTGGGCGGACTTGGAGACCTTCATGCCATTTGACTTTCTTGGGCGGACTTTGACCTTCTTGTGCCAAGGGCGGACTTGGCTTCTCCTTTGCCATGGGCGGACTTTAGCTTCCTTGTGCCATTCGTCTCTTCCAAACATCTTGGGTGGACTTCATGCTCTTCATGCCAAGGGCGGACTTGGCATCCTTCTTGCCTATGGGCGGACTTTGCTCTCTTTGTGCCATGGCGGACTTTGGGCCTAGCTTGCCAGTGCCTACCTTTGGCATGCCAAAGGTAGGGCGGACTTCCTATACTTCATGCCACTCCTTCCTTGAGGGCGCCATCTTAATACTTAGCCATTTTCAAAATTTTTTACTATTTTACCTTGATTCTTTTGACATCTGGAGGTGTGCTGATTTCTTGCCTGATGGAATCCAAAAATAGAAACTTTCTAAAAATAGAAAAAGCAAAAAGCATCCCTAAAAAATAGGAACTCCAGAATGGCCTAAAAATGCCAAAAATCAAAAAAGCAAAAAGCAAAAAAGCAGAATCCCTAAAAAATAGGAAGTGTCAGAATTGACCGAAAGCAATGGCATTCCTCGTCTACTGGGTCTTCTGAGCATTTCCATGACGTTTAAGCATTCAAACGGGTTCAAAATCTCACTTTGGTCCGACTGACTCTCAAAAATTTATTCAAATTTAGGACTCTAAACTGGCGATTCAGAGGGCGACATCAAAACTTGGGGGTCCCCATTTGCAATGGGGCGATGTGTGAAATAGGTCACAACAGTACCCAAAAGCCTAGCTCATCAAACATGCAATTTTCCACTCATCACTAACAAACATGCACCTCAAAGCTCCCTTTGACTGAAGCAAGGATTGTAATGTGATGAAATTTGTTGCCAATCGGGTTATGCTAGGACGAGATAACTCCTTCTGCCCCGTGTATTGCCTCATTAGGTTGAGGACCCATGTGTGATTGTATATGAATACATAAATATTTTTGGCCGACTCCACACATGTTTTGATCCATGGAAGCTTGCCAAAATCCTCCAATATGAGGTCAAGGCAATGGGCAACACATGTAGTTCAAAATAATGATGGGTGCCTCTCCATCAGTAGTCTACCTACAACAACATAATTTTCTACATTCTCCTCACCCACCTTAGCTTGGACTTCCTCTAAAGCTTCACAAAGGAATGTGGCATTTTTGGCATGTTCTCAAGCATCAATTGATTTGATGAACACGGTGCCACTTGAAAAAGAAACAAAATCAATGATTCAATAAAGCATAAATAAAAAATATTAATCACTAAATCAATGCATTGTAGGAAGTACAATCACTTGAGGAAGAAACAAGAAAATTCAGCAATGTCTTATTTCTTCTATCAGTCCAACCATCGGTCACGATGGTGCAACTCTTCCTCCTCTATATCAACTGTTGCTCCTCTATTGTGGATTTTACATCAGCCACCTTTTGTGTCAAAATTGGGCCCTTTATGTCATCTTCACTAGGGGCTTTGAACCCCGCCCCACAAGTAGTAATGGCATCAACCATATTTTTCCAATAAGGAGACCTAACATATGTCACAAATAAATTAAATAAAAGTATTGTAAAATGGAGAGTTTAAATTTGAATTCGACATAGCTCTAAATATAAAAATTCAAGAGACAAAGAATCAAGCTATATTTTTAAACAATCAAACAAAAAAGAATTACCTGACTGCTTGGAATGGAACGGTGCAATAGTACCAAAAGCCTCCAATTGCATGTCTAGCTACATCATGTATGTCCTTGTTCCAACCCATGCTCTCAGTCAACGGTTGGGAACTTGGAGTAGTGCATGGAAAAAGATATGAATCCATCCTAGATTTACAAACTCTAGGCCCAATGCTAACATTGCCACTGCCACTAGCATTAGCACCAACACCAATACCAACAATGCCATCAACATTAACACTACCACGATCAACACCTGAAGAAGGAGGAAATGGAGGCATGGAAGAAGACTCTCCACTACCACCAATGCTTGCCATCTCCTCTCTTGCCTCTTTTTCAAATATGATGCTCACAATGGAAATGCGCAGTACCTATACCTCTTCCATTGTCAACAGTAAGTCCTAATGAAATAGGAAACTGCCAATCAAGGGTTTGAATTTTGGACACTCCCAAAACCAACCTCTTAATCCCTTGACAGCTGTTAAGGAGACTCAAAAGAGAACTCCACAAACAACCCAAGTAAGCCCTCTCTTGTTGATGTCACTAAAATTTATGTAGCCCTTGTCAAGGGCATGTTGGAAAAATTATTATTGTCATTGATAGTTGGTATGAGTTTTCCATATTCCATGAAGTTAGAATGCTTTTTGTGTGGAGTTTTGTATTTTTGCTCCTCTTCCTAATGATGGATCATTGAGTGTGATCCGAAACGTCAACACAAAAATACACACAGTTGAATCCAAATGCTAAGCATTCTAATTGTCATTGATGTCAAAGGTGGCCTAACCATAGATCTATGTTTAGCACCCACCTTATGAAGATTAAAATTAAATGCTATGTGGGCCAACCCCTAATTGTGATGCCCATTTCTAGTGGGTTTGAAAATTAAAAATAAATTAATTTTATATTTGGAAAGAGGCCTGACCCCCTTAGAGTGGTGTGCCTCACCTTGGAGAATAAAAAGAAAATAAATAAAAATTATATTTGATGCTGGGCCGACCCCCTTGAAGTGTCACCCCTCTTGGGTGAAGAGGCATTTTGGGAGATATAAAAAGAGGTTGTGAGGAGGTTTCAAATCAATCAATTTTTCAATAAGTATTTTGTATATGAAGAGCATAAATAAAAAGCTATTCAAACAAATTTTTGAGATATATGTGAACAGATTTATAGCAGTGATTTGTGAGGAGAAAAAGAAGAGACACAAGCAATATCATGGCAGTTTATGAGCAGATTTTATGAAGGCATTATTGCAGATTTTGTGAAGATCTTATTGCTGTTTTTGTGAAGACTATATTGCAGATCTATGAGAGGAAATTTGGCAGATTTGTGAGAAGGCGTTTGAGCAGATCTGAGAAGTAGCAAGTTAAAATTATCATATTGTTCTTGTGGAGGTTGGAGCCTCCTACTTGAGGAGATCATGAGGTTGGAGCCTCTTATTGAAAGAGATTGGAGTCTCTTGCTAAGTTGGTGCTCAGTAGTGAGGATTGGAGTCTCTAGTGAGTGGGCTGGTGCCTATGAATGTTGTAAGAAGATTTGTACAAACAAGATTTTTCAGTGGTTTTTCCCTGTAAGGATTTCCACGTAAAATTTGTGTCTCTTGTGCATGTTCTTAATTGCTACATCTTGCATGAATGATACTGCCATGAATAATTAAGCCTTGAAGTAAATATTTCTATGCTTGATTAAGTTGAGAAGAAGTAAAGTTTTGATCTATATTGATTTACCCCCCCACTGAGTATAAGTGTGTGTTTCATCAGGGCATCAACACTTAGATGGTAGAATGGGAATCCTGGGAAACAAGCTGGGTTAGTATGGAGCTTGAGCTCCTATTCTGCAGAATGTGATTAATTTTACACAAATCCAACAAGTAGCTTTTCAAGGCCAACAAGTCAAATGCACTGGGTTCATGAAAAAGAGTTTAGATTTTTAACAACTTTGGGTCCAACATCTGGAAAAGCTTTTACTTTATGACCCTATAAGGAAGCTTATTGAAAAGTTCATTGAAACTACATACAACAGCAGTAGCACTGAGTGAAGAAAAAATCATGCTGGCAGCTCCTTAATGACCCAGGGGCAAGAAACAGGCTTTAGAACCGATCTTCCACCCTGAAGTTTGCTATCAGTCACATCACAATGGGGTCATTCCTGATTCAGCAGACCCCAAGTGAAGCAGAACCAATTTGAAAAGACATAATAGCTAGACAAGTTCTATTCAACTAGTCCTTAAAGTGTCCTATTTTTGTATGCTTGCTATTGTTAGATGCAAGATCTCCTTCTTGGCTCTGTATTCGTAGTGTTCTGAAAAATTATTTTGGAACTTCAGCATGGGACTGCTTCTGAAAATATTCAAGAATGAGAATGCTGTCCAGTGCCCTAGATAATAAGTTTTTGTTTACCATTCTTAGATCCATTGAGTAGCCTGTTGCTCTCTTTGCTTTTAGACAGGTTCCAGTCATTGGATCAAAGACAGCTTCATTCTGCTTATTTTGATGTCCTTTCGATGAAGGCTGAACTATTTGTTGTAGTAACATAAGTTGGCTGCTCCTTTTAGTAAACTGCCCTTTTTAATATAATTAATCTAACTTTTTCCAAAACAAGAATAAAATTAGATGATAATATGAATTTCTTATGAATTGCACTTTTTTATAGAATGACAGGAAGGAAGGATTATTGTAAGCCATTTGTTTCAGTGAACATGTACCTTTCAAGTGTGAAAAGGGGCTAGTTACTAAAATAATAAGAAATTAAAGGCTAGGAATTATTTGTATATGTTAAGATGCATAGAAAGTTTGCATTAGAATGGTAATCACAGTCCTATTTTACAACTGAGATTTGCCATTTATATAATACTTATGCATATTCTCATGTCTGAAGTCTTTTAAACTGCCACATTAAATTGTAAGAAGCATTAAGTACTGTTATAATTTTGCATTATGCAGACCATTATAGTGTTGGGATCCAGGGGAATGTTGGATTAGGTTTGCAATAGTTCTTTTTTTTTTCATTGTTTGTGTTTGAAACATTTCAGATAATTGCATGAAATCTTTACTCGGAAATAAATGACTTGGAGCTACTCACAAATAACCTTGTAGCTCATAGAACTAACATAGACTTAGCGTGCAATGAGGACCTTGAGAATGATGACACACTGTCAAAAAAATAGAGTTTCTTCTAAGAAATAAGTTGACACCTCATTCTCCAAGGAAAGAAGCATAATTAATCTAAGTAAATAAATTGCCTAAGCTTAATCTAATGCGTAATAATCCCCTCCCTTAAAGGCAACTTAAAGTGGGTTGTGCAATACTTATCTTAAAATTAGATTGAAGGATCTCAATCCTAGGGAAGTAGTGCAACTTGCAAGAGACCCAAGTCAGTCATATCAAATTTGTTGTGTAAAGCTAACTTCATTGTACCAATGATGGATGAAGGACTCCTTATGATGATGAAATCATAAGATGAGAAGTGCATCATCTTGCCATAGAATATAGGTATCTAGATTTGAGTGACATTGAGAGAACCCTGTTGAAAGAAGGAATCCATCTTTCCATTCTGCACACCAAAGAAGATTCCTAAATGAATCTTTGTGGTTGCTCTATGTATATCTCCTCTTGAAAATTCTCATTCAAAAAGGCACTCTTCACATCCATCTAATGTATCGTTCAATGAATAACAATGACAATGGTAAGAGTCAAATGGATGGAGTTCATTTTGGCAACAAGGGCAAAGGTGTGTGTAATTAATGCCTAGAACTTGAGAAAAATTTCTTGTTACAAGTTGTGCTTTGAACTTATCAATGCCGCCAATTGCAACATGTTATGATAAATCCATTTGCACCAAAGTAGGTTTCTTCCCTTAGGAAGTGGTACCATACCTCAAGTGTTTATTTAAAGGAATTGCATTCTTCCTCCCATTGAGCAATACCAAATACATTAACTTGAACATTTTAAAATTCTATAACCTTTGTTGAGGTGCTTTATTTCTCTAAGGTGTACACTTGTGTATGTCACTTCTCTTTCTTGATGAAGTGTTGCACCAAAGTAGGTTTCTTCCCTTAGGAAGTGGTACCAAACCTCAAGTGTTTATTTGAAGGAATTGTATTCTTCCTCCCATTGAGCAATACCAAATACATTAACTTGAACATTTTAAAATTCTATAACCTTTGTTGAGGTGCTTTATTTCTCTAAGGTGTACACTTGTGTATGTCACTTCTCTTTCTTGATGAAGTGTTTTTCCTTTGTATTTGAAGTTGAAATTTGACCTTCACTTTTTAAGGCCATTTCTGTCGTAGTGTGTTTTCTGATTTCAAACGTACCTCATTATACTATCTTGAAATTTGTCTTTATGAGGTGTGCACTTGTCTTCATAACTCAACCAATTTTCGGATTTGAAAGCCTCCTTTCTTCCATTAAGTCCGGTGTCTTCAAGAGCCTCATTCCATGATCTTGCAAAGGGTTAAAAAAAAAACAAAAAGACAAGAAGATGATGCAAAGCATAGAAGGTTTGAAACACATTAGGGATAGGTAAATGATAGGTTATAATTTAAAACTTGATGCATTATGAAAGTTTCGTGTGGGTACAATAGGCTGGTGATTTGTAATGTCCCCTTTTTGATTCAGCTTTGGTTTTCCTTTTTACCTTCTAAACTAAGGTATGAATTGAATTGGAAGCAATGAATCAAATGATAAATCTTAATTTGATTAAGGGTAACATTCAACTATAATCAACTTGATTATTTTTCTTCTCTATGTCCGCATAATGGCTGATGAATATATTGATAGATATGAAATATGATATACGGTTTTCAATCAAATATGTGGAGTAGTCACCACCAAATGAATGCAGTTCCTGAAGTCTCTATCTGATTACAGGCATGATGACGTTTCCCTTGATTTTCTACTCAGACTTTAGTCTCTGGGACCATGCTATCTCAATGGCTGAGCGTCTAACTTTCTCTAGTTAATATACTTCCTGATCTTTAATGGTCAATTACTCCTTAGAGCCTGTTGGGCCTGATAATTTAAATATATAAAGATGTGTTATATTATTATTCCCTCTTGAACCAGACAATCCAATGGCGGCAGGATATCTGAATGCTTCCTCTATCGAATGGCAACCAAATTGGAGGAGTATTGACTTTCTAAAGCCCTTGATTTGTTTAAGAGACTGTATTTACTACTCTAGATTCTCCTCGTGATGCATACCTCCTTTTGTCATATGCTCGCTTGTATTTATATCCACGTTGGATCAGGAGTTGTATCGCTTCATGGTGGCTGTTCCATCAAAGGTCCGTCCCTTCATTATTCGTGATTCTATGATTAACCAATGCTCTTCCAATAATTGGTTTTAGGATTAAGGTAGAGGAGTCTTGGACGGGATTACTAGCCGTAGTATGTGAGAAGAACATAATGACCAATCGCGTGGCCTGACGAATACAGGGGAAAAGACAACATAGACTTTATTTATCAACCAACCGACACATCACTGACGAATCTCGGATGATGTTGGGCATTTATCTTCATCGGCTTCTATGATGTGGGAAGCCCGACATAGCGATAGCACAATGGAGTTTACCTCTGAGATACATTCTTTAATTAAGGAGAGGGTGTTAACTAATGGGGAAGATGCATATTGATCAAGTATCTAATTAATCAGTCAACAACATATTGGACCCAATATGGAAGACAAAATCATACCAAATACAACGATTAAGATTTATGAGGAACAAATTAAGTTTAGGGCATCTATTCAATAAATCATGAAATCCAGAAGTATCGCTTAATTCTGAGCTGGCCTTCTAATCTTTACTAATTGTGATTCTTTGTTAATTACTCATATAATCATGGATATATTAATGTTTCCTTATCTTGATGTATTTATTTCTTATTTTATATTCATAGTTTTTTTATTATTATAATTATAATATACTATTTATATTTGATCATTATAATAATGTTGTCAGTGGTAATTTAAATTGCATTTTATAATATCTTGAATCATATAATATCATTTATTTTATTATGTATCTGTTATCCTATTTGGATTTTATTATTATAATGTTTAATAACATCAATTTATAGTATTATCTTATGTTCATGTCTTATATTAATTTCATACATTTTTATATTTATTATAGTGATTATAATATTTTATATCTATATTTTAATATTCATAATTATAATATTGTCTCTCGACAATTATAATTATGTCAAATGGTTAACCTTCTTAGTATATATTTTGGTATCCTTAATGTCGCGATGTCGGGGACATGACATGATTTTACAAGTTACTTGCAATTTTTATTGAAACATGGTTTGAACAAACAAGGAAGATAACCTAAAGGGTCTTCTATCTTGAAACTATATTTTAAATAGCTTGACCTTGTTGAATAGGACATATAAACATGGAACAAACTATCTTGATGCCATTGATTTGAGTTGTGTGGGAATACTCCACTTAAAATTGTAGAAACTTTACTTATTATCATAGTTTGAAAACATTGACTCGGCAAAACAAAAATTTGACACAAATTGAAAACTCGGCACAAACTTGGCAAAATGTGGCAAAATAAAAAAAGACCTCGTATATACACACAAAAAAAGAAATTAGTTCATTTAGAGAACACAAAAGTCTAATTTGATTATCAATTTGTCATAATTCTAACATTACATATGTCATATGACCCCTCAAATTTCAAAGTTTCAAAGTTGAACAATATACTATAATACAACAAAATTATAAATAATAAATGTATAACAGCACTACAACTATTTATATATGATGATACACCAAAAAACAGCCAAATGTAATCTATGCCTTCCTCTTCTCCCTTCTAGTGTAGCTTAATTTTTCAGGCCTCAATCTAGAAGGTAAGTCAATATCAAAATGATGACCAATTGTTTTCTCAAAAGTGTTCATTTTCCTCCATTGCATTCGACTATGTTGCTTCATCTGCTATGTAATGTCCCCTTCTCAATCCTAAGGTTTTTGGTGGCCATTAGCCTATTTCCAGAGTTCTCGTTGGCTAAATAGATGGGTTAAGGGGACTCCAAGATCCTTGGAGGATGCAGTGCCAACAGTTCTTGGTTTTTGATGTTGGCTTCGAGCTCAAGGGATGATTATGAGTTGAATGACACTCTTCACAGTGTTATCAGTTGATTTGGGTGTTCTCCAAACTTCTTGGAGAGCATGTCTATTTATAGGAAGTCTCCAAAATGGCCTCATTCTTTCATCTAGTGCCTCCACATCCCTTCGGCGTAGTTAGAATTGGATTTTGAGTTGATTCATGATTTTTCGTCCTAAGGGGTAAAATAATTTAATATTTCACTTAAGTGTAATGTCTAATTATTATCTATTTTCACTTAAGTGATTATAATGTTTTGCAAAAGTGAAAAAGCACCCCAAGTTGGACGCCTAGTCTTGAGGAACGGGGATGCTGACATATGAGGGGTTATTTTTATTTTATAAAGGTAAATTCAAAAAAGAGGATTATTTTATTATTTTCAAATTTGCAACCTCTCCCTCCAAAAAGTTATATAACGAGGCTAGGGGTAGCTCATTTGGGCATGTTGATTGGAGATAACGAAGTGTTGCTGGATTTTGGATTGAATCCTTCGAGGCTTTGAGAACGAAAACCCTCAAGGTTGTTCTAGTTTCGGAGTTGAGAGATACTCCCTAGCTGGACATTGGTGTGGCTTCACTGGAGGAGTCACCATTGGAGCTTTGGTGAAGATTTCAGTTTGTTTTCATGATGGATTGCTTTGATGTTTTCTAGTTGCTATATATTTTGGTGTGGTTGCTGACTTTGCAGAGTTTTTGGGAGTGAGTTCACCTTGGTTATGCTTGCTGGGCCGTACTATTCCTTGCCTAGGCCGTACCACATTGTTATTGCTATAGAGTGAAGCATTGGAGACCTTCTGGGTACTAGCTTATCCTCTTCCTTGGCCTTGGGTGACCTAGTTTGCAAGTTTATGGAATTTTTGGTGAAGCTTTTGAATTTTAGGAGCTGATCGCCCCTCTAGCTGGTCGTACAACCTTCAGCAAGGGGGGCATGAGGGTTTGAGGAGGAATGGCCTCCCTTTTGCAGCTTGTTAGGAACCTTTTGGTGGCGCCTAGACCCTTCCTTGGCACTGCAAACGGTTTGGGAGTGTTCTTTGGTGATTGGATGACAATCTTGGGTGGCGTGCCATATTGGAGCTTGCTGATTGTATTATCCCCAAGCAATTTTGGGTACAATTTTTTTCGATTTCACCAATTTATTTGCACAAACATTTTGTCAAACAGTTTTCATTATGTTGTTCTAGGTTTGTTTTCATTTGTGTTCATTGAAATGCTAATATAGAATGCAATACTCATGTTGAATTTGAATAGGATTGTTACTCGGATTCGGTAGTTCAAAATAATATATCAACATACTCCATATGGCCATAGTGAATACTTATGGGCTGCTGCTATAATTATTTAAACCGAAAATTACATAATATAAAATATTTAGAAATACCAAAGACAGTAATTGTTGTCATCACATAATCAAACCAATCATTGTTTTCCTTTATACCGTCCCTTCTACAATAGCTACGACCTCCTCCAATTTGCACGGTGGCCAGAAGGAAAGTAGATGACATTGTTAAGGGCCCGAAATACTCTAATGATCAATATTCCATTTGACTAGCAGAGGCTCCACGTAGACACATCGACCGATAAATAATTCGGTGGTATCCCAAAAAGAAATAATGACTATCTTTAGAGCTGCAGTAGTATGGAATAGGTGGTGGCGGCAATATCTAGAAATTGGCAACATATGTGGACTATTTTGACTAGCGCCTCCCTCGTCTTTTCCTAGTTGCTCACATGGCACTTTGAAAGTCATAGCAAATTTCATTTAAGAGTTGCGATTCTTCTTTTTATGGCCCCCATGATTACTCTATGCACTCGTCACTCTCCAAAGAAGGGTTAAGACTAGTCATAGCTTTGAGGAAAAAGCTACGGCTCCATAATAAAATTATATGGGTGTTAAATATGCCAATATTCCTTCGTGGAAGTAATTGCTCAATACAATTGAAGCATTAATCCCATGTAACTATTTTTCCCACGGTTCCTCAAAATATTATAATAACTTCATATCGCTAATAAAGTAAAACAGTAATATAGGACCTGTATGTCTGCATAAATATTTGAAAATATATCTGAAAATCCCCTTGTAAACAATCTCGAAGTCTCCCACTGAAATTTGTCTCTAGAGGAGACTTCACAAATTTGATCGAAACTCCAACTGTAATGCCCAAAGTGAGAAACCTGTATAATTTCTCCAACTCGACCAGCTAGGATAGATTAGTCTCACTATCAAAACTAGTCACCCTTAGGAATTCCATCCTAGGGTTTAGAGCTTTGAAAACTCCTCAAAAATCAAGTAGAATAATAATCTTCGATAATCGAGGAGGGGATGGGAGGAATGGCTATGCACGGGAGCTCTGGTGCGGAGCGACTGAAGCCTTGCATGCCTTAGCCACATATGCCTTCCCTGTGCATGGTGGCTTTTTCTGCTCGTGGTGTTGAAGTTGTGTGGGGTGGTGAACTTGGTGTGGATTTTTGTAGATCTGGTAGGGGTTTGGGTGGCGTTTGTTTTTTATTCTCTTGCAGCTTTTTTCCAATGGTGTTGCATTTGAAGGTTGCTCTGGCAATGAGGTTCTCTGTGCAGGCTACCTTTCGTTGGTGCAGCGATTGGTTTTTTCCTCGAGTTGTGCTTTTTGTTCCTCTCTTGTGTGTTTTTTCATGGGGTCTTGACTATGCAAGCTGCATGGCCCACATAGGGGGTTTGTGGGATCCTCGTATGCTATCCTTTAATTGTTTGTGGTGACTCTTCATCATTGGCCATGAGGATGCTATAAATTTCCTCTTACATGTAGCAAAGGAGTCGAAGAATAATCAATTTCAGGGATTACGACCAAAACCCAATGGGTGTTTGGAAAGAAGTAAAGATCGCATGGTGGTGGTGATCAACGTAGATGCAGTGGTTGAGGACGTGCTGTATTTATTTGAGCATGCACTGATTTGTAAATTTATGGGGGTTTGCATTTCCTTGCCCTTTTTGGAGAATTGGGTCCGAAACAACTGGAATCCTGAAGGTGACTTGGAAATCGTTTTGGGTGCTAATGGTTTTTTCTTTGTGGTCTTCTCTTGGATTATGTATCGCAATATGGTTTTCGAAGGGCACTCTTATTTTCTCAATCAGGTGGGACTTTTCATCAAACCATGGCATCTAGGTTTTGATCCGATGAAAGAATTTCCATCAAGGATCCTTGTATGGATTCATCTACCTCGACTTCCAATGGAGTTTTTGTGCAAGGACATCTTACACTCTATAGCAGCTATTCTAGGGAAGCCCTTGGGTCCCTCCCATCAGACACTTGACCGAAGGGTAACCTCTTTTTCCCGTTTGTGTGTGGAAATTAATTTAAATAACCCTTTATCGGAGTCTCTTGAAATAAGAGGTTAGGAAGCATGTGTTGGATTCAACAAGTGGATTATGAGGCCCTTCCTTTCTGCTATCGTTCGTGTCATGAATATGGGCATTTATAAAGGAATTGCCCCGAGTTGAGAGCCAAAACCCAACAACCTCCTTTTGGTGTGCATGCAAATAATTCCAAAGCAAAAGGCAAAGCTTTGATTCAGAATGAGGAGTTTGATTCAAATGGGTTTATACCTATGAAATCCTGGTCGAAAGTGAAGGCGCCAAACCGCCAAAAAAAAGCCATGCTCAGAGAGACTTCTGGTAATAGATTTGATGTTTTTGAAATTTTTGAAGAGTTGGATTCAATGGAACATGATCATAGCTTTGGGACTCAGGTTTTTCAAGGATTAGATCCTGTTGGTGAATACCCTCAGAGCCCTCCTCAAAAAACTGGCATGCATGAAGTCTCAAAGGAGTTGTTCCCTCTTGATTCCCCATTGAGCTGGGGGCTATTGGGCAGGGGATTGTGGGGGCTCTGGTGGATGATTGAACCCCTATCCCCTTGGAGGAGATTCCTAATGAGCACACAAGTACTGACGGGCTAAATGAGTTGGAGACTGATTCTAGGCTCAAGGATGATGGTAAGAAGAAGAATGGGCCACTCCTTGGAATCCACCAGAAGAGCTTAAAGAAAGTGACGAGGGATAAGATGGCTAAAGTAGGAAGGAAAAAGGACTTGGAGAAGATGAAGATTATGGGAGTCTTTGGTGGAATCTGGTGTTGTTAAGACATTGAACTCCCACTTTGCTTCCTCTCATAATTGATTGTGATATCCTGGAATGCAAGGGGTTTAGCATCCCTAGACAAAAGGCTACTCGGGATTTAGTTCGTGATCACAAATCTGATATTCTTTTCATTCGGGAAACCAAGCTTCCTATTGAAGATATGATGAAGACTGCTTCCAAAATTTGGAGAGGTTATTCCCGATGTGTTGGCTCTCAATGTTTTGCTAGCGGTGTGGCGTGTATATGGGACCCCTGTAGGATCTCGCCTCTCTGGTGGATGGCTGGTAGGAACTCTCTTTCTCTGCTGGCGTCTTGTTTTGATTCAGGTGCGATGATTATGTTCACCAATGTGTATGCACCTACTGATTTTTTAGGTAAGACTCTGCTCTAGTCTCACATCAGATTTATTTGCTCTCTTGCTCTTTGTCCTTGGACTTTGGCAAGAGACTTTAATTCTATATGCAACTTGGGGGAAAAATTGGGGGGAGTTAGCCGTTTGGGGCCTTCTTCCTTGCTATAAGAAAATATCAAGTTTCTTAATTTAGTAGATGTTCAACCCATTGATGGGACCTTTACCTTGCATAATAGAAGATGTGAGGAGGGATCTATTTCTGAGAGGCTTGACATGTTTCTTGTCTCCGTTGAATGGATTGGCAATAATTGGACTTCTTCCTTTGAGATCTTGGGGTGGAAGGGGTTAGATCATTGGCCGATTAAGTTCTCTTCTCGGTTCTCTGTGGCTAAGCAATCCCCCTTTAAGTTTCAACTGATGTGGCTCAAGGACCATAGCTTGCATAACTTGTGGAACTGTGGTGGTTTGAAGGGAGGCCTACCTTTAGTACTGCAATGTTCTCTTTGTTCAAGAGGCTTCAATTTGTGAAATTCAATCTTAAGAAATGGAATAAAATGGTATTTGGTAACCTCTTTCATAGGCAGAAACAGATTCAAGATCATTTAGACAACATCACATTCAAAATCAAGGAAGAGGGGATGACAGTGGGATTGCTTTAGGAAGAAACCGAATGCTCAAGGGAGCTTGCTGAATGGGAGCTACGAGAGGAGATATTTTAGAAACAAAAATCTCAGATTGATTGGTTGTAGGAAGGTGACAGGAATACTGCCTTTTTTCATAATTCGGTAAAGGCGCATAGAGGTGGGAATTTTATTATTTCTCTCATGTCGGCTCAGGGGGAATAGTTAAATTTGTATCAAGCTATTACAGAGGAGGTGGTCTGGTTCTATTCTTCTCTCTTCTAAGAGAATGTGCCTCTTGCCTTGGAGGAGAACTTGGTTTTGGTTTGCATCCCCCCTTTGGTATCAGTGGAGATGATTAACTCTCTTTTGGTGCCCAACTCTTTGGAGGAACTTGAAGATATAGTCTTTCAGATGAAGAAAGGTAAGGCCCCTGGCCCTGGTGGTTTTCCCATTGAGTTCTTTCAAGAGTTTTGGGATACCATCAAAGCGGATTTGTTGGAGGTGGTTTGTGAGTCTAATGCAAACAAGCAGATGCTCAAGGCTATTAATTCTGCCTTTGTTTCTTTAATTCCTAAGAAAGAGGGTGCTAATTCCTTAGACTCTTTTCGGCCTATTGCATTGTGCAATGTGACCTACAAGATTATTAGTAAGTTGATTGTTGAAAGATTGAAGAGGTGTTTGGGCTCCTTGATTTCTTTGGAACAGGGAGGTTTAGGGTAGGCAAATTGTGGATGGTATAGTGGTGGCGGTTGAAGCTATTCATTCCATGCCCTCTTCCAAATAAAAAGCCATGCTCATTAAATTGGATGTCTAAAGCCTATGACAGAGTCAGGTGGTCTTTCCTTTAGCGTTTGCTATTGGCTTTTGGATTCCATGCAGAATGGGTCTCTTCGTTTATGAGTTGCGTGACCTCATCTTCCTTCTCTGTTCTTGTTAATGGTTCCCCCTCGCCTACCTTTTTTGCAGGCCAGGGATTCAAGCAAGGGGACCCTCTTTCCCCTTATCTGTTTATTTTGATGGTTGAAGGTTTTGGGAGGCTGTTGAAACAACATAGGGATAGGGGTTTCATTCATGGTTGGAGTTGGGCATGTGGTTTGGATGCACATACTCATCTCCAATTTGTTGATGATACTGCTCTCATGGGTGTAGCTAGAATTGAGAAGGAATTCAACTTCAGGAGATATTTATCTAGCTGGGTCTGGCCAACAGATCAATGAAGGTAAGTCTCAGATCCTTTTCTTCAATACTCCTACTTTCATCCAAAACAGAATAGCCAACATTCTTCGCTTTCAAATTGGAAAACTTCCTTTGGAGTATTTGGGGATTCCCGTCTGTGCTGGCACCTTGAAGAGGAATGATTGGCAGAAGATCCTGGACAAATTTTGGGCTAAGGTTAACCACTAGATCTTTAGATGGATTTATTTTGCTGGCAGGGTGACTTTGTGTCTTTCGTCCTCCAGGCCCTCCCTCTATAAAGTTCATGTTGTTATCTACTCCCAAGAGTGTACTCAAGGAGGTTGACCCCCTTACCAGGAAATTTTTATGGGTAGGGATTCTTGACACTTGGAAATGGAGTTTGGAGTTGGGACTAGGTCTGCAGACCAAAGGAGAATGATGGCCTTGGAGTTAGGTAGTCGGAGATGAATAGTCCTTCTTTAGCTGCAAAGTTATATTGGAGGTGGTGTAAATTTCCAGAGCAGTCATGGGCTCGTGTTTTGAATCACAAATACTTAGAAGGGGTGGCTAATGAGGATATTCCTTGAATGGAATTGTCTGGTAAAGTCTCTATGATTTGAAGCACTATTAAAAGGGGCTCGACCCTCATTAAGGAGGGGTTTTCTGGATCATTTAGGAACCGGAGCAAGCTCTTTTTTGGACTGATTCTTGGGATGGTCATCCTCCAATTCTATCATCTTTCCCTCGTCTCCGACCTTTAAGTGAGATTTTTGTGGCTGCTTGGTGGTCAAAGGTGATTAGTTTCAAAAGTTCTTATTTGGGAGGCTCTTTGGTCTACCAGTGGCGCAATCTGAAAAGTTGGCTTGAAGGTGGTTCTCAAGAAGAGCGAGGTAGTTTGGTTTCTATTCTTGTTGAGTGGCCTTGTTGGTCTTTAGAGGATTGTGATTTGCTTGCTTGGCGTCACGAGTCTAAGGGTATCTATTCTGTTGCCCAAGGGTATGCTATTTTGGAGTCCCATCATGCTTGTGAGAGAGTTTATCCTTGGTGTAAACGCATTTGGAATAAGGTTGGGTGGCCCAAGTGCAATATGTTCTTATGGTTGTTGAATCATAACAAATGCCTCACTTGGGAGAATATCAAGAAAAGAGGTTTTCGTAGGCCGTCTTTCTGTTTTCTATGTGGATGCAGTGAAGAAAGTACAAATCACCTATTTTTTCAGTGTGCTTTTTCTTTGGAAATTTGGAGACTTTGGTGGAAGATTTGGAAAAGACCTTTTAGGTATGCTTTTATCTTTGCAAGACTTTTGGGAGAACTTGGGGCATCCTCCAGCATTTGCTTCCTATTTGGTGGCTGCTTGGGAGTTGGGTCCATCTATCATAATTTGGTAGATTTGGTTGGAGAGAAATCGATGCATGTTTCGAGAGTGTTTGTAGGTGGCTTTGCAAGTCTAGTACTAGGTGCAGAGTATTCTTAAAGACACCATTTCTTCTAAATTCGACCTAGGGGAGTCTATGTCATCATCAGACATGCATATTGCTTCTCTCCTTGAGCTTTCTTCTTCCCTAGGTGTAGTTGGCCGAGAGTGTACTTGGTCGGCCGTGAGTCGATGTAGTCGGCCGAGAGTGTACTTGGTCGACTGTGAGTCATAAGTAAATAAGACTTTAGTTAATAATTATAATCTAGGTACGTATGTTATGAACGTGTCATGTATGTTGGTTGTCTCAGGAATTAAGTTCTTGATGAAGTAATTAGTTATCATGAAGGGACGCGATGATTGGTACCTTAACCACCGCCAATGTACTATATGTACTGGAGTCAGGTAGTCGGGAAACATTACTGTTCTACTATGCTATGCTATGTTTTGTCTGGAGACATTATGATGTAACTGTCGAATACTGAATAAAGCAATACATCTATGTTTTGTGCAATTGCCATGTGATTATTATATGATGTCAATGTTATTTTATATTTCCGTTTACTCTGTACATTATTGTACCTGTAGCGAGTAAACATTTGGCGCCGTTGCTTAAGCGGACCAGGGAATCACTCGCCATTATGATGGCAGTGTAATGGGTTGACCGACAGAGGAGCCTGTAGAAACTAATGAAGAAATAGAGGACGACTTGACACGAGATTTGGTAAATCTGTGGAGTATATCCCTAAGAGATCACGTACGGAGGGAAGCCCTCTGGCGGGAAATCCCTGAGGCAGTTATTTGGGATAGACTGGAAGTGAACGACGAGGTTGCTCACCTTCTCAACTGTCTACCAAGATTGCTGGTCCGCCACTTCATCATCCTACAGGACCTTCAGGGGCAGGAGGATCAAGAACGCCGAAGGTAGCAAATATTGCAATGGTACGAAGAACGAGCCAAACAAGAAGAAGAGAAACAGGGCACATCCAGCCAGACACTCCTGGCCGAATACGGAGAGCACAAAGAAGGAATATCAGAATTGGATGATATGCTAGCCCACAAATCCGAATAGGTACAAGATGAAAAAATTGTGTCAGAGTCAAAAAATGAAAAAAACAGCTAAGGAGAAAATTATGGAGTTAAAAATGAAAAGTATGAAAAAATTAGAAAAAAAGAAAAGAGACGAAGGAGAAAAAAGAAATGGAGAGAGAAAAAAGATGGACGAGAGAGAAAGTGGGAAAAATAATAAAGGAGTAATAAAAGTGGAAAAAAGAAAAATTGAAAAGAAAGGAGAAAAATTAAAAATTACAAAAAGAGTGAAGTGGGGAAAAATAGAAAATATTTAAAAATTGAAAAAGGAGACAAATAAAAGAAATAAAGGCGGAATGAAAAATTCAAAAGGAGACAAGCAAGTACATCAAGTCATTAAAAAAATTAAGATTACACAATATCAAGAGGGGAAACTCACGGCAAAAATTTCATCAAACATATCGTATGCCAGACGGTCAAGTTTAGGCAGGTGAAGGGAAAAGAGAACAAGTTCGAGAAGACTCCAAAAGTCAAGTTAGTCGCATGGAGTGAGGAAGGGCGAAGTGAAGAAAAGAAGGCCATACGCCCATCACAGAAGACACCTCCGTACGATGTACAGACAAGAAGAAATTCAGGAGGAAGCAACCATGTACGACACATCAATCAAAGCAACATACTAGGAATCATTGGAGAAGAAAAGGTCGTACGACGTAGCCAGAAACTTGTTGTATGGCGTCCAAGAGAGAACATCGTACGGTGTTTGGGAGGAAATTTCGTACGAATCAGAAGAAGTCCGTACGCCTTCACATGACAAGCTGACAACACTAGAATATAGGCTGTATGAGTGCTAGAGGAGAAGGTCATACAATTTTAGGTGAGAAAGAGAATAGACTGGTAATCGCTAAGGCAGAAGGAGGCCATACGAACCAAACAAGAAGAGTCCGTACGCATCAAACAAAAGAAAGCCGTATGGACAATTAAAAGCCGTACGACTTGCACCAAAGACCGTACAGAATAAAAAGACCCATGTTGTACGAGAAAATCAGAAGGTGAATGCCGTACAAGGTACACAGAAACAAACCGTACAAGGTAAGCTGAAGGAGGCCGTACAAATAAGAGAAAAAGGTGGTGTTGTACGATCAATTAAGATCATTGCCATACGCAAGGAGAAACATACCAAGTTCGTACACCGAAATTGCAATATATGGCCCGTACAAGTGAGACTTGCTTACACAACACGAAGTTTAAGGGCGATTGGAAGTATCGTGCAGGGAATCAAGGAGCTCAGAATTGGCGTACGAGAGAACCTCACAGAGAGTATGACAAAGAACATCACCGTCAGTTAAACAGTGCAAAATCTCTAATTTTTGGCTTTATTAGCATTGGCTGGTGTCTCTTGGAAATTCATGAAAATGATGTACGCGATGCAGTTCGGTGTGGTTTCAGAAGTCTTAAATTGGTCCTGGTGGCGGGAGTGCGCAAGGGGCGCTGCCCCCAGACCCTCGCAAGGGGCGTTGCCCCTTGACCCCGTTGGGGGCGCTGCCCCCAAACCCTTGTGAGGGGCGCTGCCCCTCGATCCCGCTGGGGGCGTTGCCCCCAGACCCCCATCAAATTTATTGGAATTTCCAAATTGCAATGCAACTAACCATCATCGTACAGTCACAAGAGTAGTTGGCTGCCGAGCAGATGAGAGTTGCAGCTCTCGAGGAGAAGTTGGCGGAGAGAGACAAAGTATTGGGTGAGAGTGACAATCAGTTGGCAGAGAAGGATCAGCTATTGGTAGAAAAAGATACACAGAGGGTTGATGTGCAGCGACTTTCAGCCAAGAGGGAGAGTCAGCCACAGGGAAAAGACAAGGAATTGGCTAGCACCAAGCAAGAACTCGAGTTGGCATTTTTAGTTTTCAGTTGTCTGGAAGACGACTACTTTGTGGGGGGGATGATGATGTCGGTTGAGAGTGTACTTGGTCAGCCGTGAGTCGATGTAGTCGACCGAGAGTGTACTTGGTCGACTGTGAGTCATAAGTAAATAAGACTTTAGTTAATATTAATAATCTAGGTACATATGTTATGAACATGTCATGTTAGTTAGTTGTCTTGGGAATTAAGTTCTTGATGAAGTAATTAGTTATTATGAAGGGACGTGACGGTTGGTACCTTAACCACCGCCAATGTACTATATGTACTGGAGTCATGTAGTCGGGAAACATTACTATTCTACTATGCTATGCTATGTTCTGTCTGGAGACATTATGATGTAAGTGCTGAATATTGAATAAAACAATACATCTATGTTCTGTGCAATTGCCATGTGATTATTATATGATGTCAATGTTATTTTATATCTCCGTTTACTCTGTACCTCATTGTACCCGTAGCGAGTAAACACTAGGCTCCCAGGTGTATAGGGGAAGCAAGTTAAAACCTTTTAAGAAAGTGAATAGATTGGGGAAGTGGTGTCCTCCTCCTGAGGGAACTCTCAAAATTAGCACTAATGGTTCTGCTCGAGGATATCTTGGGGATGTTGGGATTGGAGGAGTTGGGTGTGATAGTAGTGGGTCCATACAATTTTTCTTCTCCATACATATGGGCGCGTAGTCTAACAATCAAATGGAGGCTTGTGCTATTCTTAAGGCTCTGAAGAGAGCCTGTGAGTTGGGTTGGAGGGATGTGATTTGTGAGACGGATTCCATGATTTTGTTCTCTTTGCTTAATAAGAGATATTTTCAGGACTCTTCGTGGAGATTGGTTTTAATTGTGAAGCAAATTCTCCATCTTGGTTCGAATTTTGAGTCCACTGCGTTTGTTCACATTCCTAGGGAATGGAACAGGGTTGTTGAGTGCCTTGCCAAATGGGCCTCTGAAGGTAGGGGGCATGGAATGTGGCGGAATGGAGATAGTTGGATTTGGATAGAAGCAATACTTTGTATAGATATCTTCATGAGGATCAAAAGGTGTAGCCTTGTGTTAAGGCTGTATGGTTTCTTTCGGCTTGGGTTGGTTTTGGAGTCTAGGGGTGGTATATCTTTCGATGAGTATGGTCATCTGGGCCTCTTGATGTACTTGGTTGATCTTTCTTGAATACATTTTTTTCACCCCTTTTTAAATAAATAAAAAAATCTTCAATAATCAAATGAGCTTCCAAAATTGTATTTTGTATCTTCCTGTGAATAGGTGCCTAATAATATTTTCCCTCCTTTAATAATTTAAATATTTGAACTCTAGAGGGAAAATATAATATTAAAGTGACATTTAATATATTAATATTTTACTTAAGTCACGTAATAGGTATTAATTAAATAATATTATTCATAACATTTGGCTTTAGGACAAATAATATTAATTAATTAATAATCAATTCCCTTAATTAAAAATAACCCACGAGAATCGTATAGGCTATTCAACCTCAAGAGACTGTTTGTAGTACCATCGATGAATTAGCTCATTATGTTTATTTGCTACTTAGCCCACTCAATACGTGGTTTGTTTCTCACCCCACTGAATAAGTGTCGTCTTTCATTATCCACTAAATAAGTGGCTTTCTTGTACTGATCCCACTGCATAATTCTTGATTTGCACTCACTGCTGAAAAGCGGAAGAGTTGTGAGTTGTTTTACTTTCAGTTTGTACCACTGCATAAGTGGAAGTTTATTACTCACCCCACTAAACAAGTGGTTACTTTCAAGCATTGCAATGTAAACCTTGCCACTGTATGCTCTCACCTTGCCCACATCGGGATTTGGGTGATCAGAAAGTGGAAGGTAGTTGATTTCAGTTGATTATCTTGATTATATTTCTAATGCTAACAAGTTGCAAAAATTGAAAAATTTGGGGGTGGATATTACATGCTCCTCTCTCTAGTTCAGCAAGATCTTTGACAGTCCAATCATCAAAAGGATCAATTCATCCAAGTCGATGGCATCAGGAGATGGACCCTCCACCTTTTTGGTTTGAAGGCAAAAGTTCTATTGAATGAAGATAAGGTCATTGAGGCACTCCTTGGTCAACCTGTTTTTCTTCTTCATGTGAATTCTCTCAAATTGGCTCCAATTGCAATAAAATCAATGAATGGAAGTTAAGAAAAATTAATCAAATAAATATAGATGATGCTGCAGTGTAAGTGAAAGCTTTTTAGAAAATGAGTTATTTGCCAAAACAGGTTATTGCAAATTTCCAACTCTCACTTTCAACATGTTGACAATTTCTAGTGACTACATTTCCTAGCAGGTAAGGTTTTTTGATTTTTCCAAGTTTGAGTTGTTAACCTATGGAAAAGACTTAAAGTGAAAAGTGAAGTGTTCCTCCTTGGGAATCCATGAAGTCACTTGCTACAGATGGATAAGGACAAACTAAGGTAGCCAATAAGGGCAAACGGATCTTGCAGGTAGATCTGAATCTGTGTCAGAATCGTATTTTGCAGGTATTAGGCCTTCAGGAGTGGTTTTGCAGGGTCAAACCTTGCCTACCAAAATTTCACACACATTCCCTATCTTATACACATTCTCAGCTTTGTGATGCTTTTAAAAAGTCATCATTTTGATCTCTGGTTGTAAAGTTATGGCAAGCTAGCTCTCTCAATTGGCACTTCTATGCTCTGCCAAATGTGAATCAGATTCTGTCCTCAACTGCTGGTTAGATCAGTTGTATTTTTAAAGTAATAGACAGTCATAATTGTCAGAAGATAATAGGACATTATGTATGAAATCTGGTCCATTCCAGAATAAAGGAATAAACTCCTGTTACAATGGAAAGCCACTCTTAGGGCACAATTATGAAGACTGGAAACCCCTTAAGTGCTATGGGATCAGTCATGGAAAATGCTCATATAGGCTGACTAGAAGGTAGAGTTTCGCTTAAATAGACGAGCAGGATAAATGATTTCAAGATAGGATAAGAGACTGACTGGCTGACTTAAAAAATTAACATGTGAAATTCAAACCAACAGTATTCATAAACTTGCATACATTGTTTGAAGTAAGGTATTTTATTTCAATTTTAATGCCCCGAGGTATGCAAATGGATGTTTTTTGTTACAATGTATCCATAAGATGAATCACGTATTCAACTTTGGGAGTTGATTATTGTCTAATGTGGCAGTGAATTATAGCCTTTTAGAGCAAGGAGGATTGCAGATAGTTTATGCTTTACAAAATTTCATGTTTATCTTCTTTCTAATGCATTTGTTCTTATGCTGATTATCAACAACTGCTAGCTCTTATGTGGTTTGGGGAAAGGTGAGTATTTGGGTATTGATATTCAACTTATGACCTTGATTATTCCTGCACATCATCAAGAAGGACCCTTATAGGAGGTTTATAAGCAATCAGGAAGGACCGTTTGAGCATAGTTGGAAAACTAGCCAATTGCAAATACTTGACAAGCCTGAAAAACTTGGTTCGGAAAACACTCGACAACTTAAAAAATTGCTTAAATTTCATTAAAAAGTAAAACGCTTTTTTTTTGCAAAATTCAATGATAAGATGCATCCAATGAGTCAATAAATGAGTACATAAAAGAAACAAGCTGAGTCTAGTTGTATTTGATTGATTTGAAAGCAAATTGGGTACAAAATGGCATCCTCATGTGGAATGCACTAATGTTGATATTCTGAAATAAAATGAAAATAGAAAATTGTTTTTGTAAAAATGAAAGTATATACTACATTAATATATTTTACAAATTTACATCTTCCTCTTTCCCATGTCTAGTGAAAACTAGGGGAGAGGTAGAACTAGACGATATTATAGATGAAGACTTGTAAGAAAACTTGGAAACTTGGACTTGGAGAGTACCTAGAAAATCAAATGAATTCAATGGGAGTTTGAGGGCAATGCCCCCAATGGGATTGAGGGGCAGCGCCCCTTGTGGGGGTCTGGGGGCAATGCCCCCAACAGGGTCAAGGGGCAGCGCCCCTCGTGTGGGTCTGGGGGCAACGCCCCCAGCAGGGTCGAGGGGTAGTGCCCCTCGCAGGGTTCGGAGGCAACTGCCACCAAGCCCAAATTAAGACCTTGAAAACCACACAAACCTCAAAAAATGAATCAAAATTGCCTTTATTCCGGCCATAGGTTTCTTTTTGCTAAGAGGTCGAGTACTTGCACCAAAAACTCATTTTGAAAAAAAACTCGCGAGTTTTTGGCGAGTTTTCCAACTATGCGTTTGAGAACCTACAGTCACATCACCGATGGCCTTGTTCTTACTTTGCTTGTTTATGTGCAAATTTCATTGAAGACAAATAATAATTCTGCCATTTTGTCATTGTTCACATGGTTTATCATGGTGTATATGAGTAAGCATCATATATATGCAAATTAACTGCCTCAGATTCAATCAAGACAATCATTTGTAGGAATCAATGGCAACTTCCTAGATGCACAGTTGCTCTACATAGCAGCTATGCCCTAATATTATGAGAAATTTGGCAAATTCTTTTCAATTGGAAGCTATCTCTAAAAGATGTCATAGGAATGAAGAAAGATCTTAAAGAGATGAGCACATTCTAGTAGATTGGAAAACTTATCCAATGGGTTGATCAGATTTTGAGCAGATTCATATTTCAAGTCCACAGTACTTGCAAAGGGACATGTGAACAATTGGTTGGTGGCTTGGCTGGATCCTTGTGGCCAAACACTGTTGTATGATGCCAACGAATTTGTTAATTGCATTACACTTGCTGGGGGATGGGGAAATGACTGGTGAGAGACTTCATGTCACTTCAGTTCACTTAGCCTCACGAAAATTTGAATAATGGGATTAGACTTGTTGGGTCTGTTCAAGCATGCTTGCAATAGAGGAAATGCAGAACATCATTTTGTTACATTGACAAACTAGGCCAATGTATGGACACTACCACTAATCTCTAAAAGATGCTGTGATGTCCCTTGCCGATCCAAGCCTTAACTTACTGATTTGAAGCTTTGGGAATTATGTCAAACACTTGTCTTGCAACAACTGAATTTGCTGTTTTTAATTTACTTCTAATATTTTCAATTGCATATGATGTCTTTGATAGACCTAATGACTCAAATGAAAGAGTGCAAGGACTGGAACTAAATGGCAGTGCAATGCAATGGGATTTAATGGCCTTCCAATGCTCAATGATAACAGAAAATATAATGCGAATGCATAATAGAAGCAAGAGACATTATGACAAACAATTGTCATGCATTACCCGGATTCTTCTAAAGCTGAAACTGAAGACTACAATGCCTGATAATGACTGAAAGTGAAATGCAACTGTGTAAATGCGTAGTTACAGCCAATAGGTATTTTAACAAACACTTGGCATGCATAATCAGACTTTAACCCAAGCTGAAACTATCATCTACAGCTAAGGCATTATGTCAAATACTTGTTTGCAAATGTGTAACCTCCGGCACTTTTATTATATGATGCACGAGCTGATTACAATCTTATTGTAATGATATGCCACCCCGACTATATATATGCAAGGTTACCAAGACTATCACTGTGGTGACAACAATTTGACCCAGCAAATACAATGATAGAATTATAACTAAAATATGCAAGGATTATGACTGAATATTGGAACCTGGAAATCGTCCTGTGGAAATTGCTGCCAACAGCAAAGCCCAATCAATTCCTTCTCAAATCGTGATCTTCCACCCCAATGTTGTAGCACCTGGTCTCTGTTACTAGCTGCGACTTCTTCACAAGAAATCGTATTTATTTGTGTCTTCAATTCAGAAATCGCACCTGAAGGTGGTGCGCCCAGATCTGCTTAAAATGGCTTCTAGAATTATCCTCAAAGCTACGCCATTACTTACCAAGATAGCCACGGATTTTCTGACCAGCAATTAATAAGATCTAACTTCTTTTTTATGACTGAAAGTCATCATTCAGGCTGTCAAACTTGATATCCTCTCAAACTGCAATGTATCTTCTTCTCTTGAACTGACAGATGAACGTTATGCTGTAAATCGAATTCCTTATTGGCTACCTTTACACCTTAGATATCTGCAAATCTCTTCCTAAATCTCCAAAAATGATGTCCTCAAATCTACTTATTATCTTCAAATCGATTCTTGCCCAAAATTGGCCAAAGGCCACTAATTTTGCTCAAATGAGAAGTCTGAAGGAACTCCTCCACAAATTCAAACTAGGGTTGATATTTCACAACCAAAATTTGAAATAACCAGCTAGGTTTGGTCTTTCACAAACGAAGACTGGAAATCAACAAGCTGAACATTCAGCTTCAGCAATGTAGTAGAAAAGTTGTATTCAACTCAAGATGTCCAAATGCCTAGTCCAAGCTTCTTCTTATACTTTTCGTAGGAGAGCCAACACACTTCTCTTGTCAATGTGGGATAAAAGATATATTTTAGTGACTTTATGATATATTTTATTTAGTCACTTTATTAAATTATTTAAATGAAGTCATCATTTAGATATTAATTTATTGGAACAACTTTATAAATAATTAATTTAATATCTTCACTTTATTTAAATTAAAATAATCAATTAGTCATCCTTATGAAATATCAATATTTGGACAACTTAATTAATTAAATTAATTAAATCATGATACCTCCAATTTGGGGACATGACAGTCCTCCCTTCCAAAAGATTGCTTGCCCTCAAGCAATCCGTATTTGCCAAACCATCCAACTTCCATAGTATTTGAAGCCTGAAATGGAGAATCACTTGCACCTGTCCACCAACCATCTGGATCCCAAGTGATCTTGAGAAGTACTCCAACCAACATCCTCTGAATATAGCTGAAGCTCCTGCCACTGTGAAGTCCTGTCAGTCTATGAGGCCAACTATCCAACAAGAAAGCTCTTGGACCCCAAACCTGTATGTATGCCCCACCATGCCAACTCCAAGTACTGCAATAATAATCCTCATGCATCCAAACTGTCCAAGGATAATCTCCACCTGGATTACATGAATAAGCTGGAAGTCCTCCAAACTCAACTCCAACTGACTTCCACTGTCTCACTCTGATACCTCCCCCTAAAGTCCCATTTGACCAAATCTCAAAACCCTGCTTCTGGAAGCAATCAACTGGAAAGGGCAAAGCAGGAGACTAGGACTCGTCACCTGAAGTCGAGAATGTGTCGCACTTAAATGAACCTGAATACTGCATATTCAACCCACCTCCCTGTGTTATCAATGTCATCATCAAATCCTGTACATGTGGGCTGTAATCAAACTGATGAGCACACCTCAAGATGCAAACGAGGTGAAACTCCCTTGACTATGCCAAAGAACAACTAGAGTAATCGTGTGTACTCCATTCATCATCTGAAGAAGACTGACAACTCAGTGCAACAAAGCCAACAAGTCCTCTCTTAGAAAACAATTGCAAGTGTCTTGACTCACTATCAGAAGTGAGAAGGATATCATCATGAATGCTATCTACTCCCCGAAGAGAAACTGGAACATTACTAACACCCAATGTGCAAGTCCTAGAATGAATCATCTCCTTAACCAAGTTAAGAAGGTAATCACGATCTGAAAGAAAGTTCAAATAATTCGTTTTCATTGTCCCCATACCTTCCTTGATAACCTGCAAACTATCATGAGAAGACTCTGCTCCAATCCTCTTTTGTCTTCTCTCTAACTGAACCGCCCAAAGATGATTCTCAATCCATTTGTACATCTTGTCATGATGAGATAATGCTGCAATATTCTTATCCTCATTCACTTTCAACTGAAAAATCTTATCAGCCTCATCACCATCCTTAGAACAATGCTAATTCTCAAATTCATTCTCTCTTTGATTAAAGAGTCTTCTAATGTTGTCTATCCTTTTTTGCTTTGCTATGTTGATGAGATTGACCTTTTCTTTGACTTCTTGAAGATGCTGTCTTGCATTGGCAGCCACTAATTTAGCCTCTTTGGCTTTTCGTAACCATTCTTCATTCATCTTTTCGGACCTCTTTACCTCTTCTATGCCAAAATATACAAAATCAGTCCTCTTATGCTTGATATTTTCATGTTTATCAATTGGTGTAGGACTGCCATCAATCATATCATTGACTTTCTCATGATCAAAAGCTCCAACCTCATGAGAATGATGGATCATAATGCTGCTGTCCTCAAACAAGTCAGTAATCATATCATGCCATTGTAAGGTGTCACCTTCATCATGTGTAGTCAAAACACTAGTGGCTGCTCCACTAGGTAAAGGATTAATTTTCACATCCACTTCTATATCTTGGGTCTTCAATGGACTTTCATATGTATGAATAACATTCATCGAACCACAATCTGAATCTTTGCCATGGTAGGATGAAGCATTGCTAGACACACCAAAAGAATCATCACAAGAAACCTTATCTTCATGTAGCAGCTCCAAAGTAATTGGTTTGACTTCAACCATCACTTTCTCTTCTTTACTCTTGAAGTCATCATGAAGTGTCATGTGCTCCACATCTTCCTCTATGCAAATCTGATTTTTTCTCTCCTTAGGATCAATTGTAGGCTGATCACTAACTGCAGAAAGTTCATCATAAAGGTTTCTAGATATATCTTATGTGGTTACTCCATGCTTCGCCTTTTTGTCTTGTGATGTAGACCTTCTAAAAATGGATGCCATAGATTGTGTGAACCCTGGTTGTGATGCCAATTCATCCATCCTTTTCTGACTCTGCCTTAATCTTTCCATCATGGCATTCAACTGTGCAATATCCTCTTTGGAAAACATGGTGTGCAACTGAAATTTCTGATCTGCAATTCAGTGGCTGAAACCAACTCAACTCTACCTAGTAGGCAGGCAGGATTTTTAGCTCTGATACCACTATGATGTCCCTTGCCGATCCAAGCCTTAACTTACTGATTTGAAGCTCCAGGAATTATGTCAAACACTTGTCTTGCATCAACTGAATTTGCTGTTTGTAATTTCCTTCTAATATTTTCAATTGCATATGATGTCTTTGATAGACCAAATGACTCAAATGAAAGAGTGCAAGGACTGAAACTAAATGGCAGTGCAATGCAATGCAATGGGATTTAATGGCCTTCCAATGCTCAATGATGACTGAAAATATAATGCAAATGCATAATAGAAGCAAGAGACATTATGACAAACAATTGTCATGCATTACCCGGATTCTTCTAAAGCTGAAACTGAATACTACAATTCCTGATAATGACTGAAAGTGAAATGCAACTGTGTAAATACGTAGTTACAGCCAATAGGTATTTTAACAAACACTTGGCATGCATAATCAGACTTTAACCCAAGCTGAAACTATCATCTACAGCTAAGGCATTATGTCAAATACTTGTTTGCAAATGTGTAACCTCCAGCACTTTTATTATATGATGCACAAGCTGATTACAATCTTATTGTAATGATATGCCACCCCAACTATATATATGCAAGGTTACCAAGATTATCACTGTGGTGACAACGATTTGACCCAGCAAATACAATGATAGAATTATAACTAAAATGTGCAAGGATTATGACTGAATATTGGAACCTGGAAATCATCATGTGAAAATTGCTGCCAACAACAAAGCCCAATCAATTCCTTCTCAAATTGTGATCTTCCACCCCAATGTTGTAGCGCCTGGTCTCTTTTACTAGCTATGACTTCTTCACAAGAAATCGTATTTATCAAGGTTACCCCAAGTTTCCGAGACGGGGACGGCGGGACGAGTCCCCAAGTTTCCGATTTTTGAGGCCAAAATTAGGGACGACAGGGGACGGCTATATAAAAATATAGGGAAAATTTAAAAAATATAGGGAAATTTTAAATATTCACATGATAACATGGATAAGGCATGCATAATACACATTATAGAACATTAACATATAACATTTGTGTTCAACATTATGCCAATACTCAATACGGATTCAAAATTAACATACACGAATCATGAAACAACCTCCAAGTTATAATTTATAAACTTATATCAAAATTCTCAAAGGCTACATTGCTGCCATATAGTTTTAAAGTTTGCTATGAAAATCAAAATACAATGTCAGTAATGAATTCAGAATAAACAAAGTCAAAGAGCACTGCTGCCTCTAATCATCCCTCATAACCGCATCAAAATCAGAGTCATCCTCTGAGTCACTGCCACTGTGATGCTCCTCAACCAATGAAACCCCAACGAAACCCTCAACTGTCGCCTCCTCATCTACCTGGGCCACATCCTCGGGGACAATATCCTACCGTAGAGCTGGAGTCTGTCGATACTCTGGAGTTTGCCAATCCTGAAGCCGAAGAGCACTATGAACGACCACTAGCTTCTCTGCTCGTCTAGAGGTAAGTCTATTCCTCTTGAGGGAGTGGATAAAGCTATACGTGGACCAATTCCTCTCTGCAGCAGAGGAACTAGCAACCTATGCAAGAAGGCGAGTAGCAAGTGTCTTCAACTGTGGTGTATCCCTCCCATGATAGGTCCACTATCCCATAGGGTTCGATTGAGCTAATATAGCTCTATCCAACCTCGCCTATGGTTTACTCAAGTTTGGGCCAGTAAGATTTGCAAAGTCTAGGAATTGTGACCGAACTAGTTAAGCCTGCTCTGCTGGATAAATCTTTTCAATGGCCCGTGTGAACCCATCTAAAACCTCACTATCATCACATGGAGGCACCCTACCAGGCCTTGGTGCATACCATTTTGGATTTAGAGCAAAGGCAGCCATGTGAAGCGGAGTGTTCATTATATTCCACCTCCGCGTCACAATGGGCCCAATGTGTTGCTCATATAAATCCAAAGTGGGGTCCTTTGCTGAAATAATTTGCTTGATCTTCCCAAACATACTGTCAAATGTCTCATAAATCTCTCCAAGACTAGGAGAGTTTGTATCAGCATATCTGATGACATCTACAATAGGGGAGATGAAGGAGCAAATATATCTGCAAAATGCAAACAAAAAGTTCAAAATAATTAGTTGACAAGTTAATGGACATGTTAGAAACTTCAAAAGTTGGAACATTGGATAATAAAATTAAAATATTAAAATCAGAAATTTAATATGAAAATCAGCCATCTAATGTCTTACCTCACATTGGCCCACCAATCGTCATCAAGGATCTTTTGTTTGACGGTATTTCCTTTAGTAGAACTTGCATTAGGCCATCTAGCCCACTCTGCATTGACCATCATCGCTTGTAGAGGCTCATACACCTCTACCATCCTCTCTAACAAGATGAAGTATGTGGCATATCTACATTCAATATTCATTCATTGATTCAATGATTCATTAAAAAATAAAAATTTAAAACAAAATCAGATTATGAATACAAATTGAAAGTGAAACAAAATGAAGAGAGTGGCATACCTTGTCTCAACAGGTTTGAGAAATTCCTTCTTTGAAAATGTTTTGAAGAGAGCAAGTGAGGTGTGGTGATTGCAAATAAACATCTGAATATCTCTAGCTTTTGTCACTATTTTCTTCACCCAATCCAACTTTCCTATGTCTTTCAATGCATGAACACAACATGGGGTCCAAAATATGTGCTTGTACTTACCCTCCACCATCAACCCAGCCGATTTGCACACACGTTCTGAATCGGTGATCACTTGCACCACATTTGCAGCCCCAACCTCCTCTATGGCATCTCTCAAAATGGAAAACTGGAATTCTGCATCCTTACGTTTCCCCGAACAATCTATGTCTCTAAGAAAATAAGAACCAGCAGGGCATGTGACTATGACATTGATGAGTGGCCGACGTCTACAATCAGTCCACCCATCCATCACTATAGAGCACCCCGTCCTCATCCACGTTTGCCTCATCTCCTCCATTAACACATTAACTTTGGAGTACTCTTTGTCTAGGAGGGTGGTGCGTAGCTTATGATCTCTAGGGGGTATGAATGAAGGACCAACTGTGGCTATGTGTCTCACCATTTGTTTGAAATAAGAGGAACGGGCCACATGAAATGGAATGGCATGTGCAAAAAAGAATTTGGCAATGGAGGATTCAGTACTATCTCGTGCTTGGTTATTAAACATGGACTCAACTGAGGCTGCCTTTTCACTATCATTGGCACTCGCCTTCTTCTTTGCTCTTAAGACAACTCCACTACTACCAACTGTGGAAGGACTAGGAGTAGGCATGGATGTTTGTGCACTTGGGAAAGAAGGAGACCCACCTTGAACCCCACCATCACACTCTATTTGAAGTTTTTGGCACTCTAAAAATAAGTCATCTGTCAGTGAAGGACACACTCTAACTCCATGGCCCACCTCACCCAAAAAATGAGACCTAACTCGTGTGTAGCTGCCCCTAAATTCCTTTTCACAAACATGGCAAAACCAAACCCTACTCCCCCCTAAATTTTTTTGTCTTTCACCCATGGGTGTAACATATCTAAGGAATGGTTTTTTTGGGTTTAATGGGTGTCTTGCATAGTCTTCCATGGTTTTGGTATTGGTTGATGAAGGAGGGCATTGAATTGGGGTTCTTTGCTCTCTAGTTCTACTACCACCCCCACCACTTTGCCTTTTAGTTTGCATTTCAACTTCACTATCACTTCCACCCTCATTGTTGCTCATGTTTTTTCTTTTTAGAATGCAAGTTTCAACTGAAAATGCAAAAAAAAAATAAAAAATCAGACAATGTATGCTTCACATTTTGCAAAAAATTGAAAAAAAAAATAGGGAAAGGAAATGCATACCTCTTTTGTGGATTTGCACTCCCTTCAACACTATTTCAACCTCCTCTCCTCCTTCAAGCTGCTGCTCCTTCTCCTTCAATGGCTGCAACTTCTTTTGCTCTCAAACTTTTGGCTGCTCAAACAAACAAAATGCATAAAATGAGGTTAGAGAGGCCCTTTTTCCTTCATAAGGAAGTCAAAATCCATGGGGCCCACACATGCCACATAGTTGGGCCAAACTTTTTTAATTTTATGATTTTTTTTTTGAAATTCTCAATTGCTAAAGCGCGGGGGATGACCGACCCTCCCCAGGACGGTCAACCGTCCCTCTTCCGGTCAATGGAGTCCCCCCGTCCTGGGGACGTTTCCTACTTTTTTTCAACAAAGAGGGACGGTTCCCTGCCGTCCCCCGGTACCCAGGACGTCAGAAATCACACCTGAAGGTGGTGCGCCCAGATCTGCTTAAAATGGCTTCTAGAATTGTCCTCAAAGCTGCACCATTACTTACCAAGATAGCCACGGATTTTCTGACCAACAATTAATAAGATCTAACTTCCTTTTTATGACTGAAAGTCATCATTCAGGCTGTCAAACTCAATATCCTCTCAAATTGCAATGTATCTTCTTCTCTTGAATTGATAGATGAACGTTATGCTGCAAATCAAATTCCTTATTGGCTACCAATACACTTCAGATATTCTGCAAATCTCTTCCCAAATCTCCAAAAATGTTTTCTTCAAATCTGCTTATTATCTTCAAATCAGTTCTTGCCGAAAATTGGCCAAAGGCCACTAATTTTGCTCAAATGAGAAGTCTGAAGGAACTCCTCCACAAATCCAAACTAGGGTTGATATTTCACAACTGAAATTTGAAATAACCAACTAGGTTTGGTCTTTTACAAATGAAGACTGGATATCAACGAGCTAAGCATTCAGCTTCAACAATGTAGTAGAAAAGGTGTATTCAACTCAAGATGTCCAAATGCCTAGCCCAAGCTTCTTCTTATACTTTTCATAGGAGAGCCCACACACTTTTCTTGTCAATGTGGGATAAAAGATATATTTTAACTTAAGCGACTTTATGATATATTTTATTTAGTCACTTTATTAAACTAATTAAATATAAAGTCATCCTTTAGATATTAATTTATTGGAACAACTTTACAAATAATTAATTTAATATCTTCACTTTAATTTAATTAAAATAATCAATTAGTCATCCTTATGAAATATCAATATTTGGACAACTTAATTAATTAAATTAATTAAATTATGATACCTCCAATTTGGGGACATAATAGATGCACAACCAGGATTTATATTACCAATCAGTTATGAGGCTTATTATTTGACCCCAATTTTTTGTCAATAAGATGAGGAAAGCTTGAGGTTTTACTATCTCACGGTCAGCTCAATCTGTTGTGAATAATCTTGGTCCATATATTTTTTATCCATACATTGTTGGGGTTTTGATAACATTATAAAGCAAGTCATGGTTGGCAAAATATTTTTTAGGCAAAGTTGGAATTCTCTTAAAAATTGTAAGTAAATACCCTTTTTTTTTGTTGTACCCATACAAAATTTCATTCTTCCCAGTGTTGTTGGGTAAATATTGAGTGCTATTGTTAGTTGATAAAGGCGCTATTGGGGTTTATTGCAAGTTTTGAGAAACATGTCAACATTTGTCTACCATTCTCAAACATTGCAGCAGGTTTTTGTAGTGTCCACAGTTTTTCTCGCCTCAGCATCTCGTTGATTAGCCTATTATTTGACCTTCGTAGGCTAATACTCATGGTTAGAGGGTCCTGTTTGGTAGATATCGGGTTTTTCTCCTTCTCCAGAGCATGGTACTATTCAGGATTGGCCTTTGATGGTGTTTCGGGACTCAGTTATGCACACTTACTATTTATCAAGGTCTAGTATTGCTATTTATGGTAAGTCACTTGGTTATCAAGGTCCAGTATTGCTATTTATGGTAAGACACCTGGATGTGTTGTGGATGCAGTTTTTGACCTTCGAGTTCAGATGGGATGGCAAAATAATGTTTATTGAGGAAGATATATCATTTTTAATTATTACTAAAGTTAGCTTTAATAATAATTAATTATTTAAAGTGTATTATAAAGTTATATTTTAACTTTATGTCAATGGGGCCATTTAATGACTTAAAAGTCAATTAGTGATACATTGAAATGGGCACCCAATTAATAAATTCCAATAAAGCGCAACAAAAGCAACATGAAAATATATTTTAATGAGTTGAAATGCCTTCTTGGGGGTTGAGCCTTTTAATGAGACATATAAAAGGCATCCAAAAAGCAATCGATCCATTCTTTGTGCATTTTATACTTGACATTTTGTGAGCTTGGCTCTATGATAGGTAGAAACCAAGGTTTCTGCAGTTTCTGGCATTGGAGAACGAAGTATCTTCATTGTTCCAGCTACCTGAGGTTGTGAAATAACTTCTGAAGGTTTCTTTCATTGATGGTTGCAAGCAGTAGTCATATTTGAGCTTAATGGTGAAGAAATTTGAAGGGGTTTGAGTAGTTATCCTTACAAATCAGAATTTATGTTGCTGTGTGAGAATTTAGTACTGAAATCCGTTGTTTTTTGGGCTGTACAATTGCTGCTAGTGCTGTACAGATCCTCAAGTTTGGGCGTGTGAAGTTAGGGCAGAAACGCCTAAGTTCTTGACTGATATTCCCCTTCATTGTGTGCGTTTGAGTCTTGGCTTCAAACACCAACAGGTTTATGGTGGAGGAAATGGGCATTTAGAGTCAAGCGTTTGAGACAAGGGTTCCACCAATGTGCTGAAAGACATTCTCAGATTTGTTGATACATGAATTACAGTCTTGCAAATATGTGCTGAGGACCACGGGTATGAGTTAATGATTTATGTAATGAAGAGTTAAGATTGTAATGAATGTCTGGTGAATACGAGAAGCATTGATAATTCTGAAATATAAGTTGATATTGTATTAGCTTCTGTGTTATCCTATTTTGTATTGGCTATGTCTTTCATATCTTTGCAGTTTTGTAAATGTTCACTTGCATTCATATATAATCCTGGCACTACATCATTTGAGAATCAAGACAAACTCAAACAGGCAAACACTTTGAGTAAATCAAAATAACCCAATCAAGGCAGTAAATTTGTGTTAGCTATTGTCCTCCTGGGGTGGGACACCACAGTTTTGGACAAAGAGCAACAATCTTGTCAAAATTTCAGTATCACAAAGGTTGTTAGCAAGTGTCTACAATAGTTTTACATTATTTGGCTGCCATTACAATCTACATCCCAACGCATCAGTATGCAAACACAAAAATGGAGATGCCTGCTAAAGCATGCCATAACCCTAAATAGGGCAGAAATTTGCAGAACATGTAAAAAAAGCTATACTGAGCCCTAGGGCGCACCTGATCTACATCCTAGCGCATCAGTATGCAAACATAAAAATGGAGATGTCTGCTAAAGCGTGCCATAACCCTAAATAGGGCATAAATCTGCAAAACATATAAAAAAGCTATACCCAGACCTAGGGCGCACCTGATCAAGTTAGGGAAGAAAGTTTGCAAAAACAAAATGTATCCGGAAGTCTAAGCACATACCATAAAGTCTTTTGGTCCAGAAGTGATCTCAAACAAGTAAAGGACATTTTGACCTGTAGCGTGCACTAACATATATGGTGTCCTATAAGTCTAAAAAACAAGAAACGTTCATCTGCCCTGAAAGCACAAGCTACAATCAATCAACAGTCAAAATTATGTAATGTCCCTTACCTGTCTTGCCCTAAAATTTGCTTGTTGATTAGGTTTAGGGTTTCTTCTTTCCAAATGAATGTTCCCCTAATTTCAATAATCCCAAATTTGAATCCTGTATCCACCATATTAACAACATATCTGTTAGCATTAATATCTAGTACCCAAATAAGACATAATCATAGATGCAATCAGGTAGACATAAGAGGAGTGCCATGGGTGGATCCGCCCTGAAGCCCTCAAATAAAGCTCAAGAGGTTGTCCATCACAATCCTTCTTGCCTAGTGGCTTAGTACCTGCATACTCCACTCATGGCAACACCTCGGAAGACACTCGTCCTATTGGGGGAGAGGAACCATAGAGTCCAAAGTGGCCTAAGGCCTACCACCTTCTATTGCACAACCCTTGCTTTGGGCTTGTGGGGTAGAATCTTAGGTGGGACCCTAAGGCCTACCACCCTTGCTTCGGGCCTATGGGGCTGAATCTTAGGTGGGACCCCCACTCCTCCATGGCCCAACCCTTGTCTTGGGCCCGTGGGGCGGAATCTTAGGTGGGGTTTTTAGGCAAACCAACTTACTCATGATTCACCCTTCCTAATAGGTTCACAAGCACATAGCAGACAATCTTTGTACAATCACATATGCATTTATTATTGATTCATCTATATTCATCCATTATGCTTTGAGAGTATTAGCATGAGCATATAACCAAATGAGATATATTATGGAAATGTATCAAAATGCACAAGTAGATGTAGCCATTTAATATATCCATTTCCGTTCTTATCATATTATTTCCTGCATTTTATTAAATAGAAGATTCAACATTAAGCAAATCTAAATGCAATCATATGATTGGATTCCTTATCATCAATGTCAATTAGTTTATGCAAAGAGGTCAATCCCGATGGGTTAACTTATACTGGTCTATTCCCACAACAATTTATGCCATGGGACCCCCCGGTTTGTTAATCTTGTCTCTCCTAAGCGTCGGAAAGACGAATATCACAGGGTTCCCCTATGGCCGATCTAAGAAGTTTCTACGCAGGTCAATTGAGGAGTGCAGATGTATATATAATGCAGAGCTCATAAATATGTGAAACTTAGCCATGAGATAATGCAGCATGGAGGATCGATTCAGCATTTTAATTACAGTAGAGGACGAACTATATGGATCAACGGTTATGATTAAAGAACAAGTAAAGATCGCATTCAGATAATGAACAAATAGAAATTCTGCAAGTACCATCATGCTGGATTTAAGAGACTAAATATTAAGTGCTAAGTGATAAGGTCTCACCAGGCTTGCTGCGTCCCTCCACTGTAGATTCTATTGAATTCCTTATTTGTTATCTCCTTTATTGGTTATCCCTTTGATCCTATGGATATCTCAAGTGGCAAGAACATGAGAGTCTTTTTAGAATGATATGATAGTTTACTTTGAATTCCCCCCGTTTCGTTCTTCTTCAGACTCCCTTATACCTTGCAAAGCCCCCAAGAGGGGCGACCATTTGGAGAGAGATGTCCCTTTTGCTGAGACATAAGCGATGTCTTTGTCATTTGTTAACTCTAATCACCGTTGCTTTTATCAATTGCTGCTTCACTTAATCACAACCTAGTAACTAGTTACGGCTATCTGTTGAATTAATTGCTGTCTTCCCTATATTATAATCTTGACAAGCCAATAATGATTATGTTTAGAGATGGGAATCCCCGACCCTTGGTGGACAGCGATGGCAGCCATAATCTTGATATGCTGACATGCCTAGTTGATGTGGTCTCGAAGGCTATGAATAAAGACGAAAGGGAGAGAGAAAGACAGAGTCTTTTCCCAAGTGACGCTGAAAGAAATCGTCCTCCCTATGCCATTGATATTCCAAGCATACGGGTAATCTCAGCATGAAGGTCTTTCTTCTCTCGAAGAGAATAATATATAATTTAATATCATAATGATCATAATATTTAAATTATTAGTATCTATATTTTAATCTTTATAATTATAATGTTGTCTTTTTGACAATTATAATATTATCATTATGATAATTATAATTGTAATATAATTTGATTGTTAGCTAGTATTTATATTTTGGGAATGGTATAATTATATTTAATAGTGATAATATAATAATAATTATAATTATGATATCGTCTTTGACAATCATAATTATAATGGTATCAGATGTCTAAAGTTCTAAATATATATTTTGTTATTTTAATGTCACGATTTCGGGGACATGACAAATTATCAGATCCAGAAAAGTGGCAACCCAGTCTGCAGCACATACCATAATGTCTTTTGCTGGAAACATTTAAAAACAAAAATATGCCCAAATCACACTGGAGTGCACACCATAATAGTGACTGGGATAGAGAAAAATAGGTCAAATTCAATCCTTAAACCTGCAAGTGCGAATGTACATTTCCATTGATGCCAAAGAAATTCAGTTTATACAAGGTGCCATAGGATGGAAAGCATGAGTGGTTCCATCAGGTTTCGACAAAGAGATCCCAGCTCAGCAGGTTTTCATTGTTTGATTGCTATCACAGAACTCATTCAGCAGGTTTCCAAAGCATTTTAGAAGAGTTTTACTTTCCTGCCCTAGGGTTTTGTAATGCCAAGCCTGCAGATTTGGAATAAGGCAGTGAAGGTTTGAAGGTTATTTTCAGTGGAAAGGACTAGTTTCAGTTGCATTTGGTTTTAAGCTTTAGCATTTGATTGCCATCATAAAAGATTGGACAGCATTCGAATATCAGTAAAGGGCTTTTTTAATTATTTTGTTGAAGGTTCAGTATTAGCACATCAGTCTTTGGCCTCTCTTTTTCCATCATTTGTCTTCATTCCCAGCAACCCTAAATGGAGTTTCAGTCATCACAAAAACAAAATATAGAATAAGACATGGGAAGCTTATCATTTCCTTGACTTTCATCCAAGGTGCCTCAAGACCAATAGTTTGTTTTTCTGACAAAGGAGATCATGTGGAGTGTTTATCAATTGAAGACTAAGGATGGACCGCCAAGTTTTCAACTTTCATCTTCAAGGTCCAGGGTATTTAGATTCAAGCCACCAAATTTGTTTGGGGAGTTGTTAGTGACTGTTAGTGTTTCAAGTTTCTTCAAAGGGTTTATCATGGTCAGAATGGAGATGCATCAGAACCTCTGAGGGGTCATTCATGTACCAGATTGGCTTTTTTAAGCTGCTACAATTGTTAGAGGATAGCTATTCTAAGATGGCCTTCTAGAAGGTTTATCTTAGGATATGATATATTTAGTGAAGGTCTAGTTGAGGCTTTCTTGTTTTAGATGTATTTTAAAACGATTTTTTATTTTGAGCTTGCATTGATTGCAAGCAAGGAACTTCAATATGCTTTTCAGTTATATTAAATAAATTGCATTCAAAATATTGTAGAAGGAACTTATAAAGAAGTGCTTTGTGCACTTAGATTTTTAAGGAATTGTAATTTTATGCCTACTTGCAACTGAGAGTACTGTTCAAGCTTCTTGTGTTTTATATTTTGGTTTGGTATATTAAATAGAAATTATGATTGTTGAAGGTCTGTATTGCAGTTTTCATTAGTGTGGGTGTTGTTGCTTTGTATGCAACTTCTGTTATTCAATTTATTGGGACTTATCTATTATTTTCAATTCAATTCAATTCTTGTGTTGTACTCATTCCTTTTATCTCTGTTCAAGAAAAGTGAGCATGAGTTAACTGTCATACATTAGGCCATTTGTGTTGACTAGAATGATATAAAATCTCTCGTCCTTGTGTAGAAGTGCTGATTAGCCTTGTGCCCATTCCCAAGAACCAAATAATAGACAATTTCTTTAGATTGTTTGTAATGCATGCCCAAAAACCCAAAGATTTAACTTTTACATATTGTAATAAGTTAGAGGTCTTTTCCTCAAGTTATAGGCTTAAGTTTAATTTTTAGTTATAAGGGAGCTTTCCCTTCCAGTTTGATGAAAGGTTTATTCTCACACACTATTCCATTTTAGTTTGTCTTGAAAGGGACAAATTAAAATGTCAATAGTTTTTGTCACCCACCTTGGGGCACAAGTGAAATATTTCAAACACACCTATGCTTCAGTCTAACTAGAATTGTATCGCATGATATCAAGAAGACATCTTGGACAACTTAGAATTTTTGCTTTTGATTACAAGAAAACTCTATGTATTGGTTAGCAGCTGTTGCGATTTTGGATGAAAAATAAAGAATAGATATTGCACCAAGGAGACTAGTACCCCCTCTTATACATAATCCTAATTGGAATTGAAGAATTTGGCATTCCAAGTTTATACAAGGTCATGACATAAAATGGTTTCAATTTTTGTCAACAAGCCAATTTGGATGCTGGTTGATTAGCAGAATAATCCTCCTCCTCCCTTGCCTTAGGATGATTCCATCAGTCTATTGGCTGTAGCAGCACACCATGAGCTTCCTCATGGAACAAGAAAATCAATTCCAAAGTTCTTAGTGATGGCAGCCAGCATCCCAATGAGCACATTTTGGTATATTGTGTAGTTCATGATGATGTTGTCATTTACTTGTTTGTAGAAACCTTGGTTGAAAGCTGTGTCACAGTACTTGGCAAATTTCATCCATGAAATTCGAATTTCGCTGAATTTCAAATATTAATAAAAAATTCTTTTAAATTCGTCATTTTATTCGTACAATATAGCCATAAGTTTTTTTTGACCAAATTATATTGTTTTAAAATTTTTCTTAGGGTTTTCGAATAGAGTTTTTAAGGGTTTCTATTCTGTTTAGCTAAGAAAAATCTGCTCGCATAGCTCTGAACACAAACAATGAGTTTTTGGGTTTGATCGCCGAACAGTCTGGTCAAGAGCAATCGCCGAACAGTCTAGAAGTCGAACAATCTGGTCACAGCAGTAGCGATTGTATCATTTTCCTGAAACATTTCCGCCACATTTTCCCGCGCCGTCGAATTTCTCTGTCTGAATCACCTCCATTTTGTCGCCACTATATCCATTGCCCTTCAGGAAAAAAATTAGAGTCGAGACTTTGACGGTTCATTAAGGACCTAATTTATTATTATATCAATATGTATACCTTGCGATATATATGACCGACATAAGTAAATCGATCATTATGATTTTAAGATACCGATAAAGACCCTACATTATATTCAATATAATATGGCGTAACATGTTATAGTTGTAATTAAATAAATACAAATTTGTTGAAGTGCTCACACTATGATTTTATCATAAAATAAATAAAAATAAAAATAAAAATAAGACAAGTGTGTACATATATTACTTATATTTAAAAAAAATACCTTATATTTTTAAAAAATACTTTATATTTAAAAAAAAAATAATTTATATTTTAGAAAAAATACCTTATATTTTAAAAAAATTAAAAAATTTAATAAGGCGAATTTAATCCGAATTTTTTCCTTGTCGAACTTCATCCGAATTTCAATGTTGCCGAACTTGAATTCGAATTCGAACCTTGTGACTTAGGTTGAAAGTGCTACAGGTTGGTTCCATCATCTCGAGTCTCTCTCAATCACAAATTAGGATACCATGCACTGGAAATTTCTGATGCAATTCAAAGTGGCTGACGATATTCATATCTTTTTTACTTGGCTCTCAATTGCCAAGAAGGACAACAATGAGCCTATGAGAGTCTATTGCATGCTTCAACTGCTTAGTTAACTGGATCAATACTGCCCTGAAGCCTTCTCGCAAAATTCTTCTAAAGTTGTTTTATCAATAATCTCATCGTTCATATTGCATTCTTTCTTATGGTACATTGGACATATGATTTGACAGATGTGCAAGAGCATGCAATTGAATTATAAGATAACATGATTACAACAGAGATGTTAAGGAAGGGCTCAATTAGGCCTGCTGTTCAAAGTTTTTCTGATCCATTCTTGTAGATGGTTGTCAATGATGTAGCTAACATGAAGAGGCAGATGCTCTAAAATGTTCCAGTCCAACAGTATCATTCTCCACCTCCAAGAAGGAACAACTATCTTCCTTACAACAATGAAAGGCCTCGTTTGTGTGCTTCATCAACAAGGTCAACATTGGTAGAACCTCCTCTAGTTTACAACTATTGCAGATTCCATGACGTTGATAGTCATGATGGAAGAAGTCCAAAAATGCAGCTCACACAGCTATTGGAAAATTCAAATGCAAATCAAGGGACTTCGGGTGACCCACAATGTCTTCTAGATGAACCTGATGGTACTCTATGATGAGATATGTAATATGAACCTGATTTTGATGAGGTAGTGAATGATCTGCATTGCCATGCACTTGATTTTTACATGTGTCTGCAAATGCCAAAATTAGAAAGCTGAAAATGGGCATGAAAAAGTAGAGAAGCAAGCAAAGTAGGAGAAAAGATGAAATGAATTGCTAATGGAGCAACAATGTTTCAAGAACAAATAGAAGATGGAAATTTTGCCTGACTTGCCAGTTTTGCTCCAATTTTTTGAGATGGATGAAGGATTGTTGGTTGAAGAACATATCATTATACCAGACACAGGCAAAATTAAAAAATTATGTCATATGTTCTCTAATGGAGACGGGTGCCCACAAGCATCCAGTAGTGATGTTTCAATTCCAACTACCATGCAAGAAGGGCCCGCTGCATAAGGAATGTTTATTAGTGAACCTGCTTTTCTCTTCATTTGAGGGACTGTTTGAAGTGCCTTCTCATGGAATTCCAGTCTGTTCTAGCTTCTCAACCGATATCTTCTCTGGAGATAAGAGTGTCAATGGAAGAAGTTGATATTTTCCTTCAAAATCTTGATAAGGAATCATTGCTGGCTGACAAACATGATCTTCTCTTCAAGGGTGACTCAGCTCCAGATCCAATGCCTGCCATGCACAGCAAGGAAGAGGTATGCATTGAAAATTCATCAGTCTTCAGTTTGAGCGAGAATGTTGTGTCATGATAGATGAGTAATGCGATGTTTACAATGAGTAAGTATGAGGTGGTCTCTGTTCATGAAGACCTATGACAGCAGGGCATGGTTGAAAAATATGGATCTGAAGAAGCTTAACAAGGTTTATATTGAAGATCTAAAGAAGTTTAACAAAATAGGTTTATTAGAAGAAAATATAGATTGTTGTTGCCTAGAATTAAACTGTAATTAAAGTTTACAAATTACAAAAGGTGTATGATCGGGTTGTAGAATGATCCACGTGCAATATAGATGAAAAGGATGCTTATCACATCTGAATTCAAATAGATACTGTAAAAGGAAAAACAACCTTACTATTGTTGATTGGTTTTATTTTTTGAACAGTAGCAACGAGCTTCTAAAAATGGCAAATCAATAATGGTTGTAGTGTTTAGAAAACCTAGCTGATTAGTTTGAACTTTAAATATATGCTTACAATTGTGATGATTTTCCTTAAACTCTCTTTTTAAGTATAGAGATGTAAATTAGTAGCGAATTGTGAAGTTAAATCTAATTTGCAATAGTGGCAATTCCCAGGTTGGCTATCATGGGAAGGCTGTCAAACTTCGGATTCCCTTTCCAAGGCCTGCTGAGGATCGGAGGTAATTGCTTATATATTCTTGAATCATGTCAGTAGATAGACTATTTGTCTATTGCTATTGAAACAAATGCTTCATTACGTCTGCAAGTCAAATTTATTAGCTGAATGCCCCAACTGTGTATTAACATTTAGCAATGCAGGGATGTAAAAACCCTTATAGTGCAAATGCTGGAGGCTGCAAAGGAAAGTTCTACAAAATAAAATTCATAAGACTGTCATGATACATATCCTGTCTATGCATACAATGAGTCTTGTTATACATGAGGGATTGTGTCTTCAAAATTTGTCTCCTTGGCATAAGTATTGAATCCTAAACTGCATATAAATTTGCCAGATGACTAAAGATTGTTTTTGGTCAATGATACTCTGAATTATTATCTTGATATGTACGCCATCTATTTTTTGGTATATTTATGTTATTTGTATATTTTTGGAGATACGGTTTCCAGCTAGCATGATCTTTGATGTATGCTGGAGAAATAAGTGGCTACACTATTATATTGTGATAATTTCTCATTTCATGTTATATAATCGTAGTAGACACCAATGGTGTATTTTTCTTGTATTATTGGACATCCTTTTGTTGACTCTTTACAGTATCGTGGCATTTTATATGACAGTTGAGTTCTTTGAACTTGAGCTATGATTACACTTTGTATCCCTACTTGAAAGACTTTGATGCATTCGATTGCTTATAGTACTTGGAGTTGAATGAGCCCTTATATAATATCAGTTCTAAGGGTGATGACCAAAAGTGAGTGTTCTAATAGCATGATATTCAGAACGTGAACATTGCTTGACATGCTTCATTAGATAGACCACAATATAACATCCACCTGTCGCTATTCATAATCTAATCTTTAATTTCAATCTTATCACCTCCATACAAATTCTTCAATCTTCTGGGTTTGTTTAACATGTGCTAGTCTTACATTAATAAAAGACTCAAGTTGTAAACTTTGTGAATGTGCATATTTCGTTCAAATGTGTGGGTCCTGTTTTTTTGTGGTCTAATTTTTATTCATGTTGTTTATGGGTTCAACATTGGCAACTATTTTTTTTTATTTGATACCTAGGGGAATTAGTAGCCTGGCAACTTGGAGCAGCCACTCGGAGTGCTTTCAACTCTAACAGGGTGAGCCACTTTAAACCCTGGAGGAAGTGCAGACTCCCCATACCATGCACCACGGTTTAATAAGCATTCAAAACCAGGACATGTGGGACATTACTCAAAGCACCCAACCCTTTGGCCCTAGCCCTTGTGGCTGGACAACTGTTTTTTAGTTCAAAGATCAATTTAAATTTCCCTTCCAAAATACTTGAATCTTTAGTGGAATTGATGTTATTTTGATTTAGATGGAAAATCAACAAATTTGCTATAAAAAATAGATGACTGTGGTTTTGCAGAATCTTGAAAGATAAGTTTTTGCTGATACAAACAGGTTTTATGGATTATTATGGATTATTAGCTGCATAGAAATAGGTTGATGTTATGTTCCACTTTGTGTTTGTAGGTGTGGAACATTTCTTGAGATAAGAAATCCATTTCTATGCAAAGCCAAAATGGATGAACGGTTTTGTTCAGAAGTACTTGCCTATTGGCCAAATAAAGTGTTTTTGTTTTGCACATTTTTTGGATGTGCATCCATAAGCCATTAATGCCTGAAATTTTACACTCTATCCATTTTCCTCATATGAATGCACATAGCAAAATATGGTTGTAACAACTTTAGGATTTACGATGTAAGCAGATGATAATAAGCCTTTTGTTTTCGCTGACACATGCAAAATTTGGGGCCACCTAGGGATTTAAACATTTAAGGATTGATGATGTTTGTTCTAATAATGAAAAAATGCTTAATGTTTAAGATATTTAAATTGTAGATGCTGACTAATACGAGGGGAAAAATACTTTTACTACTCCTAGGTGTGAACAAGTGGTTGTTGGGTGTCCTTTTGCATTTCACCAATAGAGGATGTCATCTCTAAAATGTAGGGTCTTTTTGAATTAGGCAACGCCATTCCCTTGCCAACTTCCCTTCATGAGCTGCTCCTGGTTTTTGCCTCCATCTCTCCATAGTCTGATTCTTTTTCATCCTACTCAAGGCTTCAAAAACTTCCTTCGATTTCAAGGCAAAGTGTGTGGAGGTTGACATGTAAGGGTTGTAAAAAATGATAGTTCCTTTTTTTCAAATGGTGACAAGAAGCAAATAGGGGATTCATGGATAAGTTTGTAACGTACTAACCCTTCTATAAAGTAAAATTTCTAATTTTACACCAAACAAGTAAATAAACAAGTAACAAACCATTGCAATAAAATTTTTCTTTTCTTTTATTGATAAATTCCAATCAAGATACAAAACATATTACAACATGAATTCCTTTTCCTTTCATATATACATCAATGTAAGAAAGCATACAAATATATACATAGCTCAAAGAGCTTTAGAACAAATAGTTGTAAGATGGTCCAGGATCCTTCCTTTCAAACTTGGTTCTTCTATCGCCTATTGTGGAGGAGAAACATCACTCAAGTGCTTTTCCACCAACAATAGACTTTTAATGCGGCCGCCTGCACATCTATTATTCGATAGATGATCTTTCTCTTTGACGAAGAGATTGGTAGAGTAACCGATAACGACAACCAATTGAGCATAGTGTTGTGTCCTACAAATCTAGAACTTGTAATCCCACAATCTTGAACTAGCATGTAATATTGGATCACGGTGAACTGACAGTGTAGTTTCGATAGTCACACAATTTATAGTGGAGTTTCGAACATTACACTACTTTGGCCAAAGTGTTTTATTCAGTAAACGATTGAGAGTCATCTATCATATACATTACTTAGGGCCGATTTGACTTAAGACTATCTTACACTACGCATAGGTATTGTCTTTCAATGGATAATCTGTCACCTCAGACTAACCTATCACCATTTTAATCTAATTGAAATGAATCTATTTAACAAGTACACAAGCTCCCACCCATACTGGATTAACTATCCTAGGAGTAACACAAGCTTTCCTAGTTAAATCAATAACTTAGCTGGGTGTACCTCAAGTACTCTTGTATTCAATCAAGCATAGTATATAATAACTATGATATACACCAATCTACTATTATGGAGTTCTTACAAACACAATATAAAAACAACTTAAAAGCTTCAATTCCCTTTTTCAAAGACACTCTTAATTACTTCTATTGCACATAGTGAAAATACATTTCAGGCAAACATAGAAAACATAATAATTCTAAGTAAATAACAACAAGAAGAGATCCTCATGCCTGCTATCGCTTATCCCAATTAATGACAGTAATGTAGCCTTTTGCAACAGTAACTAGCTTGAAATCAGCTTCTCACAACAACTCTCTCTCACTTGTTGATAGCTCACTTCTCTCAAACAATAATGATATCTCTTACTCACAATAGATCACTCTATTTCTCACTCATAAAACAAAACAATATGGCTGGTAATAACTCAGAAGCAATGAACTATAAAAGACGTATATCTTTTGGGAAAAAATGCTTCTCTCTCAAGTGAAATGGTTCAACTATTTATAGAGCAACCAAACAATCACAAAGCCTATAGTTTAGGCATGTAAAATGACAACAAGCTTCACGAAAAACAACTCAACTATAAGGTGGCGATTAAATAAACTCAGACTCAGCAAAACCTCCTACAGATCGACTTACATCTCTGACAACAATTCAAAGACCAATTCAAAATGCACATGGAGAATTTGAATTCTACTCTAGCAAAGACATCTATAGGAAAATTGCTTCAAGAGGTGGTGCCAAAGCCTCTCTTCTAATATCAAGTTGGCGCGGTTTCAGAAGGAGTGAAACAGTTAATAATAAGTCTGCAACACTTAGCATGTATCGACTGAAATAAAGGGATAAGTTGATTTAACCAATTAAATACGTTGGACAAAGTCCACGTTACTCTTATCACTGCGTCGACCAAGTCAAAGTTTAACAGATAAAATGTATTCATACGTTTTCACATATGTGACATAGCAAGTGAAACACAACTTTACTTACACAACCATAAGCATTTCCAAATCGACTTCCAATTTCATAGTCATTGATAACTATAATCAGCCTTTATTGCCATGATCATTTAATGTCTAAAATAGCTTTTATAAATCGACTTCTTATTGAATAAGAATTAGTCGAATTCTAATAACATAAATAATATGTTAAATATATATTACACACACACACACACACACACACACACACACACACACACACACACACATAAATATATATATTGTAAGCCAATAGTGTCAGCATACATCCGATATATATATATTGTAATTATAGATTTTTCCTACAAGATAATGTTAGTAAATCACATGCAAATACAAAAAAACCACAATAATGTAATGAAGTGCAAATGAAACAAAATAAAGAACAAAGGAGAGATCTCAACCAAGTTCCTCATCCTCCATGACTGACCTCCATTACACCTTCTAGCTTGCTCAAATATGAAATGTTGCCCTCAAATTTTTGATGAGCAAATCTAAACTATAGACTAGTCTTAAACAAATGTTGAAGGATTTAAGAATCTATTTTTGATGAGAAAATCTAAACTATAGACTAGTCTTAAACAAATGTTGAAGGATTTAAGAATCTAATGCAAGAGAGTTCCTACATGCAATGACTAAATGACAAGATAAAATACTCAATTCACAAGAATGCAAAAGTATTTCAAGATTGCTAAGAGATTTTGAGAATTCCTAGATGACCAAATGATGACAAAATTGGCATTTTATAGAAAATGCAATTTTGGATGGACGGATGAGATCAAAGATTGAGAAGTGCCCTAGAATCTGTGGTCAAGATTCAAAATAACAACCTTTTAATTAGGGTTAGGACAACTTTAGGGTGAAAATCAAATTGAATGGAGAAGATTTATTTTAAAAATTAAATAAAAAAAAGATAATAGTTGTGACAGTGAGATAAAAATTAGTAAGTGGAAAATGATGAGATAGAAAATCAAGTTATTTTAGAAATAATTTAATTTGTGGAGAGAAATGCTATTTTGAAATTAATGTTTTAAATTAATTCCAAAATGGTGAACTCATGTGACAATAAATAATAATTATTTTATTTACTTGAGGAGAGAGAAATTTAAATAAATGATTTTTATTTAAATCTAGAAATGAATTGTGAGAGAATTAAATAATCAATTTAAATTATTTAATTGTGGAAGAAGTTGATTAATAATTAAATAAATTGTGGGGGATTTATTTAATTATGAGAGGACTTTAATGTTAGAGACATTTAAATAAAATTAATTTATTTAAATAATCAAGAGGGAATAGTGTATTAAATAAATTTAATAATTTATTTAATTTAAAGAGGACTTTAGACATTAGTGACGCATTTAAATAGTGAAGAAGAATAAGAGAGATGAATTAAATAAATAATTAGTCATTATTTAATTAATAGTTGAATTTAGTCAGAGTGGCATAATTAAATTATGTATAGAGGAATTGATGAGAAAATTGAGTTCGCAGACTTAGGTCAATTTTAAGTGTCTACAATTTGCCCTTCTTTGTCATAATGCAGTTTATTGTGTTATGCCAAAGAAAACAAGTCAAAGATATGCCCCAGCGAAGGTACGAAGTGTCTATGCCCCTCGATTTTTTTTTCAAATTTTGGCCTGAGGTCAGAAAATTTTGGAAAGTGTCTCGATAAGCTAAATGAATGCCCAGAAACCAACGATGCGATCGGTTTTGAAAACGAAGGACGTTAAGCCAACAAAACTGCTAGTCAAAAGTGGTCAAATGAACCTCTAGTACAGACCTATCAGGTCAAATCCTAACTTTCAACCTATAAATAAGTTGAAAAAGCCAAACCAAGTGTCATTTTCACAATTGCCATTTAAAAATTTGGAGAGCAAAGCGGGAAGAGAAGATGATGATCCCCGTGACAGAGCACCAAGGCTACCGCGTGAGGACTTTCCAACGGCCCGAGGGTGCAGAGGCACCGGTAAGTACCCTATCCTACTTTTAATTTTTTCGATTTTTGCACATTTATTAGGGTTTAGGGGGAAAAATCAAATGCGTTGCAACACAAATGCCGTCCGTAAGCCACAAATGCCTTCACGTTCAACGCATTTGATTGCGTCATGACGCATATGCAATGGGTGGGAAGGTTTAGGTTTAAAAGCACACAAGTGATAGGGCAAACAACACAAGTGTGAATATGCAACGCAAGCACGATAATGGGCAATGCAACCGCAATGCCAAATGACGCAAATATTATAAAATGACACAATTGCCACATAGAAAGACACAATCATCGTAAAGGTTCACAATTGCCAGCTGAAATGACGCAACTGCTATAGTGCGACAGAACTGAGAAATGCAGAGCCGCATATGACATATTGCGACACAATTATAGTCAACGCGACGCAATTGCAATTGACCAGGGTTGACCAAAGTTGACTTAGTGTAGGTTTTTTTTTTCAGATGCATTTTTTGATTTCTTAGATAGTAATAATGTGCTGAAATGCCAATCCATGTGTGCTAACCTTTGTTTCTACGTGTGCAAAAACGATTAGTGCCCATTTACACACACGAGTTCAGACCTGTGACATACGCTTTCAGAGATTGGTTGAGCGACCGGGAGAGGCAGCGGTTGATGAGACTAGGCTTATATTATGTCACCTACATGCCCATTATTCAGGAAATCAAGGGATTACTGACAACACTTTCCAAGAGATGGCACTCCGAGACATGTTCTTTTCACTTACCCACAAGAGAGGCCACTGTTACTATGGAGGATGTGTACTATATTTTGCGCATCCTGATCAGTGGGGAGAGGGTAGTATATGATCCACACAAAGGGCGACAAGCCCTAGGAGAGATGTATGAGGGTGCATATGGTACTGACTTAGGCATTCACGGATATGAGACCGGGTGGGAGTTTGTGGCTGACCATTATCCACGATGGGATGCCATGCTTATGACATTGATTGTGAGGGTCCTGATTCCAAATCGCCATGGACATGGATTTCCCATAGGATGGGGGGATGTATTGGTTTGCATGCAAGCTCAAAGGACAGTGTTTGCTTGGGGGCCTTGCTTGTTGGGTATGCTTTAGCACCAACTACATGAGGTTGTGTACCAAGAGGGACAAAGTATCAGTTGCGGTACCACTTTACTTATGATCTGGGTAAGAGAGCACATTCTCGTTTTCCGCCCACCAGTACAGATTCAGTAGCTGGGCGAGGGTATGCCTTATGTTTACCTATATGTTGGTTCAGTTAGCCAGACCCGTGTGGGAGATATCGGGTACTGGTGACATCAGATTGACACCTTGGTGAGTTTTGTCTGGAGGTCTTACAGGGATTGTGCCCAGTGGCCAGATGAGGATGGCCATCTTTCCTTGTGTAGACAGTTCAAATACTTGATTGGCCGCACAGTTCAGAGTCAGCGGATCATAGAGATGTACCTACCCCAGTGTGTATTACGACAGTTTGGTGAGCAACAGGGTGTACTTGTGGGGATGGTTGAGTATGCACGAGATCGTATGGGGGCCATCGATAGTAGTGGCAATGGCAGAGCAACAAATTGACAACTTGGTTACACAACAGTGGGGATGGAGGGGAGGTCTAGCAGATGCAGGGACATCGACTGAGTATGACATTTGGTGGCAGACCCATAGACCCATTCCATTGAAAAATCCGGATGGTCCCGTGCCCATTGATCGCAGATCAGTCATTCCACGGGCGCGGAGGGGAGGTCGGGGAGGCATAGATGGAGGGAGAGATGGTGGTCAGGGAGATGGAGGGAGAGACGGTGGAGATGATGGAGGTGGCGGGGGCGAAGATGATGGTGGTGACGAAAGGGGTGGGAGGAGGAGGAGGGGTGATGGAGGGTGGAGGCAGCCCAAGAGAGTTAGACAACAGGTGGGAGGAGGACACCTATCAGCCATCAGGGAGGAGGGTGAGGAGGGAGAGCAACCAGAGAGGCAAGAGGCGGAGGTCCAAGGAGAGGAGGAGGTGGAGGTTAGAGGAGAGGGAGAGCAGCCAGGAGAGGAGGATATATTTGTCGAGCACCATCCTCTTGACATCGATGTGGAGGAGGTCCAAGGAGAGGAGGAGAGGGAGGAGGAGGGGGAGGATGAGGCCAAGAGGAGGCTATGAGAGTAGATGATAAAGGGTGAGGGGGAGGGGGATAGACCACCCACTTTGCCGGTGGATGCGACCGTGGACCAGAGGGTTGCAGACTTACAGAGCAGACTGGATGCGGCCTTGTCTTAGAACAAGGCCTTGGAAGCGAAGTTGGAGGTTGTGAGGGTGGAGAGAGACCAGTCTGTCGTTAGGCAACAGGAGGCTAAAACTCAGATGCGAGAGTTCGCCCAGTTATGCACAGGACCTTCAGGGTACATGGCCAAAGAGTTGGCCAGGATGAGTGAGAGCAGAGGCCACTACAAATTGTTATATGAGCAAGCAATACCACCAAGGAGACGGGATCCAGGTTTATCCAGATCTTATAGCAGGACAGGCAGTGGTACCCGGACCCACAACACCAACATGTCACATAGTAGCAGCCATACGAGTGCTGGGGGGTCCATTTCATCTGGTCATTCATCGGGGCATAGGTCTCACAGCTCCCACAAACACTTATCTAGTCACAACGACAGGTCAGGGCATGATCACAGATTAGTGTCATCAGGACCCCAGACAAAGTAGAGTCAGCCTCCCACCCTTGACCCTTCAGGATCTCAGAGTCAAGATCCAACCACCATGCCTATTCAGGTTACCTTTCATCTAATTAGTCAGCAGCAACCGCCCCATAGGTCACCTCCATGAGATGGAGGGGGCATGACATAGGATTTGTACCTTTTTTATTTCTATAATACATTGTATATTTTGACATTCAAGCCTGCGAGCTCCATTTTTGGGATATCTTACGACTTTATCCTATGACATGATATCTTTTTGAGGTATATATATGAGATGATTTTGGATTGGATTATATGATTTTATGCATTATGATGTTCTATGCTTTATTTGATGTTATGTGATGTGATGCATTTACGATGTTATGAGATGTATGGATATCATGTTTTATGGTTATGAATGCAATTATGGATATGGTTATGTATGTATGCATTATGTGATGTATGATGATATGATTATTATATGTTAATGCAAATGATGATTATGATGTCTATATGTTAATGCCAATGATGAGTTTATGTATGCAAGATGGATGTATGTAAATGATAATGTCATGCAATGTGAATTATGGTATTTGATTTATGCAAATGTGAAATGAAATGCTCATATGATCATATATGCAACTATGTTTTTGTATGTCACAAGATATCATCAAAAGATGAGAGAAGAGAAGATGATGATGGATGTTAGTGTGGAGAAAGATATGCATGTTAGTGTAGAAATCGGAATCCTTCAACAATTGCCATAGTACTATGATAGTTGTTGCTCTTAATCATCATTGGTTGAAAATGTCGTAATGGCTGACAAACACTATGATATGACGTAGATCAATAGTGTGCAAGGTCGGACCATCATGTAGATCAACCAGTCGTAGACAAAGATGATCATAATGTATACGAGGAACGTAATTTCCCCTAGTCATTTTTCCATAACCAACCGCAAATAAACAAGACTACTCATGAGATGTCGTTGTGTCTCTAAATCCTGATGTCAGGACATCCTCGAAAAACTAGCCACATGATAGTAAAAAATAGACAGGAAAATAATCAAACTACGTCGTTGCTCCTCTAAATCCCGAAGTTAGGACATCCTCAAGAAACTAGCAGCAGGATGATGAAAAGGACAAGGATGATCATCATGATACGTTGTGTCTCATCTGACGTAAAAAACTGATATAATGATAATCATCAAAAAGATAGATAGTGTTTTCCAAGTGTTTGCCAAGTGAACAAATTGTCAAGTGTTTTGATGTTGAAATGTCAAAGTTGATAGGGATTTAGGTTGCCAAATGTCAAATGCTGCCATATTCAAGAAGGACACATCCTGAATGATTTTGATGTCAAAAAGATCGATTCACGAAGCCAAGAGAATCCATCAAAATGCCAGATGATGATGACGATGCTTAGGAAGGACACATCAAAAAGCATAAAGAAATGACAAGATTTGTTTCTTAGAAGGACACATCAGAAGAAGAACCCCAAAATTTTGACAGGTTGACTTGCCTTGATAGAATTTGACTAGATGATAGATTTGACTACATGCCATTGCTGTCATGCAGGTTTGATTTGAAATGTCGATTGAAAAGATTACTTAAAGTTTACCAAAAGATTGCTTGTTTTAGAAGCGATGAATGATTTGCTTGATTTGAAGATACTTTGATGTGTGTGAAAGTGTAGTGCCATGAACCCTAATGGACTGACCTAGAGCGGCCTCGGGGACTCATCGATTGATGGCCTTGCCTACGTCATGCACTCAAGGACCTTGTAGTTCGACATGACCAAATTGACTTTGTCCGAAGGACAAAGAATTTGAGCCACAATTTTATTATGACAAACCTAGAAGGACAAACCTAATTTCTCGGAGATTCAAAGATGAATCTTGCCTACGTAGCAAATGCGCAGAGACAACGTAGTTTGGACAAGGACAAAGACTGACATGACGTGACTGACCTAAAATGATGGGATGGACTTTATTTTGTTTTGATGTTTTTTGAATGTTTTTGTATTTTCTCAAGACATTTTTCAAATTTTTATGACTTTTTTCTAGACTTTTTCTAATTTTTATGACTTTTTTTCAGGGTTTTTTGCAAATGTCACGACCATGTGCGATATCCACTACAGTCAAATGATAAAGGTCTTGCCCCCAGGCAGGTTGGGGATTACCTAAGCAAAAGGACATGGGAAAGAGCATACGCATGACAAAAGACAAGGATATGCAAGGAGTGATGTCAACCATTACTAGCCATGGACATGAATTTTATTACTGATGGGAAATGTCATGAGTGTCAGGATGTCGTGGTTATGTAAAGTGGATAAAGGTCTATTAGAGTAACAGTAGATGGCCGAGCAACGATTGTCTATGCATGACACCTGTTTGCCAGGTTTTCACCATGGTACTTATGCAAAACGCTTGTTTGCTAGGTTTTCACTTTTGGACTAATTTATTTCTTTTTACTATTTTTGTCATTTTTTATTTTTTATTATTTATTATTTTTTGGTATCACCAAGTCGCCTATTTACTAGGTTTTCATCAAGGGATGATTTTTTTCTTATTTTTCAATTTTTTTTTTTGTATTTTTTTACAAAGTCTCCCTATGAGCTATGGCATGGAAGAATTCCTATTGTTAAATATTTTAAGGTATTTAGAAGCAAATTTTATATCAGAAGAGATGAAGAAAATTTTGGAAAGTTTGATGCAAGAAGTGATGAAGGCATTTTTCTTGGATATTCTACTAAAAGAAATGAATGCATATGTTTCAATAAAATACTGAGAAATATTATAGAGAGTTAAAATGTCAAGGTTGATAAGACAATGAAGAATTCTATTGACATTGATGCATATGTATCTGATGAACATGATTGTGTAAGAATAGAAGAAATTATGGAAAAACAAGAAAAAGATGAGCAAGAGAAGTAGGATAAATAGAATGAAAGAGAAGAAGATGCTCCGATGGTGTCCCCTAAGACACCTAGATATGTACAAAAGAATCATTCAAAAAGTTAGATTATTGGTGATAAGACAAAAGGTGTATTAACTAGAAGTAGAGTTGCTACTAAAGTGAATCTATGTTTATTTTTTGATATTGAACCAAAGACTGTAAGTGAAGCTTGTAAAGATGAGAATTGGAAGGAATCAATGAAAGAAGAACTTATGTAGATTGAGAAGAATCAAACTTGGGAATTAGTCCCAATACCGGCAAACAAAAACATCATTGAATCAAAGTAGGTATTTAGAAATAAGTTGAATGAGAATGGAGAAGTGGTTAGAAACAAAGCAAGACTTGTGTGTAAGGGTTACCCACAAGTTGAAGGCATAGATTTTTAGGAAACTTTTTCTCTGATAGAAAGAATGGAAGCTATAAGGATGTTCTTGGCATTTTCTCCTAATAAAGACTTTAAGATCTATCAAAGGGATTTCAAGTTAGCATTTCTGAATGGTGAGATAGAATAAGAAGTCTACATGAAACAACCAGAAGGATTTTAGTTGACATATCAACTAGATATGGTGTGTAGATTGAAGAAAGCTTTATATGTATTGAAGCAAGCTCCTAGAGCTTGGTATGCAAGGTTAGATAGGTATTTGATTCAACAAGGTTTTAACAAAGGTACGACAGATAGTAATTTGTACTTTAAGATTGAAAATGATTTTTTTTTAATTGTAATTGTGTATGTTGACAATATTATCATTTGAGGAAATGAAAATATTATCTTTATCTTCAATATTATTATTTATTTTTTCTAATTGTGTATGTTGAGAAGGATTGCATTTTTTTTATTTTTTTGTATTTTTTTTCTTATATGTGTAAAACTTTCGTAGATGCAGGTTGTTGATGGGTTCTATCAACTATTTTCTGTCAAGTGTGGCTAACTGATATGCTCCAGAACTGAATGCTATAGTAATATTATAAGGACCGTGCCAATTAGTTTCAAAATTTCCAGGCTTCTCACGATCAACCTAATTTCTTGGATTTTGCATGAGGACCAAGTCACCAATTTCAATTTTTTTGACCATCACTCTTTTTTTATAGCTCCTGCAGAGAGGATTTTGATATGCCTATAAATGGTTCAAGGCATTTTGTCTTCTTTCTTGTAGCATTTCTAGCTCAAGCAGGCGAGACTGTCTGTATTCTTCATCATCGATCATTCCCTTCAAGGAGACCCGAAGAGAAGGAATTTTGACCTCGATGGGCAGTATGGCCTCAGATCCGTAGACCAAGGAAAATGGAGTGGCTCTAGTAGGTGTACAAATGCTGGTTCGGTAGGCCCACAAGGCAAGATTGAGTTGTAGATGCCAATCTCGGCGAGCGTCATTGATGGTCTTCTTAAGAATGCAAAGAATTATTTTATTTGACGCCTCAACTTGACCATTGCCCTGCAGATAATAGGGTGTAGAGAAATGGTGTTGAATGTGAAATCGCTCACAGAGTTCACGAACGCCCTGATTTTTGAATGGACGATCGTTATCAGTGATGATGGACTATGGAACATCATACCGAAAAATAATGTAATTAAGGATAAACTTTGAGATTTTCTTATCGGTGATGTAGGTGAGGGGAATGACTTCGATCCACTTAGTAAAGTATTCAGTGGCTATGATGATGAACTTATGGCCATTGGAGGAGATGGATGGATTTTTCCCACGAGGTCAAGTCCCCATTATACAAAGGGCCATGGAGAAGTGATCAGTCTCAGCTCTTGTGCAGGTGCATGGATTAGGTCGCTATGTACTTGACATTTTTGACATGTTTTGACAAATTGAAGTGCATCTTTCTCTATTGTCGGCCAGTAATACCCTAGTCTGGTGACTTTTTTGGCTAGAGTTGGGCCACTCGAATGAGATCTGCATATGCCCTTGTGTACCTCTTGTAAGGTTGTTCCTGCTTCATCAGTGTCAAGACAACAAAGAAGGGTATTGTCAAAGCTACAACGGTAGAGGGTGTCACTGACGATGGTGTATCAGGCGACTTTTCGTATAAAGGACTTTCTCTGGTTATTGGAAAGGTTGGGTGGTAGGGTTTGGGACTTAAGATAATCATAAATGTCCAGGTACCAAGGCGAACTGGGACCAACAATCTCACAAACCATTTCTAACTCTGGGATGTCATATGTAGACATCAACAACTGTTCCACTGAGAATTCAAATTGTGACACATTATTCGGGATGTCTAAAAGAGATCCAATAGTTGCCATTGCATCGACTGCCTTATTTTGTGTCCTAAGATCTGTTCAAAAGCAGTCAAACTGAAAGATGTTATGAAGCTATCAACCACCCTCTTGTAAGGTAGCAACTTTTCATCCTTTGTCTCGTAGTCATCATTTACTTGGTTGATAACTATAATGCCCATATTTTAAACTAGCACAAAAATGCTACTAATTTTTTTTTATAAACATTATTACAAAATGCTAACCTTAATACACAAACAAGTACATAGTTCATGAATTGTGCATTTAGATAATTTTTCTTGCACAACGTCATCTTCGTCGTAATGCTCAAGAGTAGGGTAAGGAAATGAATATGGTTCTTGTTTGTCTCCAAACATAGGGTCTACTAGACTCTTAGCTACCAACTCAAAGTTGATACTCACTCTCACATGAAAGTTATTTTCAAAAGACTAGCTTGGCATAAGACCTCACATGAGGAAAACATATAAATATCATCATCTTGATTTACTATTAATCTTAAGGATCAATTGATGGGACAATATTTAACCTGATGGCCCTATCCGTTTTTTGGCCATCCTGACGATATTGTTGGAACCCACATAAAATAATTTCACCACAAAATTTTAATATGCGAATAATTAAAATATTTATAATCTCCACGATAATTATTAATCTCTCATTGTAATTTGTTTTATAATTATCCTCAATATTTAACTATTACTAATTTAATTATTGAAAGTAGATAAATCTATACATAATATATACATATTCATTTTGTAAAGAATTTTTTTTAAAGATATAAATTTAAAGAATAATTCCTAAGAATAAATTCAGTTTAAATTTCTTAATATTTAAATATTATTTATTTCCCTTAAAAGAAAAGGAAGAAGAAAACGAATAAAGAGAGGTTTTACTCTTTCTTTTAAAGAATTTTTATTAAATCCTAATCTTTACCTTTGTTCAAAATCTTATTTAAATTAATAGATTCTCTTTAAGAGATTATGGGAATATATTCCCCTCTCCTTTCAAGGAAGGAGAATTATATGCAAGGTTTCCACGGGAGGGATTAATTTTTTTTAAGAAAAATTAACGGTGAATTGTCACGAGAGATCGGTATGATCACATGGAAAATCTACCGCTGGATGATGTTTATCAACATTTCACGCAGTATTCTCATTGAAACTGTGTTAGCGTTGCAATTTAATTCGTTTAATATTCACACCACTATTAATTCCGCCACTCAGATTCACATATAGGTTCTGCCTTCGCAGATAATCTTGTTCCCACAGACAGAAAAATTATTGAGAAAACAAGTCTGTTACTTTGCTTAAAATGGTCCTTTCTCCTACGACCCACTAAGATCTTGATTCCCATAGCAACTAGAATTTACTAACATGCAATCCCCAAAAGGGTGGCTAATTAATCTTAAATCGGTTTCAGCTGAAAACACTGCCGCACAAGAGTCAATGGAGGACATGAGGAGATAAGGTGGCAGGGAGTTAATGATAGAGGGAGACATTGGAAAAGGGCTTTCTCTCCTATTTGTCTCCACGCTGCTCAAAAATAGACCGGATACCTACGCCTACCATACCATGACAAAGCCTGTGTATGTTCCCAATTTGGGTATCGTCCAGATGCATGATCTAGAAGTTTATATTTGACTAGCCTTTGCTATGCTTTTCATGCAGACTTTTATCTCTTCTGAAACGTCTAATCATATTTTCCTTGCTTTCTGATTGCATGGTTTCTGCACCAATTTGAATCTTCTTGGCGTCATTCCCCTGACATGTCCTCCTGCCCGAGGTGACAGTCCATGTGCCAATCATGGGATGAAGTACATAAACATCTCCTACACTGCACACCAGCTATCAATGAACCCTAGCATGAGATAGCATCACTGTCGTTGTTTCACGTCCACCAAAATACATGCCCACCTCTCACAAATTCACTATAGATACTAAGTATGTCATTACATAGCCAAGGGAAGAGTAGCATGCTAACGACTAGGCTCAGGAAAAAAAATAACTTTATAGGTATCTTCGAAAACTGCTCACACACCCGTGAGACCCCATACACAACGTCAGTATCGGTATTTTCAAATTCAAAATCCTAAACACATTGTGTCGTACCTGCAAGTAAATTCCTCTATTCCTCAATATGCCAGGGGTTGCAAACCTGTGACCATATATCGGTGCCCAGAGGGAACTCGTGACATAGTCAGACATCAATGTCTTCGATAAACTAATAGGAATACAATTTAAATACTGTTTAAGGGCTTCGATTTAAGGACCACCCACATACATGCATTATTTCAAGGGTGGCTGAATGATCAGACATTCAGGTTACGTTTCCATATTCACCCAATACCCAGTGCAAAGCGCAAGGAAGATGTAGTTGTGATGGCCAAATTTTCATACAGATTTAAGCCTTCTCAAATGCCTTATTTCTGTAACAATGCTCCCTTTAAAAATTTGTGCTGATGGAATGCTACTATAATCCTACGCCCTACACCAGAAGGGTCTGATCGCTCTTCTATGTACTTCCCTCGTAGATTCAAGGAGACAGACAACAAATATATTTAGATGATGTATTTTGGTTTTATTTTACATTATTTTAATTTACTTATTTAATGGTTTTTATTTAAGGAACTGAGATGCCATATTACCTCAACACCATGTTGGCTGCCATGAGCAATGGCGTGAAGGGGCGACTCTCATTCCACAACTGGATAACTATCTTATTTCTGGGTGCTTAAGTAGATATCACTATTCTTAAATCTATGTTATCACGCATTTAAAACTTGAAATATTGTGTCACTGTTCTTTTTGTATCTACTATGTTGCAAGCTTATTTGCATAGCAATTTCCATTTTATTAACACAAATTTAACTGTTTTTAGCATATAGTCTCGTCCTTATTAAGTATGTGCACGAGTAGGCTCAGAACATTCATAGACTAACTTAGAATGCTTAACCCAACTTCTTATCAGTGGACATAATACAATCTTATCCACCATGCAACCAAGTATCTATTTTGGAAGGAACATGATAGAAGGTTATCCCGTGAAGGGTATTTATGTAAAATCATACAATGCTGTTAATAGCCTAATCAGAGGATTAACTAATTCCCTCTTAGGTTTGGTTACTATAGTAATTCAAATGTGTAAATTTTAAGTATACATTTCCTGTTAGGTTAACCATCACTCTGATGTATTTTTCCCTATATAAAGAGGTATGTAAAATATCAACTTCGAAGTGAAAACAGTTAGCATTGCATCTATATTTCTTTTCAACCAAACACGAAGGCTAAAAATGAAATGTTCAGAAGTACATAAACATAATGCATATGGCAACCAGTCATCATGTTATATATGGAGGGTGAGACTTTATGATGGAACCATTTTTTTTTTTTTTCATTATCAAACTAAACTTCATATTTTCTTTTCTTTAGACATATAACTAGATATTCTGTTTCAAACGATACTTTATTTATTTATTGAGCAGTAAACTTCATTAATAACACTAGTTTATTTCTAAAATGAAAGGAAGACAAGAAACTTAGGATCAAAATAATAAAATCATTTTTATATGTTTTAGTTTGATCATGAGAAAGTCAATGATATGATTGATGGCAGTCCTACACCAATTGATAAACATGAAAATATCAAGCATAAGAGGACTGATTTTGTATATTTTGGCATAGAAGAGGTAAAGAGGTCCGAAAAGATGAATGAAGAATGGTTACGAAAAGCCAAAGAGGCTAAATTAGTGGCTGCCAATGCAAGACAGCATCTTCAAGAAGTCAAAGAAAAGGTCAATCTCATCAACATAGCAAAGCAAAAAAGGATAGACAACATTAGAAGACTCTTTAATCAAAGAGAGAATGAATTTGAGAATTAGCATTGTTCTAAGGATGGTGATGAGGCTGATAAGATTTTTCAGTTGAAAGTGAATGAGGATAAGAATATTGCAGCATTATCTCATCATGACAAGATGTACAAATGGATTGAGAATCATCTTTGGGCGGTTCAGTTAGAGAGAAGACAAAAGAGGATTGGAGCAGAGTCTTCTCATGATAGTTTGCAGGTTATCAAGGAAGGTATGGGGACAATGAAAACGAATTATTTGAACTTTCTTTCAGATCGTGATTACCTTCTTAACTTGGTTAAGGAGATGATTCATTCTAGGACTTGCACATTGGGTGTTAGTAATGTTCCAGTTTCTCTTCGGGGAGTAGATAGCATTCATGATGATATCCTTCTCACTTCTGATAGTGAGTCAAGACACTTGCAATTGTTTTCTAAGAGAGGACTTGTTGGCTTTGTTGCACTGAGTTGTCAGTCTTCTTCAGATGATGAATGGAGTACACACGATTACTCTAGTTGTTCTTTGGCATAGTCAAGGGAGTTTCACCTCGTTTGCATCTTGAGGTGTGCTCATCAGTTTGATTACAGCCCACATGTACAGGATTTGATGATGACATTGATAACACAGGGAGGTGGGTTGAATATGCAGTATTCAGGTTCATTTAAGTGCGACACATTCTCGACTTCAGGTGACGAGTCCTAGTCTCCTGCTTTGCCCTTTCCAGTTGATTGCTTCCAGAAGCAGGGTTTTGAGATTTGGTCAAATGGGACTTTAGGGGGAGGTATCAGAGTGAGACAGTGGAAGTCAGTTGGAGTTGAGTTTGGAGGACTTCCAGCTTATTCATGTAATCCAGGTGGAGATTATCCTTGGACAGTTTGGATGCATGAGGATTATTATTGCAGTACTTGGAGTTGGCATGGTGGGGCATACATACAGGTTTGGGGTCCAAGAGCTTTCTTGTTGGATAGTTGGCCTCATAGACTGACAGGACTTCACAGTGGCAGGAGCTTCAGCTATATTCAGAGGATGTTGGTTGGAGTACTTCTCAAGATCACTTGGGATCCAGATGGTTGGTGGACAGGTGCAAGTGATTCTCCATTTCAGGCTTCAAATACTATGGAAGTTGGATGGTTTGGCAAATACGGATTGCTTGAGGGCAAGCAATCTTTTGGAAGGGAGGACTGTCATGTCCCCAAATTGGAGGTATCATGATTTAATTAATTTAATTAATTAAGTTGTCCAAATATTGATATTTCATAAGGATGACTAATTGATTATTTTAATTTAAATAAAGTGAAGATATTAAATTAATTATTTATAAAGTTGTTCCAATAAATTAATATCTAAATGATGACTTCATTTAAATAATTTAATAAAGTGACTAAATAAAATATATCATAAAGTCACTAAAATATATCTTTTATCCCACATTGACAAGAGAAGTGTGTTGGCTCTCCTACGAAAAGTATAAGAAGAAGCTTGGACTAGGCATTTGGACATCTTGAGTTGAATACAACTTTTCTACTACATTGCTGAAGCTGAATGTTCAGCTTGTTGATTTCCAGTCTTCGTTTGTGAAAGACCAAACCTAGCTGGTTATTTCAAATTTTGGTTGTGAAATATCAACCCTAGTTTGAATTTGTGGAGGAGTTCCTTCAGACTTCTCATTTGAGCAAAATTAGTGGCCTTTGGCCAATTTTGGGCAAGAATCGATTTGAAGATAATAAGTAGATTTGAGGACATCATTTTTGGAGATTTAGGAAGAGATTTGCAGATATCTAAGGTGTAAAGGTAGCCAATAAGGAATTCGATTTACAGCATAACGTTCATCTGTCAGTTCAAGAGAAGAAGATACATTGCAGTTTGAGAGGATATCAAGTTTGACAGCCTGAATGATGACTTTCAGTCATAAAAAAGAAGTTAGATCTTATTAATTGCTGGTCAGAAAATCCGTGGCTATCTTGGTAAGTAATGGCGTAGCTTTGAGGATAATTCTAGAAGCCATTTTAAGCAGATCTGGGCGCACCACCTTCAGGTGCGATTTCTGAATTGAAGACACAAATAAATACGATTTCTTGTGAAGAAGTCGCAGCTAGTAACAGAGACCAGGTGCTACAACATTGGGGTGGAAGATCACGATTTGAGAAGGAATTGATTGGGCTTTGCTGTTGGCAGCAATTTCCACAGGACGATTTCCAGGTTCCAATATTCAGTCATAATCCTTGCATATTTTAGTTATAATTCTATCATTGTATTTGCTGGGTCAAATTGTTGTCACCACAGTGATAGTCTTGGTAACCTTGCATATATATAGTCATAAAGTACAACACAACTTAAACATATAGTTATGCTCTAATAGAATAACCCAGATACTACCATTTAGAATTGTTAAGAACATTGAATCTTTCAACCTTACTTTGAACACATACATAATTGATACAATTAAGATGCTTACTCGTGATATAGGTGTCAGGATAAAACGACAACCAAATAACATACTAGATCCTAGTAGTAACCTCGTCACGACACACAAATAACCAATTAATCTAATTCAACCTTCATCCAATTATATCTTCTAATATAAAGAATCTCACAAGAAGAATAATTCTAGTCATAAATTTTTTGGACCTTAGAGAGAACATCTTTTTGAGTAGATTTTACTAGTTTTGTAAGGTGAAACTCATCAAGAAAAACTTTGAAGAATATAGAATATTTATGGTTCTTCATCTTGCACTACTCTCTATGCAACAAATGAAGACATTGCATGAGCTCAAGAGTGGCCTCCTCTTTATCTTACACAACAAATATTAGAAAAATATATGTATTATACTATCTCATATTTCTATTATTTTTAATTAAGGGGAGCTACCCCATTACAACAACTTACATACCAAAAAGATTTAGAATAATAATTTATTATTATATAATTATTTATTTAACATAAATATTTATGTATTGTTTATCTCCCTTCAATCTTTAGTAATTAATTTTTTTAATTTTAAACTATAAAATATTATTAATTAACTTAAAATTAATATAGAATGTCATAATCAGTTTCCTTTTATTAGTGGATTTTAGAAATAATAATATAGGTTCTATTCTTACATATTTTTGAAATAATATAGATAACTCAAATTTTTATGTCAAGTTTTCTAACTCTGATTTTTTAAATTTTTCATTGCCCTTAAGGACTTGTTTTTTCCATGATGATCCTGCACATACCCACATACATGTTATTTATTTATTTAATTATTTAAAAAATTAAATGTTTTTTCGAAACACATACGCGTTTTCTGTTGCGAAATGCGTACGCGTTTTCTGTTGCGAAATGCGTACGCGTTTTCTGTTGCGAAATGCGTACGCGTTTTGTGTTGCGAAATGCGTACGCGTTTTGTGTTGTGAAATGCGTACGCGTTTTGTGTTGCGAAATGCGTAAACATATCTCTTTTAAAACATGTACGAATTTCTAAAAGGAATTTAATCTTTTAAATAAATTACTTTTATTTGT
>CM021105.1:602104863-602120428 GCA_007115665.2 Sequoiadendron giganteum | reverse complement strand
TCAACAATTGCCATAGTACTATGATAGTTGTTGCTCTTAATCATCATTGGTTGAAAATGTCGTAATGGCTGACAAACACTATGATATGACGTAGATCAATAGTGTGCAAGGTCGGACCATCATGTAGATCAACCAGTCGTAGACAAAGATGATCATAATGTATACGAGGAACGTAATTTCCCCTAGTCATTTTTCCATAACCAACCGCAAATAAACAAGACTACTCATGAGATGTCGTTGTGTCTCTAAATCCTGATGTCAGGACATCCTCGAAAAACTAGCCACATGATAGTAAAAAATAGACAGGAAAATAATCAAACTACGTCGTTGCTCCTCTAAATCCCGAAGTTAGGACATCCTCAAGAAACTAGCAGCAGGATGATGAAAAGGACAAGGATGATCATCATGATACGTTGTGTCTCATCTGACGTAAAAAACTGATATAATGATAATCATCAAAAAGATAGATAGTGTTTTCCAAGTGTTTGCCAAGTGAACAAATTGTCAAGTGTTTTGATGTTGAAATGTCAAAGTTGATAGGGATTTAGGTTGCCAAATGTCAAATGCTGCCATATTCAAGAAGGACACATCCTGAATGATTTTGATGTCAAAAAGATCGATTCACGAAGCCAAGAGAATCCATCAAAATGCCAGATGATGATGACGATGCTTAGGAAGGACACATCAAAAAGCATAAAGAAATGACAAGATTTGTTTCTTAGAAGGACACATCAGAAGAAGAACCCCAAAATTTTGACAGGTTGACTTGCCTTGATAGAATTTGACTAGATGATAGATTTGACTACATGCCATTGCTGTCATGCAGGTTTGATTTGAAATGTCGATTGAAAAGATTACTTAAAGTTTACCAAAAGATTGCTTGTTTTAGAAGCGATGAATGATTTGCTTGATTTGAAGATACTTTGATGTGTGTGAAAGTGTAGTGCCATGAACCCTAATGGACTGACCTAGAGCGGCCTCGGGGACTCATCGATTGATGGCCTTGCCTACGTCATGCACTCAAGGACCTTGTAGTTCGACATGACCAAATTGACTTTGTCCGAAGGACAAAGAATTTGAGCCACAATTTTATTATGACAAACCTAGAAGGACAAACCTAATTTCTCGGAGATTCAAAGATGAATCTTGCCTACGTAGCAAATGCGCAGAGACAACGTAGTTTGGACAAGGACAAAGACTGACATGACGTGACTGACCTAAAATGATGGGATGGACTTTATTTTGTTTTGATGTTTTTTGAATGTTTTTGTATTTTCTCAAGACATTTTTCAAATTTTTATGACTTTTTTCTAGACTTTTTCTAATTTTTATGACTTTTTTTCAGGGTTTTTTGCAAATGTCACGACCATGTGCGATATCCACTACAGTCAAATGATAAAGGTCTTGCCCCCAGGCAGGTTGGGGATTACCTAAGCAAAAGGACATGGGAAAGAGCATACGCATGACAAAAGACAAGGATATGCAAGGAGTGATGTCAACCATTACTAGCCATGGACATGAATTTTATTACTGATGGGAAATGTCATGAGTGTCAGGATGTCGTGGTTATGTAAAGTGGATAAAGGTCTATTAGAGTAACAGTAGATGGCCGAGCAACGATTGTCTATGCATGACACCTGTTTGCCAGGTTTTCACCATGGTACTTATGCAAAACGCTTGTTTGCTAGGTTTTCACTTTTGGACTAATTTATTTCTTTTTACTATTTTTGTCATTTTTTATTTTTTATTATTTATTATTTTTTGGTATCACCAAGTCGCCTATTTACTAGGTTTTCATCAAGGGATGATTTTTTTCTTATTTTTCAATTTTTTTTTTTGTATTTTTTTACAAAGTCTCCCTATGAGCTATGGCATGGAAGAATTCCTATTGTTAAATATTTTAAGGTATTTAGAAGCAAATTTTATATCAGAAGAGATGAAGAAAATTTTGGAAAGTTTGATGCAAGAAGTGATGAAGGCATTTTTCTTGGATATTCTACTAAAAGAAATGAATGCATATGTTTCAATAAAATACTGAGAAATATTATAGAGAGTTAAAATGTCAAGGTTGATAAGACAATGAAGAATTCTATTGACATTGATGCATATGTATCTGATGAACATGATTGTGTAAGAATAGAAGAAATTATGGAAAAACAAGAAAAAGATGAGCAAGAGAAGTAGGATAAATAGAATGAAAGAGAAGAAGATGCTCCGATGGTGTCCCCTAAGACACCTAGATATGTACAAAAGAATCATTCAAAAAGTTAGATTATTGGTGATAAGACAAAAGGTGTATTAACTAGAAGTAGAGTTGCTACTAAAGTGAATCTATGTTTATTTTTTGATATTGAACCAAAGACTGTAAGTGAAGCTTGTAAAGATGAGAATTGGAAGGAATCAATGAAAGAAGAACTTATGTAGATTGAGAAGAATCAAACTTGGGAATTAGTCCCAATACCGGCAAACAAAAACATCATTGAATCAAAGTAGGTATTTAGAAATAAGTTGAATGAGAATGGAGAAGTGGTTAGAAACAAAGCAAGACTTGTGTGTAAGGGTTACCCACAAGTTGAAGGCATAGATTTTTAGGAAACTTTTTCTCTGATAGAAAGAATGGAAGCTATAAGGATGTTCTTGGCATTTTCTCCTAATAAAGACTTTAAGATCTATCAAAGGGATTTCAAGTTAGCATTTCTGAATGGTGAGATAGAATAAGAAGTCTACATGAAACAACCAGAAGGATTTTAGTTGACATATCAACTAGATATGGTGTGTAGATTGAAGAAAGCTTTATATGTATTGAAGCAAGCTCCTAGAGCTTGGTATGCAAGGTTAGATAGGTATTTGATTCAACAAGGTTTTAACAAAGGTACGACAGATAGTAATTTGTACTTTAAGATTGAAAATGATTTTTTTTTAATTGTAATTGTGTATGTTGACAATATTATCATTTGAGGAAATGAAAATATTATCTTTATCTTCAATATTATTATTTATTTTTTCTAATTGTGTATGTTGAGAAGGATTGCATTTTTTTTATTTTTTTGTATTTTTTTTCTTATATGTGTAAAACTTTCGTAGATGCAGGTTGTTGATGGGTTCTATCAACTATTTTCTGTCAAGTGTGGCTAACTGATATGCTCCAGAACTGAATGCTATAGTAATATTATAAGGACCGTGCCAATTAGTTTCAAAATTTCCAGGCTTCTCACGATCAACCTAATTTCTTGGATTTTGCATGAGGACCAAGTCACCAATTTCAATTTTTTTGACCATCACTCTTTTTTTATAGCTCCTGCAGAGAGGATTTTGATATGCCTATAAATGGTTCAAGGCATTTTGTCTTCTTTCTTGTAGCATTTCTAGCTCAAGCAGGCGAGACTGTCTGTATTCTTCATCATCGATCATTCCCTTCAAGGAGACCCGAAGAGAAGGAATTTTGACCTCGATGGGCAGTATGGCCTCAGATCCGTAGACCAAGGAAAATGGAGTGGCTCTAGTAGGTGTACAAATGCTGGTTCGGTAGGCCCACAAGGCAAGATTGAGTTGTAGATGCCAATCTCGGCGAGCGTCATTGATGGTCTTCTTAAGAATGCAAAGAATTATTTTATTTGACGCCTCAACTTGACCATTGCCCTGCAGATAATAGGGTGTAGAGAAATGGTGTTGAATGTGAAATCGCTCACAGAGTTCACGAACGCCCTGATTTTTGAATGGACGATCGTTATCAGTGATGATGGACTATGGAACATCATACCGAAAAATAATGTAATTAAGGATAAACTTTGAGATTTTCTTATCGGTGATGTAGGTGAGGGGAATGACTTCGATCCACTTAGTAAAGTATTCAGTGGCTATGATGATGAACTTATGGCCATTGGAGGAGATGGATGGATTTTTCCCACGAGGTCAAGTCCCCATTATACAAAGGGCCATGGAGAAGTGATCAGTCTCAGCTCTTGTGCAGGTGCATGGATTAGGTCGCTATGTACTTGACATTTTTGACATGTTTTGACAAATTGAAGTGCATCTTTCTCTATTGTCGGCCAGTAATACCCTAGTCTGGTGACTTTTTTGGCTAGAGTTGGGCCACTCGAATGAGATCTGCATATGCCCTTGTGTACCTCTTGTAAGGTTGTTCCTGCTTCATCAGTGTCAAGACAACAAAGAAGGGTATTGTCAAAGCTACAACGGTAGAGGGTGTCACTGACGATGGTGTATCAGGCGACTTTTCGTATAAAGGACTTTCTCTGGTTATTGGAAAGGTTGGGTGGTAGGGTTTGGGACTTAAGATAATCATAAATGTCCAGGTACCAAGGCGAACTGGGACCAACAATCTCACAAACCATTTCTAACTCTGGGATGTCATATGTAGACATCAACAACTGTTCCACTGAGAATTCAAATTGTGACACATTATTCGGGATGTCTAAAAGAGATCCAATAGTTGCCATTGCATCGACTGCCTTATTTTGTGTCCTAAGATCTGTTCAAAAGCAGTCAAACTGAAAGATGTTATGAAGCTATCAACCACCCTCTTGTAAGGTAGCAACTTTTCATCCTTTGTCTCGTAGTCATCATTTACTTGGTTGATAACTATAATGCCCATATTTTAAACTAGCACAAAAATGCTACTAATTTTTTTTTATAAACATTATTACAAAATGCTAACCTTAATACACAAACAAGTACATAGTTCATGAATTGTGCATTTAGATAATTTTTCTTGCACAACGTCATCTTCGTCGTAATGCTCAAGAGTAGGGTAAGGAAATGAATATGGTTCTTGTTTGTCTCCAAACATAGGGTCTACTAGACTCTTAGCTACCAACTCAAAGTTGATACTCACTCTCACATGAAAGTTATTTTCAAAAGACTAGCTTGGCATAAGACCTCACATGAGGAAAACATATAAATATCATCATCTTGATTTACTATTAATCTTAAGGATCAATTGATGGGACAATATTTAACCTGATGGCCCTATCCGTTTTTTGGCCATCCTGACGATATTGTTGGAACCCACATAAAATAATTTCACCACAAAATTTTAATATGCGAATAATTAAAATATTTATAATCTCCACGATAATTATTAATCTCTCATTGTAATTTGTTTTATAATTATCCTCAATATTTAACTATTACTAATTTAATTATTGAAAGTAGATAAATCTATACATAATATATACATATTCATTTTGTAAAGAATTTTTTTTAAAGATATAAATTTAAAGAATAATTCCTAAGAATAAATTCAGTTTAAATTTCTTAATATTTAAATATTATTTATTTCCCTTAAAAGAAAAGGAAGAAGAAAACGAATAAAGAGAGGTTTTACTCTTTCTTTTAAAGAATTTTTATTAAATCCTAATCTTTACCTTTGTTCAAAATCTTATTTAAATTAATAGATTCTCTTTAAGAGATTATGGGAATATATTCCCCTCTCCTTTCAAGGAAGGAGAATTATATGCAAGGTTTCCACGGGAGGGATTAATTTTTTTTAAGAAAAATTAACGGTGAATTGTCACGAGAGATCGGTATGATCACATGGAAAATCTACCGCTGGATGATGTTTATCAACATTTCACGCAGTATTCTCATTGAAACTGTGTTAGCGTTGCAATTTAATTCGTTTAATATTCACACCACTATTAATTCCGCCACTCAGATTCACATATAGGTTCTGCCTTCGCAGATAATCTTGTTCCCACAGACAGAAAAATTATTGAGAAAACAAGTCTGTTACTTTGCTTAAAATGGTCCTTTCTCCTACGACCCACTAAGATCTTGATTCCCATAGCAACTAGAATTTACTAACATGCAATCCCCAAAAGGGTGGCTAATTAATCTTAAATCGGTTTCAGCTGAAAACACTGCCGCACAAGAGTCAATGGAGGACATGAGGAGATAAGGTGGCAGGGAGTTAATGATAGAGGGAGACATTGGAAAAGGGCTTTCTCTCCTATTTGTCTCCACGCTGCTCAAAAATAGACCGGATACCTACGCCTACCATACCATGACAAAGCCTGTGTATGTTCCCAATTTGGGTATCGTCCAGATGCATGATCTAGAAGTTTATATTTGACTAGCCTTTGCTATGCTTTTCATGCAGACTTTTATCTCTTCTGAAACGTCTAATCATATTTTCCTTGCTTTCTGATTGCATGGTTTCTGCACCAATTTGAATCTTCTTGGCGTCATTCCCCTGACATGTCCTCCTGCCCGAGGTGACAGTCCATGTGCCAATCATGGGATGAAGTACATAAACATCTCCTACACTGCACACCAGCTATCAATGAACCCTAGCATGAGATAGCATCACTGTCGTTGTTTCACGTCCACCAAAATACATGCCCACCTCTCACAAATTCACTATAGATACTAAGTATGTCATTACATAGCCAAGGGAAGAGTAGCATGCTAACGACTAGGCTCAGGAAAAAAAATAACTTTATAGGTATCTTCGAAAACTGCTCACACACCCGTGAGACCCCATACACAACGTCAGTATCGGTATTTTCAAATTCAAAATCCTAAACACATTGTGTCGTACCTGCAAGTAAATTCCTCTATTCCTCAATATGCCAGGGGTTGCAAACCTGTGACCATATATCGGTGCCCAGAGGGAACTCGTGACATAGTCAGACATCAATGTCTTCGATAAACTAATAGGAATACAATTTAAATACTGTTTAAGGGCTTCGATTTAAGGACCACCCACATACATGCATTATTTCAAGGGTGGCTGAATGATCAGACATTCAGGTTACGTTTCCATATTCACCCAATACCCAGTGCAAAGCGCAAGGAAGATGTAGTTGTGATGGCCAAATTTTCATACAGATTTAAGCCTTCTCAAATGCCTTATTTCTGTAACAATGCTCCCTTTAAAAATTTGTGCTGATGGAATGCTACTATAATCCTACGCCCTACACCAGAAGGGTCTGATCGCTCTTCTATGTACTTCCCTCGTAGATTCAAGGAGACAGACAACAAATATATTTAGATGATGTATTTTGGTTTTATTTTACATTATTTTAATTTACTTATTTAATGGTTTTTATTTAAGGAACTGAGATGCCATATTACCTCAACACCATGTTGGCTGCCATGAGCAATGGCGTGAAGGGGCGACTCTCATTCCACAACTGGATAACTATCTTATTTCTGGGTGCTTAAGTAGATATCACTATTCTTAAATCTATGTTATCACGCATTTAAAACTTGAAATATTGTGTCACTGTTCTTTTTGTATCTACTATGTTGCAAGCTTATTTGCATAGCAATTTCCATTTTATTAACACAAATTTAACTGTTTTTAGCATATAGTCTCGTCCTTATTAAGTATGTGCACGAGTAGGCTCAGAACATTCATAGACTAACTTAGAATGCTTAACCCAACTTCTTATCAGTGGACATAATACAATCTTATCCACCATGCAACCAAGTATCTATTTTGGAAGGAACATGATAGAAGGTTATCCCGTGAAGGGTATTTATGTAAAATCATACAATGCTGTTAATAGCCTAATCAGAGGATTAACTAATTCCCTCTTAGGTTTGGTTACTATAGTAATTCAAATGTGTAAATTTTAAGTATACATTTCCTGTTAGGTTAACCATCACTCTGATGTATTTTTCCCTATATAAAGAGGTATGTAAAATATCAACTTCGAAGTGAAAACAGTTAGCATTGCATCTATATTTCTTTTCAACCAAACACGAAGGCTAAAAATGAAATGTTCAGAAGTACATAAACATAATGCATATGGCAACCAGTCATCATGTTATATATGGAGGGTGAGACTTTATGATGGAACCATTTTTTTTTTTTTTCATTATCAAACTAAACTTCATATTTTCTTTTCTTTAGACATATAACTAGATATTCTGTTTCAAACGATACTTTATTTATTTATTGAGCAGTAAACTTCATTAATAACACTAGTTTATTTCTAAAATGAAAGGAAGACAAGAAACTTAGGATCAAAATAATAAAATCATTTTTATATGTATTTATTTATTGGTTTACTTTCTTTTGACAAAATATTAAGCTATAATCCTTAAATTTATAATAAGCCCCTTTATCTTTCTTGCAAGGTAAATGCATTGTTTGTAGAAAACAAAAGATATTTCATTTACAAGTCAGAAATATGAAACCCACCAAGCTACTCATATATGTTCCACAATAGAATATATCATACTCCTTTAAGCTAGCAAATGAAATATAATAAACTTTATTTTCAAATTAACATTTATTCTTTCAAAATGAATTGCATATTCTCTTAAATAAAAGAACAATGAAATTGATTTAACAAGCGTTTATTTTCACCCCTAGTGATAGAGCCACAATATCATGCAAATATACATCACTTTCACACATATACACTTTTCTCTCACCCCTACCATAAAGGTAGTTACATTTTAGCGAGGGTATATTCACCTCATAGACATAATGAAATAACAAAAAGGAAACCTTTACAAAGCTTGTAAGATGCTCATATCATCTCCCACCTACACAAAGCTCAACCATATTCTTCCATAGCCAAGGTAGTGCTCACCTCCCAACCATAGGTTTTCTCACAAACCAACCCCGAGCTAGGAGGCAACCGGGTACAAACAAAACTAAGCAAAACAATATTTACACACACATGATACACACAAGATTATTTTCACAGCCACCCAAGGGATTTACACATAACTTTAGGATTCCATCAAAAATACAAACTAGGGGATGGAGGGTGGACTACGCACTCCATATGGGGACTCATAATAGTAACCAAAACAAGTCAATGTCATACTCCCATAATTTCACATGCAACCCTTCTTCAATATCTTCTCTTTCTCAAAAACCCATACCACCAAAATCATTTCTACCATTTCACAATTATATATGGGTACTCATACCCTTTTTGAGCATCTCCTCTTAAGGAGGGATTAAACTTCCCCATGGAGGTTCCTACTTCATACCATCCCCAACAAGGGACACTCTACCCAAATTTTGGGTGAGCCTATCCCTATACAACCCTTTTCCTATCACATTAACCACATTCAACAACACAAGAAAACAAGAACCAAAAGCATTTTGAAATAAACCTACCAACAAAACCCAAGAGATAAAATATCAAGCACATTTTTACATACACATGTAATCTTTCAAACCAAACATAAAGATACATAAAGAGTGGTGAATCTACCTTAAAACCAAGCTTAGGGAAGGATGAGTTGAGGATTCACACAACTCCACTTCTTCCAAGCTTTTGATTCAATCTCCTCAACCCCAAAGGTCAACCAAAATCAAGAATGCAAAAAGAATCCCATAACCCTTGTTTTGAGTTTATTTTATAGGAACTCAAGTTTGAATTCCTTTGAATAGGGAGTTGACAATTGTCAACCTCCCATTCACTCTTCCAGGAACACTGACCCATGTGTTCTCACACATGTGTGAGAACTTGGGATCCTTTCAAGGCAACATGGAGAAGTGGGCATGGAGAAAAACTAGTCCCCATCCCACAAGTCTCAAAACCTTATTTTCGTCAAACCTCTTTAAGGCCTCAAAAAGAGTACCCAATCTTGAGTTTGACCCAAGATTTTGAGCTAATAAGGTACCGAACCCATAGGTACCTACCCTAGGGACCTTAAACCCATAAAAATACTTAAAAAATATCACTTTTCAATCCCCAAAAAGTGCCTAAAAGTTCAAATTCGAGTTTGTCCACTTGGATGGACAACTCACCTCCTAAAGGGACTGACATGGCAATCAAAGTCAATTTATAAACATTATGAATAAAATAAATCATAGTACAAAACTTTAGCCCCTCCAAATGAACTATAGTTTGGTTTCACTAGTTAAATTAATTAGGGTTCCCAAGGGTCACCTCTAATTTCCATTGGCCATGGAAATTGTTCTTGCACACTCAATACAAATGTTAATTCATCCAAGTAAATCATATTCATATAAAAATCAAACCATTACATTCAGACAAGTTTCATATTTTACATAGCATAAAGATCCAATAAAATAATTGAAAAATCATTAGCCACCTATCTTATCCCATTTTCATTAGCCATAATTTTCATATTCATCCAATTGCAACATGATTGGTTCACATCACTTGTTTCATTCATTCATCATTAAGTTTCCAGATTCAAATTAAGCAAACTCAATAACCAACATAAATTATCAATCATCATAATCAGATTACTAAGCAACATGTAGCATAATCAAAATCGAATCACTATATGAACTTCAACATTTAAATATCATGTCATTCAATGGTATCAATAGGCATAGACAATAACCAAACTCAAAATAATCCAAGTACTAGATGTAGCATAGGGGTGGGCCTCACATCCTCCCCCTCTAGGAATGAACTTCCTCCTGGAAGTTTTCAAGTGGTGAAGGAGGAGTTATCCCCACCAATTTCTTTCCTAATCACTTCATCCTTACGTTATCCAGATCAAACCTACATGGACATTCTATAGCTATATGTCCCATTTCCCCGCATAAGAAACAAGAACCTTTGAATTTTACTTGAATTGATTGCACCCGATTAACTTGAGATGACTTGGGTTTATCCACATCAAGGGATCCCTTAGAAAATTGTTGTGTTCCTACTAGACCCACACTTTTCTCATGGGGCTTGTTCTCTATTTGGATACTTGTTGCTCGACCTACCTTTAACCGACCCCTGGGTGTGCCTTGTTAAAATATTCCTTTCCAACCTTGCCTTTGTTGTTATTTTGGTAGCCTTTGTGACCTTGGATGGAGTCTATGGAACTCTTGGTGGTTCTTATGAAGTGGCATTCGAGTCCCCTTTGCTAAAAAATGTTTGCATTTTAAAGCTCCTAGGATAAACCATAGTAGTAAGGTCTCTTATCCTTGTTTTCATATTTCTAATGGCTTGCTTTGCCAAAAACCTTTCTTTTTTAATATGATTAACCTACTACAATAATTCCTTGTATCATTCCTTGAATTGGGCACCTATGAGTCCCTATTGTCCTAAATTATTGGGTTCATCCATATTCCTCTTATGGGTATCATTTCCAAGAGCCAAACAAGGGTCCTTGCTATCTCGTTGATTTTCTCCACCATTTTCTGTTGTAAGAGGTTGAGGTTGTTTGTCATGATGAGCTTCAACTCTAGGAGGTAAACTCTCTTGAAGAAATTCGATAATATCTTGTATCACATGAATAATTGAGAGTTTTGTATAACTGAGATTCTCCAAAGATTAACAGTGTCTGAACTTTCCATTTAATGGCCATCTTGAGTCCTATGACGAGGGCCTCATATTCTGTAATGTTATTAGTACAAGGGAAGGAAATCTGGAATGCCTTAGGAATAGAATCCCCTTGTGGCATGATGAATAGGATACTTGCTCTTGAGCCATGACCAGTATGCGATCCACCATAATATAGTTTCCATGGTGATGAAGGTTTCACATGAAAGATAGATTCGGCAGGAAAATCAACTATCAGAGGATGAGTGACTTGTATAGGGGCATCTGCAAGTTGATCGGCTATAACTTGTCCTTTTATCACCTCGTGTTCAACATATTGGATATATTCACTTAAGACCATTACGCATTTTGCTAACTGACCTGTCAATGCTGCTCGACTCAAAAGATACTTCAAAGGATCAATCTTGGCTACCAGGTGTGTTTGGTGATTCAACATGTAATGTCATAGTTTCTATGTTGCAAAGACGACTACAAGGAATGCATGTTCGATGGTTGTATAGTTCAACCCATATCCAACCAATGTGCGGATGATATAATATATAGCCCGTTCTTTTCCTCATAATCATTTTGTGCCAATAATGCCCCTAGTGCCGAAGTGGTTGCAGAGACATACAAAATCAAAGGTTTCCCTTCAATTGGAGGCATTAAAACGGGTGGTGTCAATAGATATTCTTTGATTTGTGAAAAGGCCACTTGACATTTATTTGTCCACACAAAGGGGATACTTTTGTGCAACAGGTACTAAAATGGTTGACATTTGTCTGCTAGCTATGCAATGAAGCATCAGATGGACTGCAGTCTGCCCTGAAGTGTTCTCAACTCACTAATTCCTTTTGGTGGATGCATGTCCAGTATTGCTTTCACTTTTATGGGGTCAACCTCTATGCCTTGTCATGAAACTATGTAGCCCGATAGTTTGCCTGAAGTAACCCCAAAGACACATTTTTGGGTTCAAACGAACCTTGTAATCTTCTAGCCGTCTAAAATTTTTGTCCAGGACTTTGAGATGATCTTTCCATGTCAAAGATTTGGCCAAGAGGTCATCTACATAATCTTCCATTAGGATATGTATCATGTCATAGAATGTTGTTGTCATAGCTCTTTGGTATGTGGCGCCTGCATTCTTTAAGCCAAAAGGCATGGCATTCCAACAGTATGTTCCCCATGGGCATGTGAATGTCGTTTTGTACTGATCCTCAGGTGCAATGTGAATTTGGTTATATCTCGAGAAACCATCCATAAGGGAGAGCATCTCATACCCTACTATGAGATCAAAAATCATGTCTATATTCGACAATGGGAAATCATCTTTTGGACAAGTCTTATTTAAATCTCTAAAATCCATATAGATGCGGATCTGTCTATTTGGCTTTGTGACAAGGACAATGTTGGAAATCCAGTCAGAATAGTCTATTGATCTTATGAATCCAACATCTAGTAACTTCTTTAGTTCCACCTTTACAAGTAGTGCAATCTGTGGATGCATTTTTCACAATTTTTGTTTGACTGGTTTGATACTTGGAATTAAAGGAAGATGATGCAATACCAATTTTGGATCCAAACTTGGCATGTCGGCATATGACCATGCAAAGTTAACTTTCCTTTCTATGAAGAATTGTTGGAATTCAGGTTTTTCTTCTTTTGTCAATGATGCGGCCAAGAGAACCATTTTGGGATTATCTGGTGTAGCTATGTTAACTTCTATGGTGTCTTCAATAAGCATTGCCGATTTTTCCTGTGTTATGGGAAGAAAGTCCAATACTCCATCCTTAGGCACCTCAGAGAGGTTTTCACCTTCGGATATGTCCTTTATTTTTACTATTGTATTGTCAGAAGGCACCTTGCGGTTTTCACCTAAAGACATTTCTTTTTTTATTTTATTCTTTGTATTTTTGCGACTAGAGGATTGCACAGTCTCCTCGAAGTAAGCTGCACAATCTAGGTCAATAGAAAATATCGCCTTGTGGTCAGCCCATGGTATGCCCTCACAGAGTCCCATGAATTCTACAATGGCCTCATCATTCTGAAAAATTTCCATGGAAGGTGGATCTTGTTGGTCCCAGTCAATAAGTTGTGGGTAAACAAGGGAAATCCCATCATCAGTGTTGGTAAAAGATGGGGAAGATGTAGAAAGCATGCAAATTGAAGCCTCAAGTGTGAAGGTGGAGTTGTCAATTTCAACTTCCATGTCAGATTCAATGGAAGGACCATATTCAAATTCTGATGAGTTGTATTCATAGTCATGATAGGGGAAAAAAGTATTAGCATCATGACTACTAGATGGTGTGACTACTAGATGGTGGTTTAGGCATGTCAGGCTCATGGGTGGGTTTGGGAATGGGGCAAGATAATTCAGATGTTGCCGACAATAATTTATGTTCCTCTGGATCCCAAGGAATGATTACCCATTCCTTATTTTTAGAATGGCGGTCAATAGGATCAATGTTGTACATTTGGTTGAATCTTCCCTCAAAAGGGATTTGGCTGGGTTCTAGGAATAATTCCTGAATATCATAATCACTTAGGGTTCTAGTAGATCCCGATTCTCATATATGAGAGTTAGTTTCGGTAGGGGGGTCATCGCATGTCTCAACACTTTCATAAACCGTTACGTCCTTACTTGAAAGTACATATGTACGTTGATCGTCAATTTCAAGTTGGTCAAACCCTATCCCTATATACTTTGGTCTTGTAGAAATAATGACAGGTTCTCTCCTTCTATTGTTGGCTTTTCCAAGGCCACTTGTGCCATCAAAACCCAGTGCTTTGCATATGTCATAGCCTTTTCCATAGAGATGAAATGGTAGTGGAGGTAATCCTTCGGGGTCTTTGTAGATCCAGTCAACTATATCGATAATGGCTTCATTAATCATGTCCCCCATAGTGTGAAGACCCTTTTCGGTGGAACTTTGAAAGTTGTTTTAGGCTCGACTGCAAAGAAAGGTCTACCATAGAATTTAGGTGGCTTCGGTATTGTTGTGATGTAGTAAGCCGTATTCAATTTGAATTCTCCACAACCAATGTCCTAGATTTGAAAGTCATTACTTGGTATGGAAGTCGAGGAGGATGGTGTGGTGGAAGTCGATGGAATGGATGTGGATGATTTGGTGAGCGCAGATGGGTTGATGTATTTAGAGGAAGTGGATGTTGAAGCCTCTCGATTGATAGGAACTTGATGCTTAGTGGTAGCTCTTAGGTTGGTACAATATTGAAATGGATCCGGATCTCCTGGGATAGTAATTTCAGTACCATCAAAAGGGAACTTTAAACATTGGTGGTAGGTGGAGGGAATGGCCTTTAAGGCATGAATCCATGGGCGACCAAGTAAGATATTGTAATGTATATCACGATCCAAGACTTGGCATGTTGTGTCTATGATAACTAGTCCCACATGAATTTGAATTATGATGACGCCTTTGGAAGCACATTCCTCATCATCATATGCTTTTATCATAATGCTCTTGGTAGCATCCACACATGCATCAGAGAAGCCAAGAGCTTTAACCAATTTTCAAGAGCAAATGTTCAATCCTGCTCCACCATCTACTAGGACTCATCTAACCTTATGCTTGTGGACAAAAACCTTGATATGGAGGGCATCATTATGAGATGGTTTAGGCAAGGAATAGTCAATGCCCGAAAAGGTAATGTGATGAGGTGAATTCAAATATTTGACCATAGTTTCGAAATGGTTGACATAAATGTTGTTTGGGACAGACGAATCTTGCAGGACTTTATCCAAGATGGTCTTATGCGTAGGTGAGATGTAGAGCAATTCAAGGATGGAGATTTGAGCCGATGTTTTGTTCAATTGCTCGATAAGGTTAAACTCTGGATTTGGTTTTGGCTGCTTGATAGATGGACTAGGTATGGTAATCTTGGGTTGATGAGAAGAGGGGCCTAGGATGGTGACTTTTCCTTTGCGTGTAGTAACATTGCATTTCTGGGCCTTTTTAATAGTAATGGTATTGACACATTTATCTTCATCAGCAGTGTGAATATTATTAATGATAGTTCCACCAGAATAGTTGAAAGTAGCACGAATGTAATTGGCTTGATTATTGTTATTCTTTGTGCCAGATGAGGAGGGGTTACCAAAACCATGATCCTACAGTGGGTTCTTGTGGATTGTATGATTTGAATTAGACACAAATGGTTGACCACTAAGCTCAATTGTATGGTTTTCTTTAAGGTCTTGCACAATATTTCGTAACTGATGATTGTTACCTATTTTTCACTACCAGCTCAAACAAGTAGAGCTGAATTACAAATTCAAGCCAAAAGGTACACAAGATGTTCAAAAATTTCTGCTAAGTATT
>CM021105.1:602049883-602102929 GCA_007115665.2 Sequoiadendron giganteum | reverse complement strand
CCAGTGAGGCCTTTTTCTCGTTGAAAGAAGCAATGGATCAAATAAACTAACAAGTCAAACTTACCATGAGTAGCAAAGGCCGAATCTGGTGGAGAATCAAGGAGAAGAGAGCTCGAATGGGGTCTCAGAGTTCAAACCCTAAGCATGGAGACACAACTCCTATCCAAGCAGAGCTTCCAAGTCAAAGTGTAAAAGGATAATGAATGATTAGGGTTTGTTCATTTTAGGGTTCTATTTGATCTTCCCCTCATCATTTCTTTTGAATGATGAATATTGACTTCTAAAGTCAATTGAAAATCATGCAGATATTGAAGGGGCTGAAATAGTATTTGAGGAAAATATATGTTTCATCATATAATATATGATATGCATAGATTGCATAAGGAGTGTGCAACCATGCAAGAAGACTTGAGTCTTCTTTACCTATAAATTGGCAATAATCAAGTGTTGATAATGCTAAGTGGTCGACCAAAATTTAGAGATGAATAATGCCATTAAATCAAGTAGTGCATGGTATTTTGGAATAATAAGGAATTGATTTATCATGCATGACTTTACAATTTGCAAAGATAATTGTAGATAAATAATAAAGTAATATTCTGCAAATTACTTTATTATTTTTTCACAAATTGTAAAGTCAAGTGAGTAATAGTTGTAAATAGTAAAGTAATTAATTTAATTACTTTATTATTTACTCACAACCATTTTTGCAAAGTGCAAAATTATGCAAATTGGTGAGTTAAGCTAGATATGGCTATTTGGAGCCTTTTGGATGAAGTTGGAGTTTGACTGAAGGTACAAGTCAAAGTTTATGTAATGTGCTATTTTCAGGCTATGCATGATGAGTGCAAATATCAAAAAATACTAAAAAATAAATAAATAAATTTCATGCACAAGTGGAGTTCAATTTTAGTTGATCAGATCATGCAGATAGGGTTTCTTCTTCAATTCCACATCATTTCACAGATATTTTGGTCATGCGCATGGAGAGGTGAAGTTTTCTAAGCAGAGAGTACAATTTGCTCCTTTTTTGAGCTATTTTTATCAGTGTTTCCTCTTTTGCTCGGATTTCAGCTTTGGAGTTATCTTTTTTACTTTAGTTAGCTTTTCACTTCTATTATTGGCTGCTTTGAGCATGCCTATTGTATATATTGAGGAAGCTTAGTCATTTTTCCACTAGTTCTTGTTTTTCATCCTTTGCATTCTACAAAGTGAATTATTTGTAACTCAACTTTTTTTTCAGATTAATACAGTAGTAGGTTTACAGGTTAATTAGTGTATGATTTGCAGAAAGTCTCCTTATATTTCCAACATTTCAGAATTTGCCTTCAAGATTTCAAGCATCATTGCTATGTAGGATTTGATCGAGGAGTTATTGTGTTAGCAATTTTGAAACCTTTAACACTTTTGTCTCTTTCATGAGTTTCTGTATGCATCTTAGTTTAAATTCACTGGTTAAACACTGTGCATGTTAATGATTGAACAATTTTAGTTGTGAAAACCATGTTTTCCTTCGAAGAATGTCTTTTCAAAGCCTCTCTTTAAAACATTTAGGTGATTGAGCTATTGGATCAGGTTGTGCAAATGAAAGTGGTGGGTAATCATTTTGTGAGTTAAGTCTGCATATTAGTTTCCATCTGTGAATCACCATAGTTAAGATTTACAGTTCTGCATTTAAATTTAGTCTTTCTCCCTTTTCCCAACAAGTTACTGAGTTATTAATCAGGAAATCATATAGGAACCAACCTAGAATCTGGAGGTCTAATTCCTTATAGGGTACCCACAACCTGGAATTAGTTCCCATGTTTCAACAGATTGCTGAATTTAACTATTCAAGCATTCGGGTGCAATATGTTTGACAACAATGACAAGAGGAAGTTTTATACCCTTTGAAATGGTGGTAATCACAAAATGCATTATTGTCCGACCATGATGGCTTGAACTGACCTGGATCATATGGTTTAGGTTCTTCCAAAGTTATGACACCATTTTGGATAAGTTTCTTTAAGACAATTTCAATAGGCTCACCCAAGGGGATATATGTGCATTTTTGAAATTTTCGTAGTTGACGTGACTGCCTTTGATTAGACTGAGTAGGATTTTTTTGAATAGCATTGGTAGTTGGTGTCGGTGTAGTCACAGGTGAATTTTGAATTTGAACTCCTTTGATGTCGAGTACATGACCTATTGCATTGATGGTTTTCGCATCGACCACACCATCATTGGTGATGTATTTATTCTTAACCCAGTATTTGGTAAATTGTCATTGGAAGTACTTGGGTTAGTGTTCATGGTGGTGTTGATTATTTTTCCACCATATTTCAGTTCACCTTTGGCGATCAAGGATTTTTTAAGTTGAACACTTTTTTCAACAAGGTCAATAAAGGTGGTGCAACAATGGACTTGTAAGCCATATCTTAGTGGTCCAAGGATATTTGTACAAACATGGTGATTTTCTCCTTTTCTGGTATCTCTACCGGACATCTGCTTGCTAGGGTTCTCCATCTTTGAAAGAATGGGATAAAAGTCTCTCCTGTATCCTTTTGGGTAAGTTTGCATAAGGAGGCAATGTCAATGTCCGTATCAATGTTATAGGCACAGTTTTCAACAAGCTTGTTTGTCAATTCATCCCATGTTTTGATCCCTTTAGGAAATTATGAGAACCACTCCAATGCATGGCATGTGAGACTTCTAGAGAAGAGTCTCATGAGATAGATTTGTTCATATACAATGTCCATACAACTTGTAGTGAATTCTCTTATATGTTCAACGAGATTTGTCTTGCCTTTGTACTTGGGAAAATGTGGGACCACATGTCCTAGAGGAAATGGTGGCATATATAAGGTTGTGTCAAATGGATATGGACATAGATCATATGACATGTAAGGCTTTTTGTTTGATTGTTGCATGGTCTCCACCTATGTTTGAAGAGTAGAAAGTTTGAGTGTGAGGGCCTCCACAATTGGGTTGTTGGTAGCATTACACTGCACGTTGGTGATAGGCATGAATTGAGTGCCCACCTGTTGTGATGAAATGTGCTGGTTTGGAATTTGTTGTTGGTGGGAAAATTGGGTGTTCTGATTTGGCGGTTGATGGAAATGAATGTTTTGATGAGGGATGTGTTGTTGTGTATGAACTTGAGAAGCATAAGTGGGGATATGGGACCTAGCCATGTTGGAGTGAATTTGAGGGCCCTGTTGGCCTTGAGCATGTTGATGCCCAAATGGAATGGAAGATTGGGTGCCTTGATTTCCTTGCCCAAATAGGTAATTATGGCCTTGAGGAATATTGGTATTTTGCCTCAAGGGAATGTTTGTATTACCCTATGAGGAATTTGGGGCATTAGGTTGGGTGCCTTGAATGACAAATCTTTGTTTATTCCTCCCAAAAGGGTTTGATGAGTTTGTTTCCATTGCATTAGAAGAACCTAATAAGAGGTTTGCTAATGTACCCATAGAGGTAGATGATGCCCCAAAGAGGTTTGATGTGTTGACACCCATGTTTGATCCCATAGTTTGTGAAGAAACTGTGGATGTTTGTTGGAGGATGTATTATGATGTGGTTTTTGTTTGGGTTGATGATCCTCAAATAGACGTTGTGTTGACCATAGTGGATGCATTGCTTGTGGTGGTTTTTTGACCAAAGGATGTAGAATTAAGGGTGTTGATGATGTTTTGTGAAGTAGCTCCCATAGAAGTGTTGTTTGCATCGTATGATTGGCTTGTTTGATTGGTGGGTTCAGGAGATGTTGCTTTTATGGTATTGATATCAAATCCTTTTGGCAATTTAGCCACTTGGTCAAGGAGCATGGCTAGATATCTGTCGTGATCATTAAGGACAAGATCTTCCACAAAGGAGGCCACTTTAGGATTTTGGGCAACAACTTGTATGTCTTCTTCAAAGACTTTCCCATTGGCATCTCTATGGATGAATTGTTCAAAAGGATTGTGTGAAGAGGATGGTAATGACATCTCACTGAATGGATTTATAAGAGAATTTCCCATGTCATTAGGAAAAGTATTCATGTCATTAGGGAAATAATTCATGTTGTTAGAGAAATTGGAAAAGTTGGCATCTTGACCAAAAGAACCCATGAGTCTTCTCTTTCTTTGTAGTATAGTTTTGACCATAAAAAGGTTTTCTCAACTTTGGAAGTGGTGGAGGATGACCTAAATATGCAACTATTGTTTTGGGTTTCTTTTTTTTGGAATAAAAGAAAGCTATTGAAATGATGGTGAATGGTAAATGCAAATGGGATTAAAAGGAGACTAAAGGCGTGTAAATGCAAAGGATACTAATGCAAATGGTATGAGACTAAAATGAGAAGACTAATGGTATGCAAATGCAAAATATTCTAAGATGTACTCACTATTGGTAAATCTAAGGAGATGTACACTTAACCATACAAAGTTTTAGCAATGCTTCAGGTTTGGGTTGTCAATGGACTTGCAAAAAAGATTGAGGACAAAGTGAAATTTCCACACTAGACTAATGAGTGGGAAATGATTCACAAAAGGTAATGACTAAAGACAAAGGGTTGATCAAGTCCAATGATAATCTACTCTTGAATGCAAAGGTTTGATAGAGGATGGTAAGGAATCTACTCCTAAAATCTACAAGATGAGTGTCTACAATGCTGGTCAAACCTACCAATGCCACCAAGGAAACGCAATCGGATCCTATGATAACCTAAGAATGCTACCTATGATGCAAGAATGAGGGAAGTTGAGCAAATCAATATCTGGTTTGACAAAAACAATAGAGGAAGGCGTTTGGAATCTTGTATGGAAAAGAATTGAGTCTCAGTTTTTTGGACAATGAATGAGATAGCAAGGTACTAGAAAATGCGTTGCGACAAATGTGTTGTGATAGAGAAGATGTGTCATGGAATAAGCAAATGCGGCTTTTAAACAAGGAAATGCGGTTCAAGATGGTGTTTGCAGCATTTGATCAAGCAAATGCATCGAATGGCAGTCAATTGCGGCGTTATAGATGGCGATTGCGGCTTGACATATCAAATGCGACTTAGAAAAAGTCAATTGCGGTTCAGATCATCAAATGCATTGTAGGAAGTGATTTTGTGGCAAAATTTTAGGCAGATTGCAAGGAATTTGTTTCAGTTTGGCAGTGTTGTTTCAGATTTTGAGGTAGATGTTCATTTGTTCATGTTGTCTGAATACACTTGGCAAACACGTGATGTTGTAAGAAAGTGAAAAACAACCACATAGAAAACATTTACAAATCCCTATGGCTGAAAGGACAACATTCTTTTGGATCCCACACGGATTTTACTCCGACCATATATTCTTAGCGGATGAATCCAGAAGCTTGGCCCCACGGGCTCCCCCTTATAGTGCACTCACTTCTTAGGGTAACCAAGCTTCCAACCCCCATGAATCTCCCATGGCAGGCTAATCATCTCTACTAAAAATTGCGCAAGTGTGGGTGCCTTGACAACGATCATTGCTGCACCAAAGAATAGAAAGGTTTTTGGCCTCTATACAAATATTTTAGTTCGGGCACCTGTTCGAGTGGCCATACATGGGGCACAAGATTAATCTCCATTTAGGAGGCACTCCAACCTGAAGAGGTTACACTCAACAGGGTTTTGGGGAGTACTACTTGGTCCGTATGACACATCCGCACTTGTAATCCTAGGTTTTCCCTTAGGATTCACATTTATATATTGGTAGGGAGTAGCTTGGCTAAAAATCTTCGTTGCGGGTTTGAGTCGCTTTGGGGTGAGTAATTTTTCCCACCAAAGCAGGCCCAGTTTCTAAGGTAAACAAAAGCGAGCAAACATATCCGTAGTTCAATCAATCTTTGTTGAAAAACAAAAAGAGCACATGCAATATGATCCACTCACACTCGCATGGTTGTTCTTTTTAAACCCAAATTGAAAATATGAAAGCGTGATAGATTAACTAGCTCGTTAGTGTTTTTGATTCTCCAAATTGCACAAGGTGCAAAAGAATTGTATACACACTATTGAGGTTGTTACTAAACCACAAGACACATCAGACACATGTTCATTTTAACCATTTGTAGTGTTATCAAATAGGGGTTCATTTTAACCGTTTGTAGTGTGAGATAATCAAAAGTTCATTTTAAACCCATGTAACTGCGTGATTGTTCTTTTTAAACCGATGCAAATGTGTGTGTTTATTTTACCCATGAGTGAAATGCATGATTGTTTGATTAAATTGTAATAAAAAAAACAATGAAAGTGAGTTAGACTCTAACTTGACACACGCTGTCACCCACAAATTAGTAGCTCAAAAATCCTTTTCTAAGAATAGAAGAAAAAGATAGAAATCTAAAACGAAACAAATCGGAAAATCCCTTGTTACTGTCGATTGTGTCGCATTAGAGTGAATCCGTCATTCTGGATTGCATATGCGGCTCGATTTGTCAGATGCGGCTCGATTTCTATTAGTCGTGGCTTGGTTTCTATTAGATGTGTCTCGGGTTGTTAGTTGCGTCGCTTGAAAAGGAAAGTGTGTTACGACAAAATCGTTGCATCGCTTTCGTTAGCAGATATGGCTCGACAGAGCAATTGCGTTGTAGGAAGCAACAAATGAATCGTTTCGTACACCTGTACCTAAAAAAAAGGGTCGTACAAAATCTACAAAAAATGTGCTTTTGAAAAAAAGAAGAAGTTGGGTTCACCAATGTAACTATGGATTTTTCCTGCAAGATAATGTTAGCAAATCACACGCAAATACAAAAAAACCACAATAATGTAATGAAGTGCAAAAGAAACAAAATAAAGAACAAAGGAGAGATCTCACCCAAGTTCCTCATCCTCCATGATTGACCTCCATTGCACCTTCTAGCTTGCTGAAATATGAAATATTGCCCTCAGAGTTTTGATGAGCAAATCTAAACTATAGACTAGTCCTAAGCAAGTGTTGAAGGATTTAAGAATCTAATGCAAGAGAGTTCTTACATGCAATGACTAAATGACAAGATAAAATACTCGATTCACAAGAATGCAAGAAGTATTTCAAGATTGCTAAGAGATTTTGAGAATTCATAGATGACTAAATGAGGACAAAATTGACATTTTATAGAAAATACAATTTTGGATGGACGAATGAGATCAAAGATTGAGAAGTGCCCTAGAATTTGTGGTCAAGATTCAAAATAAAAACCTCTTAATTAGGGTTAGGGAAACTTTAGGGTGAAAATCAAATTGAGTGGAGAAGAGTTAATTTAAGAATTTAAATCAAAGAAAGAGAATAGTTATGACAGTGAGATAAGAATTAGTACGTGGAAAAGGATGAGTTAGAAAATCAAGTTATTTTAGAAATAACTTAATTTGTGGAGATAAATGCTATTTTGAAATTAATGTTTTAAATTAATTCCAAAATGGTGAACTCATGTGACAATAAATAATAATTATTTTATTTACTTGAGGAGAGAGAAATTTAAATAAATGATTTTTTATTTAAATTTAGAAATGAATTGTGAGAGACAAATAAATAATTAATTTAAATTATTTAATTGTGGAAGAAGTGGATTAATAATTAAATAAATTGTGGGGGATTTATTTAATTATGAGAGGATTTAATGTTAGAGACATATTTAAATAAAATTAATTTATTTAAATAATCAAGAGGGAATAGTGTATTAAATAAATTTAATTTAAAGAGGACTTTAGACATTAGTGACATATTTAAATAAATGTGATTTATTTAAATAGTGAAGAAGAATAAGAGAGATGAATTAATTAAATAATTAGTCATTATTTAATTAATAGTTGAATTTAGTCAGAGTGGCATAATTAAATTATGTATAGAGGAATTGATGAGAAAATTGATTTCGCAGGTCTAGGTCAATTTTAAGTTTCTACATATATATATATATATATATATATTAAGACAATATAGTATATAATAAACACATTATACTGGATGTATGCATATATATATATAATTTATTGTACCCAACTAAATTTTTGGCATTCTGCTTAAATTGAGCTAAATCATGTAAAAATGCCGTCAAAAGTCTGTTTTATGTCAAACCAAACATAAGGTTTTTGTCAAGAAACATGTGTAAAATTTTAGAAAATTGAAAATTAGGGTTTCGTGCCCCTATTTTTAGGGAAACCCCTGAAAATAGGACCTTCCCGAAAATAATTGAAAATGATTTTGATAGGATTAATCAACTTCACGATCATATTGGTCAAGTCAGAATCATCAAAAAATATGTTTTACTCTGGTGGGTCTATTTTCATTTTTTAGGAACAAGGTTAGGAGCTTCGCAACCATTAATGGAAGATTGGCCAATACCAGGTGCTGAGAGCTAAGCTTAAAAAGCTTCAATGAGGAAGCCATGGTGGAAAAGGTTTAAAAAGATGTTGTTTGATGAAAGAGATTCTCAAAATGGAAAAGGCTAAAATTTGGCTAACTTTGGAAGGAAGACATTTTGCTACCAAGGAAGAAATGCAATCAACAAGTCAAAAGGCGCCCCTCTTGATGAAAGGCACCCTTTTGTCTCAAGGGCCAAATGCAGTTGTCAAGTGCATCTGAAGCAGTCATCCTCTTCATGTTCATGTTGGCTATTCAACGCATCGTCAAGCGAGATCATCTGATTCCGAGATTTTTGACAAACATCAACGAAGTATGGAGATGCTACAAGCAAGAACATAAGATAAATCAGTGAACTTCACAAAAAAAGCGCCCTTGCTAGCCAGGGGCGCCCTTCATTTCAAGACACCTGATGAAGTTATCAACAACTTCTTTATACTAGGCATTTGTTCAGCTCTCTCCCAGCTTCGTGATCAATCCAACAACACATTCACATGACATGTCAAATAGTTAGATGTTGAGATCAAGCAGAAAATGCCAAAGGTGAAGACCGAAAGAACATGCAAAGAAATTGTCTAAGTGTTGATCAAAAGAGCCCCTGCTAAAGAAAGGTGCCCACCTTTTTGAGTAGTTAGAAGCAGTCTATTTGCTCGATGACCTCTAGGATGATCTCCTCCACTTTGATCGATCTCAACAATGAAATCATCAGTGAAGGAATCTAAAAATTCAATCATCTGATGACGAAGATCAAACTAAGGTAGTGTAAAACATAGATATAATCAATCAACAAGTCAAAAGCACCTCTACTGGTCAGGGGAACCCTTGGATTTGAAGGACCTAAACCGACCTTTAGGAGCTAAGAAACTAGTCATCCTTTCCGGGACTGAGCTGGTTACCCAACCACGATCAAGCAAAGCTATTTGAATCACCAGCCAACAATGACATCAAATCAAAGCATGGAGGGTCTAAATGGTGAAAAAGAAGAACAATCATGAAAATAGACTAAGGCAAGGCTAAAAGCGCCCCTATTGGAGAAATGCGCCCTTTAATCTGGAGCCTCAAACTTAGGTTTCTGACTTGATGATTCCCAAACATACCTCCTTAGGATGGTTCCATCTCAATAACAAATCCATCAGCAGCTGCCCAAGATCAACTAAACGATCGAGAGCAAGGATCAAACAAAGGCGCTTCAAGCTGGAAAATTATGAAAAAATGTTCAAACTCAAGAAAGGACACCTAAAAATTCAAAGGAAAATTTTTGACTTGAATTAAGAGATTTTGGAGGTAAAAATAGGCCAAACACTTCACGATTAGTGGAAATCAGCTTTTTGAACTCCAAGTCAAGCTTCAATCATGAGTTGGTGCCCAAACTTGAAGGATTTCAACTTGAATCATTATATAATCAAGCAAGGCATCCCTTTTTCATTATTTCTTTTGTAGGTTGAAGATCAAAACAAAAAATTTCTCTCAAGGACATCTTTTCAAGATCTAGCAAGGGTTTTGGACCATTCTTAAATACTTTTTAAAGATCAGTGGCATAAAGGGATTTCTTCTTAGAGGTTGAATCCAGAGAGAAATTTTTACAAAGAGGCAACTAATAACTTCCAATATACCTCTTGTCTACTTCCTCTCTTCTGTATTAAATTTCTTGCATGTCACAAAAAACAACAGGCTACCTCAGATCTGACCAACTGGGTATAATCAACACAATTTTCCAGTGAAACCCATCTTTTTAGATTTACTAGAAACAACAAACTTGCTGCCCCTATTTATAGGGATTTTTCCAAAAAAGTATCAGAATAAAAAATCCAAGGAACTAGGTTTGTTCAACATTGAAGCATGAGAAAAACCCATGTACTAGATTTTTTTTGCAAAAATACTTCTCAGTAGACGCTATTTTTAAGCGTTTTTAGAAATTGTCAGAACAAGGTCGCGTGCACAACCGATTTTTAAGTCTTTTAGAATGCAGTACTCATAGGTACAATACAAGACCAAAATGGTCTTGTACCATGATTTCCTAAAAATGATTGACACAAACTTGTATCAAAAGAACTCGAAGGTCAATTCAAAGGATTTGGAGGGCATGAATCAAATCACACTTCAAAACATAGAAGAGTCTGGATTTGTTCAAGCCATGTCAATCCCTATCACATTACAAAGTGTGGAGCTTGTAATCACTTGCATTAAGCATTACAATCCAACCACAAGAGAAATTCGATTAGTGGAAAACTTGAAACCAAAGGACATTGAAAAATGTTTTTCTATTCCACCATTCGTAACCAATAACGTCAAATCGGTGAAAGAATGTGAGAAGGAATTCGAAGCATCAAAAGACAAGTGTATGCAGAAAATACCAAAACAATGTTTGAAGGTGAAAAGGACCAACTTTCCCAAATTGGTTGGATGAGGAGAATTCAAAGACAAGTATGCAATGTTTATCACTCTACTTAGCAGGATCACTCGACAGGAAGAGGGCAATCATTTTCAGTCGTGGATGTACTACATCATTGCCAAGATTATCAACAAAAGAGAACATTACGATTGGGCCACCTTGATCAATGACACTCCAATAAATTTTTGAGTTTCTAGAGGTTCATAGGTTCCACATGTGTTCCTACCTGGTATACCTGATTGCCTTCCAAGGTGAGTTTAGGACACTAAACACTGTGGGGACCTTAGGTGTGCAAAAGATCTAGGAATACTTTCCACGTCTTGAGTTTAGTCAAGTTGAATGACACTTCAAAAAGATAAGTGACCTCTTCACCATGCACACCATATGAGATATTGACCATGAGATTCATGTGCATATATCACCAACAACCAAGGAGGCAATGGTGAACTGGGCGGATTGGTTTATCCAATTCCCCACCTTCACCTACATACGTGTGTATGGTTACAATGGTCACCCCACCATGATGCCACACTACCCTTCAAATAAGGAAGTGTTCATGGAATTCCTAAGGCAGTTGGTCAAAGTTCACACTCACCTATGCCTAAAGAAGAAGCCAACTGCGAACTTTCCCATCCATATGGGACTCTATAGATGTAAAACAATGATCAATGCCAAATTGATGAGCCAAGAAATAGTGAGACTTAATCTCAAATATCTCATTGAGAGAAGGTCTTCATATGATCCAAGAGGCCTTTATGTAGTGCATCTTGAGCAACGCTCATCACATGAATAGTCTATGGAAGATTATAGGGTCAATTGTGATGATGAGTTTCAAGTACGAAGAAGGAACTATAGCCGGTTTAAGCTCTCATAAATTTCCAACTTTATATCAGAAGACATTAAGGGCCTATCTGATGATGAAGGGGAAGTCATTCTCCCCTCATTCTTCATGGATCAAGTGGACTCATAGCCACTCAGAAGAGTGGATTGGTATGCAAGAGAAAACACGTCTATAAAGGAGAGAACGAGTAGAGTGGTAAAAAACAGTCGACTCTACCTAGACAACAAGAGGACAAGGAAGGTAGTACTTCCACAAATAGAGCCACCACCTGTTCAATCTTCAATACCTTCCATGTCTAGGAAGAAGCGCAGAAGAAAGTAGTAGAGCACCCTTCCGAAAGGAATGTAGATGTCAGGAAACACATGGGGAAGAACAAGGATTGTTGATGCAAAAAAACAAGAAGTATAGGTGGAGACAACCACCAACTTTCCTTAGATAGTAGAGACCAATACAACCGATTCGATGATTGAGATAATCACAACAAAGACAAAATCCATGGCAGAAGCAGCAACAATAGATATGGTGCCTGTGATAGAGATAGAGCCACCCACTTCATCACCATCACAATAGTCACAATTCCCCATTGACTTGGACTCTCCATCGAGAGATGTCACTACACATAGTCTCACTCATCAAGCATTCAAGGGCCCAACATCCATCCTTCTAGCGAGGCTAGTCAAGATTCTATCTAGCTTGAGGGCTTCCTAGGAAGGAAGAGGGAAAGGCCATCCTATGAGATTGACTTCACAGAGTTTGATCATGTCCCTCAAGACATGCCAACAAAGAAATTGAAGAAGCAAGTACATGTAGAAAGGAATGTGGATAATGAGTTCATCATAGAGACTGTTGCCCCACCTGAGGACATAAACATACATATGTAGAGGTTGAGCACTTCACATTGTCGAAGATCAACCTTAGAAAGACTAGTCGTGAGGTGGAGGCAGACCTTCTCGAAATTGCCTCAGTGAGTGTCCAAGACATAATGGCTAAAGATGGCCAAGACAAAGTAGCCTTAAAGGCATACAACCAACAGTTGAGAATGTACATTTCTAGCTTGATGCACGACACTCTCAAATTCTCTACTTTACCATGAGAGTTGCTAGACCTCCCTGTGGAGCAAAACCATCACCAGTTGATTACTTATGACAAACACTTGAGAAATCAAGTGGAAGAATTTGTTGCCAGAGGATGGTGTATACTAGCAGAAATATAACAGTTGAAAGATAGAGCACATGGAATCCACTTAGAGATTCAATAATCAGAACTAAAGACAATAGAAAAGAGGCCTAGAGATGAAGTCAGAGTTGCATATTTGCAACTATCGTACCAATCGATTACCACCGCAGAGAACAGGCAACATCTCTTTGCTTGGAAAGAACAACTGGCATACAAGGTGAAATCCTATGATGCCAATTCTGTGGAACTGATTGAATACTGACAAATTGTCACAGGCATAATCAACTTCACAAGAATGTTGGTAATATCCTTCCCTCACATAGAATATCAACACGAGGGAGGTGAGTACATTGAGCTAGGTATAGTGCATAATCAATTCCGAGATGTCATCCATAGCACATTCCTCGATGATCCCGATGGTTGCAAGCTTTAGTTTCAATTAATTGAAGTAAATTTCTAGTTAACTGCTTGCTCACCTACTTCTAGACTTAGGAATAAATCTTGTTAACTCAAGGAGATTTTAGGGTTTCCTACTCCTTTGAGTTTCTATAAATAAGAGCCTTGGGCTCATTATTTGTTTAACCTTTATTTACTATGCAAAATTGCTATGCCATTGTTGCCACAAGCTTGCAAAGTTGTATTTGTTCACTCTTGGATGACAGTTAGTTGGCTGATCACAATTTTGCATGATTTTGTGCCTTTGTTGTCCCAACCTTTGTAATTCATTGGAAAAGCTTGAAGAATCAAATCAGATGGCACATGCTTGTTTGATCTAAATATTCGATTGGTTTCAACATGTTGTTTTCAATAGCTTATTGTTTCAATCTCCTCCTTGGATATTTTGTCATCAATATTTATCGTTTGATGTTGTTTAAAGATCCGGATTTCAGCCTATACTTCGGACAAGGGTTCCTCCTCCTTAGCAATCTTGATATCCATATCTTCATACTTTGTTGTTTCTAGTAAGTTGTTTCCTAGTCTATACCTCAGACAGGGGTTCCTCCTCCTTGGAAAGTCTCATATCCAACCTATCGTAAAGAGTGTTTTCTTGTATAAAACCTTATTCTAGCATATATCTGAGAGTTCAGAGCCTTGGCCATATTCTAAGGAGATGATGGATTCAAGTGATCCAACCCATCCATTTCACTCCTATGCCCTCATGCTCTATTTATCTTAGGGAGATAGGATACTTTAGAAGCTACTTTAGTCATAGTTAAGATCCACAAAAACTAGAGAAAAGATTAACTACGACACATTTTTTTTATGCACGCTTGTGTCCTACAACTGAGTAAAAAAGATAGGAACCTTAGTACCCTTTTTACAGATAACATCAACAAAGAGAGATCATCCTCTCTATAATCCGAAGAGTAGTACTATAACACCTACAATAGCTATTTTTTTCCAATAAGAACTCCAAAGGTGCTAATTGAAATGCCAATAGTTTTTTGGTGCCCATTGTGGGGCAACGAGGCATAAAACTTCAAGAAATAGCTAACCCTTTTATGACATGAAATAGGCATCTAGCATCCTTGGGCTCTAGTTAAAAAACATGATATTTCTCCAACAACTCTCCAACCAGATCTTACATTCATTAAAGGAGAGAAAACAAACATCATCAGTAGCTTGCGTACTTTCATCTTCGAAAAGAATATATCACCAGCTCAATGGAGAGACGTAGCTATTACTCTAGATGAGAAAGAAATAAAAGTTGATCTTGCAGTCAAGAGGCGAGTGTTACCACTACCCGTGTGGTAGTAAGCATCTTGGCTCACCGAGTATACATACAGAGGATAACCAACCCTCTACTTGAAGAAGATGTCAGAGAAGCATCTGACATAGAGAAAATGTTTGAAGAGATTACCAAGCATTTTCTAGAAGAACAACAACACGAACCTCCAACTCAAGCAATGACAGACAACCACATCTACAACAACAATGCTAACAACAACGACATTGGTAACAACAACGAAAATGGCTGTAATAATGGTAACAATGACAATGACAATAACAATGATGACAATGGAAATGGCAATGGTAATGACAATAATGACAATGGAAATGGCCACAATCTGTTCGGCAATGGTCGTAATGCAAGAGCTGTAAGATTTCCAACACCATTACCATGAGGTAACAACATAGGCCCTTTGGCCCTACAAGGAAATCATGAACTTCCCAAGGGATCACGAAAGCACTTCCCAAGATTCTTCAGTGATGAGGCTCAACACCTCGATGAGCATATATCAGCATTCACATTGGCTTATTCCATTCTATCTATACCACATGAAGATATCGATGTTTGACTCTTTGTTGAATCTCTCAAGGAAAATGCTTCCGACTCATTCCGTCACTTACCACTAGGTATCATCACAAGCTGGGAGGACATGAGCGAGAATTTCTTGGTGAGGTTGAAGCCTACCGAAGACAACCACTAGTTGTTTTCCAAGTTATCAAACTCTAAGATGGAGCCTATAGAACCGATGAGGGAGTTCATAGCAAAGTTTAATCACCTTGTTACACATCTCTCTCACACACTCAATCCATTAGATGAGATTTTGATGAGAAGCTTCATCAATGCCCTTCCCTTTGAGATAGACTTTTTCATCAAAGGAAGCCATGAAGAGGACTTACAAGTTGAACAAGAGAAAGCTATCGAGATCGAGGATCACATGATCACCACAGGAAGGATGGAGGGTGATGCTATCAGACCATTGTTCGAAGCATTAGTAGATCCATTTCTACAAAAGGTAGCAAATGAGGTGACCATCTTAAAGAGATAGTCACCTAATCAAGGGTAGCAAGCATTTCCTACACCACCACTGTATCAACAACAACAACAAGATGGTCACCTAATCAAGGGTAGCAAGCATTGCCTACACCACCACTGTATCAACAACAACAACAATACCAACCTCAGTAGTAGTACCAGCCTCAACAGTCGTACTAGTCAAAGAGGAATAATTTCCAACCTTTCAATAACTATAAGCCTAGAAATCAAGGACCTCCACAAAGAGGAATGAAGGTCAAGAAGTATAATGTGTTTTGTTGTTTCCATGAGAAAGACGAACACACTAGATCCACATGCCCTGAGAATCAAAATATGAACTAAATCATGGGATATGTCGAAGATCAAACACCAAGCTCAAGTTTTGTACCTTCAAATGTGAATGTTGTCTCACCACAAATGAACAACTTTGATGGTGACTCTGCAACGAGATACTTCCATAGCAAACCCAAAAATCAAGAAGAAGAAGACTACTATCAATACTCTCTTGTTGTCAACCAGGAGAACATGTCGACATCTGTGTTCACACGGGCTCAACATTTCAAAGCACAAAAAGAAGAAGAAGAAAGATGAAAGTCAAGTGAAAAGAGAAAAGAAGCTTCCACTTCTAATCCCAAGTCTACACAAGAGAATGTCACATCAAATGCTTAAGATCCATCCTCGAGGAACTTTGACATTGTGACGTTTATGATGAAGATGAAGGTACAGATCTCACAGCTGGAGTATCTCCAAGACCATCCCGATCAAATGGATCAAATTCTCAAAGTAGTACAAAAGTAGGCTGTAATTCAGCCCATGTTGCTAGAATCTTCTGTACCAATAGGAGAAAATCCAAAGCCCTTTTACATATCTCTATATATGGGAGGGTACAAACTCAAAAACTATGTCATAGATTTAGGAGCATCGAATAATGCCATGCCTTTGTAGGTCATGAACACATTAGGCTTATCATGCATAGAGACTCATGACAAGTGTTACTCACTTGAGTCAAAACTGGTGCCATTGGCAGGCCAACTAAAAGACGCTCAAGTAAGATTGGTGTCTTGCCAAAAAAGAAGATCATGATGACCATCCTCATAGGTGACATTCCAATCAGTTATGGGATGCTACTGAGCAGAAGCTTCTGCAAGGATCTTAGAGGTGAGATTCAACTAGATTAGTCATTCGCGACAATCCCATTAAAGAAAGGTAGCTTCAAGTTGGAACTAGAGGCCAAGTCCAAATTCATGATGGTGAAATCTCAAGACCCCCAAGCACAAGTGCTACATCAAAGTATGGGTCCTGACACATACACCATGCTATCTAAAGTAACCAAAGAAGCAGAGAGAGTTGCATTTTCCACAAGCACATCAAAAGAAAATTCAAAGATGTGGACAATGCAATTCGATGAAAGTTTCTCAATAGTAGGATCGAGAGTGGGAGTTGTCATTACCTCTCCTGAAGTAACTTTATATCCACCTTCTTATCACTTGCAGTTCGATAACATGAACAACACTGCTGAATACGAGGCGCTCATACTAGGCCTCAAGAATGCAAGAGATATGGGTATAAAGTACCTTCAAGTCGAAGGCGACGCAAATATGATCATCCAACAAGTCAGAGCGTATTATCAAGTAAGGAAAGGTCACCTTATGTACTATCGACAAATGTTGTGGAACGCGATCGACTAGTTCAAAGCATTCAACATCAAATACATTTTGGACGAGCAGAATAGCAAAGTGGATACCCTTGTGGTATCGGTAGCTCTCTTCATGCCCCATTCTGACTTTCGTCAGAATACCTTCACCATCGAGCTCGTGCACAGGCCAGTTGTCCCCGACAATTGGGAAAATTAGCAAGTCTTTGATGATGATGATGACATAAAAGAGTTCCTTTGCATGGGGGACAATTATACAGAACTATTATTTGAAGGTAGTGTTTCTCCTTTCAAAGAATCTCTAGCAGAAAATTCTGAGGCAACAAAATCAAGCATCATCCAGTTAAGAGGAAACAACATCCCCAAGGGTCTAGTATCTTTGGAGGAAATATTTGACATGCATGATAGACATGTGCAAGATCAAAGAGAATTGGTCAGCAAAACGTATGTTGATTACAGTCAAGTCAACATCGACACCAAAGATAAGCCCCAAATTGTCAACTTGGGAAAGTGTTGCACTGCGGAGGAAAGCAACAACTTTATCTCCTTGTTTAGATAGTACAAAGATGTCTTTGCATGGACCTATCAAGATTTGAAAGTCTTCATGCTAAGAGAATTGTCTCATACAATTCCCCTCAAGTCAGAAATCAAGCCCTTTAAGCAGAAGAAGAGGCACTACAAGCCACGCACATCCAAGACACAATCTATGTGGAGGTACAAAAGATGGTGGAATCCAAGATTATATTCCCCATCCATCATTCTACCTAGGTGTCAAACATCATTCCTATGCGCAAAAAGAATAGAGAGATATAGACTTGTGTAGACTTTAGGAACCTCAACCAGTTGTCACTAAGGGATAATTATCCTTTACCCATCATGGAGCACACCTTGCAGATGGTAACCGGATCAGAAATGTTGTCATCGCTTGACGATTTTTCTAGATAAAATAAAATTGCGGTGGCTAAGGAGGATCAAATCAAGACATCGTTCACCACCCCATGGGGAATGTTCACCTATGAAAGGATGCCCTTCGGCCTCATAAACACTAGTGCCACTTTTCAGTGAGCCATGGACTTGGAATTTGGAGACCTAAAGAACAAAGTGATCATTGTCTACCTTGACAAACTTACCACTTTCTCAAGGAAGTGGCAAGACCATTTTCAACACTTAGTGAAAGTGTTTGAGAGATGTAGGTATAATCATATATCTTTGAATCCCAAGAAATCTATCTTTGCAGTGACGAAAGGAAAACTACTGGACCATATCGTCTCCAAAGAGGGAACTCGGATCGATCCTGATCAAGTGGATTCAATTAAAAACCTCTCTCTCCTAACCAATACCACTCAGGTGCATTCTTTCTTTGAAAAAGTGAAATTCATACGGAGGTTTGTACCTGATTTCTTAGAGCTGACCAAGGATATATCAGCAATGATGAAAAATATGGCCACCTTCAAATGGACTGAAAAAGGAAAGGAGGCATTTGTCAAGATAAAGGAAGTTATCAGTAAAGCGCTAGTGTTGGTCCGACTTGATTTCAATAAAGAATTCATTCTTTATTGTTACGTGCCAAAATACACCCTCTCTACCATTCTAACACATAAGTTGAACGAGGAGATGGAATCATTCATTGCCTTCATGAGCAGTAGTTTCAAAATCAACGAGTTTCAATACTCCCAGATTGAAAAGAACACCTATGCCATTGTGAAAGCTATGAAAACAATAGTCTATGTCACTGACCCTGTGGTCAAGAGTATTATAACTCAACAAGAGATGGGAACTAAAAGAGGAAATTGGATCGCAAAGGTCCAAGAATATGACTTGGATATCAAGCCAACCAAACTCATTTGTGGGAGAGGTCTATGCCAACTCATGGCAGAGGACGGTGATCTAAAGCACCTAGTTGCTGATGGTGAGATAGGAACAAAGATAGAATAAGACCTTCCAATGGTCTTACTGGTTGATTCTGTGGAGGAATGGTACTTAGAACTTTGGTACTATGCAACTTATGGAGAGTGTTCAACCCACTTGGACAAACAATAGAAAAGAACCCTAAGGTTAAGAGCACAAAACTATGTGTTGAGAGGTAACGTTCTATACAAGCGTGGGCTTGATGGAACATTCTTGCTTTGTGTCAGTAGAGACCAACAAGGATGGTTGTTGGAAGCATTTCACAGTGAAGCGTGTGGAGGCCACTTTTTGTCAAGGGTCACAACATTCAAAATTTTGCAGGCACAGTTCTTCTGGCTGACTCTTTTCCGTGACAAACACAAATGGGTACGAAAATGTCAATAGTGCCAACATTTTGTTGGGAAACTCAAGCTAGCAACCATTCCGTTGAGGCTAGTAATTATAGATGCTCCATTTCAGCAATGGGGTATTGAATTCATAGGTCCAATAAACCCACATTTGAGTAAGGGACATATCTATGTCCTTATGGCAACAAACTACTTCACCAAATGGGTTGATGCAGTTCCTACGAAGAATGCTACTTCTGAATTTGTGTGCATTTTCCTCAAAGAAAATATCATCACATGTTTCAGAGTACCAAGAAAGATCATGACCGATAATGTTATGAGCTTCTCATCAGAGGAGTTAGTAGAATTTTTTATTGACTATGGCATCACACTGTCCCACTCTTCAGATTACTATCCACAAGGAAATGAACAAGCTGATTCATCAAATAAGAACATAGTCACGATTGTGTGCAAGATGGTTGAATCCAATCAATTGGCTTGGCACACCAAGTTATACGATGCTCTTTGGGATGATAGGATCATGTTGAAGAGATCTATCAACACTTCCCCTTTCGCGATTATGTATGGCACAAAAGTGATGCTACCCATCACTCTAGAGTTGTCCACTTTGCAATTGGCATCCGTAGTAGAAGATGAAGAATTCAGAGATCCAATCCAAAAGCGCATCTTGTGTCTGACACAAATAGAAGAGGAGATGGTGGAAGTTGTTGATAAGATCACTCAACACCAAGAAAGAGTGAAGAAGATCTTTGACAAGAAGGCTTGGCAATGGGATTTCGAGATTGGAGACAAAGTCTTGTTGTGGGAAAAGAGACATGAGCCGAAGGGAATGCATGGAAAATTTGACTCCCTTTGGCTAGGGCCATTCCTAATCCATGATGTTGTAGGAAAAAATTCCTACATTCTCTCACATTCAGATGGGAGGCTCTTTCCACTGCCCTACAACGGGCAGTACTTGAAACATTTCGTCCCTTCGGGGATGGGGTGAGTACTTTGTAAATTATTTTCTTTTTCTTTAATGTTATGTTGTTATGTTTTTCCCTATTCTGTAAAGTATTGTTGTCTTTTAGGTGTTTTCATAGGTAGTTTTGTTTTAGGTGAACAATAGGTGAGCCCCAATAAATGAAGGTGAACTTCAATTCTTGTGCGAATTAGGAAATAAGTCCCGACTCCATTGCCCAACTAATAAAAGTACTGGTCTAAAAAACTTGAGATTCTTGGTTCTCCTATGCCATAGGTATTCGACATAGTCACCAGACATAGCCTAATGTTGTACCCAAAATAATTTTTTGCCATTCCACTTAAATTGAGCTAAATCATGTAAAAATGTTGTCAAAATTCTGTTTTAGGTCAAACCAAACATAAGATTTTTGTGGGTTTATGTCAAGGAACATATGTGTAAACTTCTAAAAAATTGAAAATTAGGGTTTTGTGTCCCTATTTTTAGGGAAACCCCTAAAAAATAGGACCTTCTTGGAAATGATTGAAAATGATTTTGATAGGATTAATCAACTTCACGATCACATTGGTCAAGTCAGAATAATCAAAAAATATGTTTTACTCTGGTGGGTCTATTTTCATTTTTCAGGAACAAAGTTAGGAGCTCCACAACCATTAATGGCAAATTGGCCAGTACTAGGTCCTGAGAGCTAAGCTTAAAAAGATTCAATGAGGAAGCCACGGTGGAAAAGGTTTAAAAAGATGTTGTTTGATGAAGGAGATTCTCAAAACAGAAAATGACAAAATTTGGCTAACTCTGGAAGGAAGACACCTTGCTAACAAGGAAGAAATGCAGTTAACAAGTAAAAAGGAACCCCTCTTGAAGAAAGGCACCCTTTTATCTCAAGGGCCAAATCCAGTCATCAGGTCCATCCAAAGCAGTCATCCTCCTCATTTTCATGTTGGCTATTCAATGCATCATCAAGCGAGATCATTTGATTCCGAGATTGTTGGAAAACATCAACGAAGTATGGAGATGCTGCAAGCAAGAACATAAGATAAATCAGTAAACTTCATAGAAAAAGCGCCCCTATTGGCCAGGGGCACCCTTCATTTCAAGACACTTGATGAAGTTATCAACAACTGCTTTATGCTAGGCATTTTTTCAGCTCTCTCCCAACTTCATGATCAATCCGACAACACATTCATAGGACATGTCAAACAGTCAGATGCTGAGATTAGGCAGAAAATGCCAAAGGTGAAGACTAAAAGAACATGCCAAGAAATTGGCCAAGTATTGATCAAATAATCCCTTGCTAAAGAAAGGCGCCCACCTTTTTGAGCAATCAGATGCAATCTATTTGTTTGGTGACCTCCAGGATGATCTTCTCCACTTTGATCGATCTCAACAATGAAATCATCAGTGAAGGCATCTGAAAATTCAATCATCTAATGATGAACATCAAACTAAGGTAGTTTACAACATAGATATAATCAATCAACAAGTCAAAAGTGCCCTTGCTGGTCAAGGGCGCCCTTGGATTTGAAGGACCTAAACTAACCTTCAGGAGATGAGAAACTAGTCATCCTTTCTAGGATTGAGCTGGCGCCCCTATTGGAGAAAGACACACTTTAATCTAGAGCCTCAAACTCAAGTTTTTGACTTGATGATTCCCAGGCATACATCTTCAAGATGGTTCCATCTCAATAACAGATCTGTCAGCAGTTGCCCAAGATCAATTGAACGACCGAGAGCAAGGACCGAACAAAGGCACTTCAAACTAGAAAATGATGAAAAAATGTTCAAACTCAAGAAAGGACACCTAAAAAGTCAAAGGAAATTTGTTGACTTGAGTTAAGAGATTTTGGAGGTAAAAAGAGGCTAAACACTCCACGATAAGTGGAAATTAGCTTTTTGAACTCCAAATCATGCTTCAATCATGAGTTGGCACCCAAACTTGAAGGATTTCAACTTGAATCATTATGTAATCAAGGTAGGCATTCCTTTTAAATTATTTATTTTGTAGGTTGAAGATCAAAACAACAAATTTCTCTCAAGGACGTCTTTTCAAGATCTGGCAAGGGTTTTGGACCATGCTTCAATATTTTTTCAAGATCAATGGCATAAAGGGATTCTTCTAAGAGGTTGAATCCAGAGACATATTTTTACAAGGAGGCAGCTAATAACTTCCAATATATCTCTTGTCTACTTCCTCTCTTTTGTCTTAAATTTCTTGCATGTCATAAAAAACAACAGGCTACTTTAGATCTGACCAACTAGGTATGATCAACACAATTTTCTAGTGAAACCCATCTTTTCAGATTTACCAGAAACAACAAACTTGTTGCCCCCTAGTTTTAGGGATTTTTCTAGAAAAGTCTCAGAATAAAAAATCTAAGGAATGAGGTTTGTTCAGAATTGAAGCATGAACAAAACCCATGTGCCATATTTTTTTTGGAAAAATACTTCTCGACAGATGTTATTTTTAAGGGTTTTCGAAAATTGTTAGAACAGGGTCGTGTGCATAGTTGATTTTTAAGTCTTTCAGAATGAAGTACTCCTAGGTACAATACAAGACCAAAATGGTCTTGTACCATGATTTCCTGAAAATGACTGACACAAACTTGTATCAGAAGAACTTGAAGGTCAATTTAGAGGATTTGGAGGGCATGAATCAAATCACACTACAAAACATAGAAGAGTCTGGATTGCTTCAAGCTGTGTCAATCCCTATCACATTACAGAGTGTGGAGCTTGTAATCACTTGCATTAAGCATTACAATCCAACCACAAGAGAAATCCAATTAGTGGATGGGAGGGTGATCTGCAACTTTAAACCAAAGGACATTGAAAAATGTTTTGCTATTCCACCATGCCCGACCAATAAGGTCATATTGATGAAATAATGTGAGAAGGAATTCAAAGCATCAAAAGACAAGTGTATGCAAAAAATGCCAGAACAATGGTCGAAGGTGAAAAATACCAACTTGCCCAAATTGGTTGGATGAGGAGAATTCAGAGATGAGTATGCAGTGTTAATCACTCTACTCAGCAGGATCACTAGATAGGAAGAGGGCAATCATTTTTAGTCGTGGATGTACTACATCATTTCCATGATTATAAAAAAAAGAGAACATTACGATTGGGCCACCTTGATAAGTGACACACTCCACCAACAAATTTTAGGGTTTCTAGAGGCTCATAGGTTCCACATGTGTTCCTACCTGGTATACCTGATTGCCTTCCAAGGCGAGTTCAAAACACTAAACACTGTGGGTACCTTAGGTGTGCAGGAGGTCTAGGAATACTTTTTGCATCTTGAGTTTACTCAAGGAGAATGACACTTCAAAAAGATAAGCGACCTCTTCACCATGCACACCATATGAGATCTTGACAATGAGATGCACATGCATATATCGCCAACAACCAAGGAGGAAATGGTGGACTAGGCGGATTGGTTTATCCAATTCCCTACCTTCACCTATATACGCATGTATGGTTACAATGGTCACCCCACCATGATGCCACACTACTCTTCAGATAAGGTAGTGTTCATGGAATTCCTAGGGAAGTTGGTCAAAGTTCACACTCACCTATGCCCGAAGAAGAAGCCAACTGCAAACTTTCCCATTCAGATGGGACTATATAGATGTAAAAAAATGACCGATGCCAAATTGATGAGCCAAGAAATGGTGAGACTTAATCTCAAATATCTCATTGAGATAAGGTAATCATATGATCCAAGAGGCCTTTATGTAGCACATCTTGAGCAATGATCATCACATGAATCTTCTATGGAAGATTACAAGGTCAATTGTGACGATGAGTTTGAGGTATGAAGAAGGAACAATAGTCAGTTTAAACTCTCACAATTTTTTGACTTTATGTTAGAAGACATTGAGGGCCTATCTGATGATGAAGGGAAATTCATTCTCCCCTCATTCTTCATGGATCAAGTGGACTCATAGCCACTCGAAAGAGTGGATTGGTATGCAAGAGAAAACACATCTATAGAGGAGAGAACGAGTAGAGTGGTAAAAAATAGTCGACTCTACCTAGAAAACAAGAGGACAAGGAAGGTAGTACTTCCCTGAACAAAGCCGCCACTGGTTCAATCTTCATTACCTTCCATGTCCAGGAGGAAGCCCAGATGAAATTAGTGGAGCACCCTTCTTGAAGGAATGTGGATGTTAGGAAATACATGAGGAAGAACAAGGATTTTTGATGCAAAACAACAAGAAGCACAGGTGGAGACAACCACCAACTTTCTTGAGATAGTAGAGACCACTACAGCCAAGCTAGTGATTGAGATAATCACTGTAGAGAAAAAACCCATGGTAGAAGCAAAAAAAATGGATATGGTGCCTATGATAGAGATAAATCCACCCACTTCACCACCATCATAACAGTCACAAGTCCCCATCAACTTGGACTCTCCATCGAGAGACGTCACTACAACACAATCTCACTCATCGAGCATTCAGGGGCCCAATATTCCTCCTTCCAGCGTTGCTAGTTGAGATTCTATCTAGCTTGAGGGATTCCTAGGAAGGAAGAGGGAAAGGCCATCCTATGAGCTTGACTTCACAGAGTTTTATCATGTCCCTCAAGATATGCCGACAAAGAAATTCAAGAAGAAAGTACATGTAGAAAGGAATGCATATAATGATTTCATCATAGGGACTGTTGCCCCACCTGAGGACATAAACATACATGATGTAGAGTTTGAGCACTTCACATTGTCGAAGATCAACCTTAGAAATCCCACTCGTTAGGTGGAGGCGGACCTTCTTGGAATTGCCTCAGTGAGTGTCCAAGAGAGAATGGCTAAGGATGGCCAAGACAAAGCAGCCTTAAAGGCTGAAAACCGACAGTTGAGAATGTACATTTCTAGCTTGATGCACGACACTGCCAACTTCTTTGCTTTACCACAAGAGTTGCTAGACCTCCCCGAGGAGAAAAACCATCACCATCTGATTACTTTTGGAAAACACTTGAGAAATCAAGTGGAAGAATTTGTTGTCAGAAGACGGTGTATACTGGTAGAAATATACCAGCTGAGAGATAGAGCACATGGACTTTGCTTAAAGATTCAACAATTAGAACTAAAGACAGGAGAGAAGATACCTAGAGATGAAGTCACAGTTGTAAATTTTCAATTGGCATACTAATCAGCTACCACCGCAGAGAATAGGCAACATCTCTTTGCTTGGAAAGAACAACTGACAAGGTGAAAGCCTATGATGCTAATTCTATTGAATTGATTGAATACCAACGAATTATCATAGGCATTATCAACTTCGCAAGAAAATTGGTAATAACCTTCCCTCACATAGAATATGAGCATGAGGGAGGTGAGTATATTGAGCTAGTTACAGTGCATAATTAATTCTGAGATGTCATCCATAGCACATTCCTCGATGATCCCGATGGTTGCAAGTTGACCAAAGTGGCAATCATGTCTACCAAGATAGATGATGTAGTTGCCAAGTGCATAGACTATCAACAATTGCTTATGACAGGTGAAGAAATGCTAAAACACCACGTTGTTATCTTGAGGAGCATTAATTCCCTAGAGGCTAAGGAGGTCAACGACTGGATAGAGGCACTGTTGACTAGTGGTGATGAGGTGTAAAGCACCCCAAGAAGGACATCCTACCCTCTAGAAAGATAATAACTATGACTGAAGTTAACTTGATGCCCCTTTCCAAGTTAACTCCAGATCTCATAGATCATGTATGTTAGATTCCACTAATCAAGGATGTCTAAATTGACTTCCACAATTTGTGGATCTCAGATCTCCATTAAAGGTGGATGTCTATTTTGGAGGCACATTTGTAATTAAGTTCACTTTTAGTTAGGTTTTAGTCAACTAAGGTAGACTTCCAATTTGACTTTTGTTTAGTTTCAGTTAACTGCTTGCTCACCTACTTTTAGACTTAGGAATAAATCTTGTTGATTGGCAAGAACTGATTGTTAACTCAAGGAGATTTTAGGGTTTCCTACTCCTTTGAGTTTCTATAAATAAGAGTCTTGGGCTCATTATTTGTTTAACCTTTATTTACTATGCAAAATTGTTGCACCATTGTTGCCACAATCTTGCAAAGTTGTATTTGTTCACTCTTGGATGAGAGTTAGTTGGTTGATCACAATTGTGCATGATTTCGTGCCTTTGTTGTCCCAACGTTTGTAATTCATTGGAAAAGCTTGAAGAAGAAAATCAGATGGCACATGCTTTTTTGATCTAAATATTTGATTGGTTTCAATGTCTTGTTTTCAATAGCTTATTGTTTCAATCTCCTCCTTGGAAAGGGGCTCCTCCTCCTTGGATATTTTGTCATCGATAGTTAACATTTGATGTTATTTAAAGATCTAGATTTCAACTTATACTTTTGACAGGGGTTTCTCCTCCTTAGCAATCCTGATATCCATATCTTCATACTTTGTTGTTTCTAGTAAGTTGTTTCCAAGTCTACACCTTAGACAGGGGTTCCTCCTCCTTGGCAAGTCTCAAATCCAACCTACCATAAAGAGTGTTTTCTTGTATAAAACCTTATCCCAACATATATCCAAGAGTTTAGAGCCTCAGCCAATTCTAAGGAGATGGCGGATTCAAGTGATCCAACCCATCCATTTCACTCCTATGCCCTCATGCTCTATTTATCTTGGGGAGATAGGATAGTTTAGAAGCTAGTTTAATCATAGTTAAGATCTACAGAAACCATAGAAAATATTAGCTATGACGCATTATGTTGTCCTACCGCTGAGTAAAAAAGATAGGAACCTTAGTACCCTTTTTTACATATAACATAAACAAAGAGAGATATTTCTCTGTATAATTTGAAGAGCAATACTATAACACCTGCAATAGATGTTTGTTTCCAATAATCACTCCTGAGGTGCTAATTGAAATGCCAACATAATTGTATATGCCTCTATGTACACACACACACACACACACACACAAACACACACACACACACACACACACACACATATATATATAGGTATATCATATCAATGTATCTGTATGAGCATGTCCTTTTGCCAACATACACTTGTATTGATATAAATATACATATGGATACATGTATATACTATACATATATATATGTTCACATCTGATTCACACACAACCAAACACAATTACTATCATATTGATAAGTGTTTACATGTGGTATATCTATACATGTGCATATACATGTCATTGGATCCTATTGACATTCATGTGCATATATACATATACTCTATGTACATATCGCTTGTCAATGTAATACCAATAGTACAAGAAAGATCTCAAAATCTCAAATAGAAAACATTTCCCAAAAATGCATGCAAAAGTAAACAAGACTCTCAATGCAAACATACTAGCTAAGGATGACTTACCTATTACCCACAAACTGACTCAATTTAATCATTATAATGTGGTGTGTGTATGCTCATATAGTTTACTTTTATTGGTTACCCGACCAAGATCTTCTCCCGAGTGATACTTCCCCTCTTCCTGGAGGAATGGAACACATACCTGCATCCACTAACACATGCACATGGTAGTCAATTGTTCATAGCAATATGTAGTATACATTAACATCTCCAAAGTTAGAATAATTACAATTCAATAACCTTTCATTTATATAAACGTAATATTTCACCATGAATAACATCAATTGAAGTAACATCAAATGTGAACATTCATATGGATAACAAGGTACAAGCATATTTTATTCATCTCTAGAATTCACATTACATCCATTTTTACCCTATGTAGTAATAGTAAATAGTAACTATACAATTGGGGTGTAACACAATCACTCAAATGATTGTATAGAAAGATCCATATGCCCCCCTTCACATTCGTCTAGTGCTTGATTAGGATCTCACTCTATTGTTGAGCCATATTGTGAGCCATCGAAGATTATGAATTTCAGTTTTGATATTTGGAAAATGAAGGGGGTCTGAAAGAAAATGCCCTAATTTGTCACTTTTACAATTTTTGGATGAACTTGGTTGGCCTTTAGGATTGGGTTTCAAAACTTGGATTCATATTCTCACCAATGATCCTTTCATATGCCCTTACATGTGGGGTGGCTTCTTAGTAATTTGCATGTCTCTCTAATAGGGATAAATTGCTTACAAAAGGTCCATGGTTTAGGGGTAGAGCAACTTCATGTTTAAAGCCTTGGTTTCCAAATTTTAATCAGTTAATGGATTCCTTTTAGTGGTTCCAATTAGGCTGAATTTGTTTCATCTCCCTATTCAATTCTAGAGCTCTCCCTATATCTCCATTGATAACTCCTTGGGAAAGATTCTTTTGATTCTTGACTAGTTTCATCTTAGCAGTCATTTCACTTTTACAAAGATTTTGGTGGAATTGAACACTAAATTCTCTTGTCAAAATTGGTCTAAGGTAGGCAATAGAGTTTTGAAACAAATCTCTTATGAGGCAATAGCTTAAGATACTTACATGCATCAATAACCAATAAGATTGTAAAGTGGGTACTATCTTGAAGACTTAAAGTAACAAAATTGAGTTAACATAGCACTTGGTGTGGTGTTTACCCCTAACCACCAAGTATGGTGGCTCCATACTTCTATAACTATATAAATCATAATATGTTTTGGAGTTATGAATACCATAATAAAAACTCATTTATTAATTTTATTTTAATTAGGATCTGTAAGAGAGATAAAATTGATTGATATGCCATCAATATTGACAAATCAAACAATGATAGTGATTTATTATAAAGCTAATTCATGAGTAATTTGTAGATATTTTATATGGAAGGGATCAATTTGTAGAATCTTATTACCAAGAATGTCACCACTTAGATTCAAATTGAGATGCTCTAGCACTACGTCCAAGAAGTAGTGTGTACAAATTTCACCATGGTAGCTTGGTATTGTTTAACTACTAGGCTATTTTCTTGAGATTGTCAATGTGAATATTTAGAAAAGAGTAATATATTTATTCAATGTTTGAATGTCTATTCAGGCATTGAATACATAAATGTGACGTCGGTCATTATAATGGAGTATGACACAATTTGGTAGTGTGCCATTTTGGGGTGGTGGTCATGGGTTCAAATCCCTTGCTTTGAAATGAATGGTGAATAATACTATATAGTTCTAATATGTTTTTATCATTGAGAATTAATATATTCTTATTCATTCCAAAGGTTTCTACAAGAGATGTATTATTTATATATTCTTGTAGAAACATCGTTACTAATTAAAATTCAATTAAAAAATGTAACATATACATACAATTATGAGGAACCAGATGACTCTAAAAGCTCCTCTAATTTTTTTTTTATATTTACAATTTTTCAGTGTCATTTTTTATAGTTTATATAGAGTTTGACAATACATAATAAAATATTTACACAAATTAGTCAAAATATTTCTCCAATGTTTTAATTTCTACTATCAAATCGACTTCACACTTATATTTTAATAAGGGCTCACACAATCTTTTGGTGGCCAATTAATTATGGACTTTGGAATCCACTTTATCATCTAGAACTTGGTGCTATACATATGATTATATGTAGACTTTGTCTACTTTATATACAATAGTATATATATATAATATTTCCAATTTTTCTATAGATTTTTAAAAAATTGGTCAAAAAGTCAACCTTAATGTGAATGAAACAAAAACTTAGAAGTTTCTTTATAAAAGTTTTGTAAGATCATTCTGCAAGGAGAGGCCAAAAGGAAGAGACACAGTTACGCTACAAAAAGAGTCCATTTTTGTATCCTTCACCTCAATCATAGTTTCATTTCGAGAAAAACTTGCACATGTTTTCTACCTAAGAAATTTTTGGTATGATTATGCCAAATCTTGAAGAATCTGTCTTATAAAACACAACCATGTTTTATAAGATGAAAACTATTTTGAATTTTTTCTTAATGATCTATTTTCAGATACATGTGCACCCTCAACATAATAGGTCAACTACCATTATTGGTATTCCAACAATATCTATTTATGCAAATAAGATCTCCTAATCGGTAATGAGGCTAAAGAAAACATTTTATGTTTTTCCTTCTATCTAAGATAATTTTTTTGCATTTTTTCATGAGACCTTTCTCATTTTTTATGTGTTCACTATTCAACAATCTTGTACTTTCGAGACCTTTCTCATTTTGTATGTGTTCACTATTCAACAATCTTGTACTTTCATCTAAATTATTTTTCAAATTCAAAAAATTCAAAACTTGAAATTCTCTACAATAACTTGAAAGAAAAATATCTTCAAAAGTGACAACTTGAAATTTTTTGTTTACATCCTCAATAGATTTATTTTTCAGCATTTAGATCTATTCAAAAGATGTACATTAATCCCTTTCTTCTTTAATTTTAAGAAAAAAATTACAATTTTATATATAAAAAATTAGTCATTTAAAGAAATTTCTTAAGCTTGATCCTCTCATATCAAGAGTCAAGGGTTTTTATTCCATAGAAAAGGGTAAGTCCTCTAGCTTTCCCAAATAAAATACACATCCATTAATGAATTAGAGGATGTGTAACATCAAAAAATATGCTAAACCCTCTAAGACCCTAGAGAAGAGCAATGCAAATATTTTTATCTCTTGGAGGTAGAAATACTTGGAAGGATTGTCAAGAAAAAGGGTCATAATCCTAAATTAGTTCCACTGCAACCATTATCACTAACCAATTTTAAAGATTGAAAATTTATTAATCATCATTTCATCCATTTTTTCTTTTCCCAATGGAAAATAATTAAAGTACATTATTCTTTTTGATAATTTTAGTTCAACTTCAACATTAAATTTTAGTTCAACTTCAACATTAAATATTGCTAGTGGCTTTCTTCTATGAAAGTTACATTTTATTTATCTATTCCTAAGAGAAACTCAATTGAAAGGTAGGGATATATAGACCATGAACAAAAAGAAATGGATCTCATTCTCTTTCTCACTATAGATTAAATAAATCATATTTAATTTCATAATACTTTTTATGACAAAAAAATCTTCATTTGTTTGTCTTTGATTCCTAGAGAATAATTGGGATTTGTTTAATCTCAAGTATGCTATTTAACTAATTGAATTAAAGGACTTACTAAGTATTTGGGGCTACATGGAAGAGCCTACCCATACCTCTTCCATCCCAAAGAGGTATGTGGAAAATTGTGTGTAAACACAAGCATCTTCTAATTTATTTGATTATGAAAGACAAACTTCATTAAAAATAATAATTGGTCAATCTAATGTTCCCGAGCTATGTTAATTTCTATAGAAAAACTTATAGAACCTTAGAACATTTTGTTTATCTATTAGTATAAGAGAAGAAACAAGAAAAGAGAGGAAAGCAAAAGAAGAGTAAGAGGAAGAACAAAACAACTCTTCGAGGTATGTTCCCAATTTTTATTGTGTATTGACAATCGATCTTCTCATTTTCACATGTCTACTTGAAACCAAAACATTTATGAAGCTAATTTTTATTTCTAAAAAAATGTGAATACTCAAATATTAAAAAATGTTATGGGGTTGCAACTTATGTGTCTTCATTTACATTTTAGCATTGTGCGACCTCAATAAAGAAATATAAAAAGAAAATAGCTAATGTTTGTAGGAACTAGTAATTATTTTTTATTTTTTTAATTGTAGTGTGCTATTCAAATAATGTCTTACGAGCCTTAAATAACTAAAACATTGATTATTTGTGTGCCTTGTGCATCTACCCAATTTTTTTTAGCCTCATGTGATTTGAAGTAAGAAATATAGAAGGTAAATGCTTGTGTTTATGGTAATTAGCACTTATTTTTATTTTTAGTTGCAAATGGCTAACCAAATCATGTCTGTAGAAGTTATAACTAATTGAACAAAGATTACAATTTTGTGTATCCTCTTATTTTGCACCTTGTGCACATGAAATGTTTTTTTGGGGTCTGTGTAGTTTGTAGCGATTGCTTTTATTTTATAATTGTTATAGGCTAATTAAATAATGTCTTGGGAGTCTTAGATAAATTAAAGACGGATTGCAAATTCTATGTATCCTTTGTGTCAATGTGTCATGTGACTTGACATACAAAATTGGAAGCCTTTGCGTAGATCTAGAAATGAAGTTGTTGACAATTTTATTATGTAGTAAATAGTAATTTTTTGTTTTGTTTTGTTTTTGTATGAGTTGTTTAGCCTAATTGATAATGAGGATGCCTTTTAATATGAATTTAAAAGTAATAAATCATTATATGCAATGTCACCAACATTAAATTCATGCAAGCCTAGTAGAATATAGCAAGATGATGTGGGCTATCCCAACAAAATACCTATGTTTGTAGGAATTGGTAATTTTTTTTATTTTTTAATTGTAGTGTGCTAATCAAATAATGTCTTACAAGCCTTAAATAACTAAAACATTGATTATTTGTGTGCCTTGTGCATCTACCCAATTTATTTTAGCCTCATGTGATTTGAAGTAAGAAATATAGAAGCTAAATACTTGTATTTTTGACAATTAGCACTTATTCATATTTTTAGTTGCAAAGGGCTAATAAAATCATGTCTTTAGAAGTTATGACTAATTGAAAAAAGATTACAATTTTGTGTATCCTCTTATTTTGCACCTTGTGCACATGAACTAATTTTTTTGGGTGTGTGTAGTTTGTAGCGATTGCTTTTATTTTGTAATTGTTATAGGCTAATTAAATAATGTCTTGGGAGTCTTAGATAAATTCAAGGCGGATTGAAAATTCTACGTATCCTTTGCATAAATGTGTCATGTGATTTGACATACAAAATTGGAAGCCTTTACATAGATCTAGAAACGAAGTTGTTGACAATTTTCTTATGTAATAAATAGTAATTTTTTTGTTTTGTTTTGTTTTTGTATGAGTTGTTTAGCCTAATTGATAATGAGGATGCCTTTTGAGGTTAAGGGTGTGGGGGTCTGGTTTCGTGCAAGGAAGATTTTTTCTGGTTTTGGGTTTCATTTTCTTCTTCTTTGTGTAGTGTTTGAGTGGTGCTTGGCGTCAGCGGGGGAGGCATAAGGGCTCTCGTCTTTTTTTCCTCTATTTTTTGCATGTTTTGGGTACGATTTAAGTGTGGAAGGAGGCTCAGTTTAAAAAAAAACTATGATGCGGTGGCGTGGTGGAGAACTAGGGCACTGGCCATGGTGACCTACGAGAAGGTTTCAGGCTCGACGACAAATGGATTATGGATGACCTTATGGAAATCGATGGATGGCAGATTCAAACTAGGAACAAGAGGATCCACGAAGGCATGGCAGAGCACAACGACCATTTCAGTAGAACAGATTGAATCAGAGATCCCCTGGGTGGGACTATAGTAAATTGTGGACGAGGCTGAAACGACAAGGAAATGAGACTGAAATTTTTTTGGAAACCAAAAGACACTGTCAAGAAACCAACAAAAGAGACAGAGAAAATAAAGGTTTAAGGATGACAGAGTCATTTCGTGTGTTGTAGGGGGGTGGCATGGGTAGATGAAGTAAGGGATTGCAGAGCAAAGGCCTTCTATATGAAATGGGCAAAGAATCAAGTGGAGTATACTAGAGTGAGAAAGTGGTGTGACGAGGTATGGAACCCAGACATAAATCTGAAACCCTTATCTAATGGTTTTTTCTTTGTTGAATGTGAGTCAGAACGAACTAAGGGCTGGATTTTGAATAATGGTCCATTTATTATGGATGGCATGGGTTTTTACATTAAGGATTGGGCTCCCAATTTTAACCCTATGACAAAAATTATAGAAGAGATTCCAACTCGGATTTGGTTAAAAAATCTTCTTGTAGAGTATTTGGATCCAAAAACCTTGAGCATGATTGGGAGCCAGTTGGAAACTTTTGTAAGTGCTAAGAAAGTAGTGGACAAGTAGGGTTCAAGCCTGTACATGAGAATATGTATAAATTGGAAATCTTTTTCCCTTGTTCTGAAAGAAATTGAACTCAGGACAAACAAAGGCTTTTGGAGACAAAAGACAGTAGTGGAAGATTGCATTGCCAACTATGTTCATTGTAAGGGCATTAATCATGCAAGCCAAGATTGTATTCGAAACAAGAAAGGGAAAGAAACTAAAGAAGTTGCACTGCTAATGCAGTTAGTCAACCATTTTGAGCCTTCATTATTAGTGGAGAAGGCCCAACCTGATGATGAGTAGGAAACCAATAAACATGTAGTATATATGCATTCCATGGCAGTAGTCCCTAACAAAAATACAAGAATGACAGTAGCAGAAACTAGCACTCATTTGTTTGAGAATTTAAAGAATCATGCTCCTTGTGTGGTTTTAAAATGTGTCAATGAGAATAAATAGTTAATAAAACTAAACACACACATCCATGCAATGTATTACATAAAAGAAATAGAAATAACCGAATTGAATTGCTACTGCTATCCTTTCAAATCATTCCATGGTTCTCTAGTCTTAAGGACTTCAAAATTCATGCTCTAAGATCTATTAAAGTGTTGCACATGAATCTACAAAGATGACAACCTAAGAAATGAGAAGATGTCGTGCAATGCAAACTACATGCCTACATCATTGCATTTTTGTATTTTTGATTCTTAAATGTTGAATGATCCTATGATGAGATGTTGTAATTGAAATGATGCTAAGATGAATACTATGATTGAAGATGAAACTCTAATGTGATGCTATGAAAAAAAATAAACTCTAATACCATACTAAAGTAATCCAAAGTAAAAACTCCATAATGCCTATGCTATATGAAAATTCAAACTCTCAATTGCTCTCAATTTGTTCTCAATTTCTCCAGCATAAGTTTATCTTCCAAATCTCTATGAAAAGCTATAAAAATTATCTCTATTTATAGATTTTTCCAGGCTTGAGATGATATGGCAGTGATGAACGGTCAAGATTGTGATCTTGAGGCATCAACGGTTGAGCACAAAGAAGTTGGAGGAATTCATGGAGACTGCTCCACTTGGAAGAACAAATTCTCCAAGTGCCAAAGAGAATCAATTGAAAGAAGGAGCCATGTGTCTCTGAGGAAGTTAGGAGGTTGAGAGGTTGGAGAGAGAATATTCCTAATTAAAAATTAGAAATAAATGAAATTGTGTGACATATGATGAGGTGGCAGGTGAGTTGGAGGTGGTTAGAAGAAATATGGAGACATGTGCCAATTTGAATTAAAAATTCAAGTTTAAATGGAAGAGGGAAATTAATTAAATAATAAATTATTTAATTTGTGCATTTAATTAATTTAAGAGGAAAGTGATTTTTGGAAAAGAAGAATTTAGGGAATGAACCATATAAATAAATTTATTTATAAGTAGAGGAATTAGAAATTAATTAATTAAATATGGAATATTTAATTAATTGTGCTGCAGAACATTTTTATGTGCATACACTCCTAATGGAAACTTTACAATTAAGGAAGGGTTTGAAGCAGGATCCGACACAATGCAAAGGGAAAACATAGGGGATGAGCCATAAACAGTAACAATAAAGGAAGGGATTGTTCAGGAGGCTGCAAATATAGTGAACGATTGGCAGGTGAATGATGTTGTATTTCCAAACATTGATGTGAAGGGGTATGTAACATGCACAAAAAACATCATGGAAACTCCAATGGGCAAGGACAAGGATTGTGATGGTAGTGGCTTTTCATTTGATGAAGAAAATAGTGATGGGGAAATGGAGAAGGGTATATTGGAAAAGCACACAATAAAGAAGAGTCTATCAATTGATGGTAAGTTAAAGATTGGTGAGAAGCAAAATAGAGGGAGAAAGTCAAATAAATTCAAGTTGGAACTAGCTGATAGTGCAAAAGGACAAAAAAAACTTCATTCTAGGAAGGGCTTGACCCTTCCTGAGGTGCCATGAAAGCCTTATCCTGGAATGTCAGGAGCTGCAATGCTAGGGTTAGAAGGTAGATATCTAACAAGTTAAATGCAGATTTGATTAATAAACTAGAGAAATAAAACACACAAAAAAAATATCAGAAACAAGACAACACAAAGAATTTAACGTGGTTCACCCAATCTGGGCTACATCCACCAAACCACAGCCATCCAATGATATTATTATCCAGTGCAAAACATATTACAATCTCGCAAATAATGCCATACTACAACTCCCCATTCCAACCGCTTATAACAATCTTTTAGAACCTTCTAGAAATTAGGGTTTACAATGTCAACTTTTTTCCTTTTCGGTGACGAAGCGAAAAAAGGTGATTTTTTTTTTCTCAGGGGTTGTCGCCCCCGACAAGGATACATGAAGAGTGTACAATATAGCATGATCAGTCGCCACATACCAACATGCAATTCCTCTGACAAGATACGCTTGATCAAGAGATGTCTTGATCAAGCGCAACTCGATCTTATTTTGCTTCAAGAGACCAAACTTACAGAGAGAGAGGAGATCCAAGATGGATAGGATTCCGTGCCACACTCATAGATTCGAGTGATTTTGTCGCCACCAACGTCCAGCTACATATGGACCTTTGGTACGTACCCCGAGAACAATTTTTTCAAATTTGAATTCAAAATTTTCTCACTTTTTGCATTTTAAAAATCCGATTTTCAGCAGATTTTAGCACATAGGGTTAGGAAAATAATGCACCGGGTACTCGATACAATGCATAGAGTCACTATAATAGTGCATAGGGTTATGTTTAGGCTTTAAAATAGTTCAGTGCATCCAGTCGCTGCTTTAACGCATTAAGTTTTTGAAATAGCATAGGGATTTTAGCGCATAGGATAGATAAGATAGTGCATTGGGTAGTGCAATTAGTGCATTTGGGAAGCAACGCATCGAGACCCTGTTCCGGTGCATAGAGTCTGTTTTCTAGCGCATCCAAGAACTGGTGCATAAAAGGCCTATTCTAGTGCATTCGGTAAATTTTCTAGCGCATCTGGTAAATTAGCACATAAAAACTTTGTTTTAGCACTTTGAGCCAAAAATGATGATTTTGAATGATTCTTCCTAGATTTTGATGGTTGATGATCACGCCAGCCAATGATAGGATGATTTTGATTGATAGATTGATGATTATCCTCATGATAGGTGAGGAACGATGATAGGATAGATAAGGATGATTTGATTAATCGACCTCATGAAAGATGAAAGTCAAAGATAGGTTGATTGATGTTGATCGATATCATGACAAATGATAATCGATGATAGGATAAGTGCTCCTCGAGATTTGATCAAAATATCACATGAGCTGATTTGATTAATTGATATGTTGATTCATAGGTTGATTGACTGATGTGCTGACTTGATATGTTGATTTGATCATAGGAGGGTGGCCTAGGAGTACATGAAGAGTGTATAGTATAGCATGATCAGTCACCACATACCAACAATCTCCCACTTGGAGACTGATAAGGCTCCATACCAACACAATCTCCCACTTGGAGATTGATCTTGGATGACACCGCTGCACTTATCGGTCCCACTGGAAATAAGCACCTTGGACCCTGCTGCTCTGTTATACTTGTATTCAACCTTGAAGGCCAACCGAAGCTAAAGAGGAGCTCAACTTCTCCCTTATCACCGTCTTCGTAAACATATCCACTGGATTGACATCTGTATGTATCTTTTCCAGCTTTACTTGTCCATCTTCCAACACTGACTGAAATAAATGATATCTCAACTGTATGTGTTTGGTTTTAGAGTGCAAAGCAGGATTCTTTGCAAGGTGTATAGCACCCTGGTTGTCTGTAAACAAGTGATTTTCAGCCTGTTGTTTTCCCAAATCTTCCATGCAAAATTTCAACCATATCATCTCCTTTGCTACCTCTGTTGCAACAACATACTCTGCCTTCATGGTGGATAAAGCAACCACCTTTTGCAACTGAGAAATTCAACTCACTGTTGTCCCACCAACTGTAAATACATAACCTGTAGTACTCCACCTGGTATCTATATCCCCTGCCAAATCTGATTCAACATAGCCTTTTAAATTTGTATTAGATCCCCCAAAACATAAACATTTATAGGATGTACCTCTTAAGTACCTGAGAATCCATTTCATCGCATTCCAATGCTCAATTTTTGGATGACTCATATATCTGTTAACAGCTGCTACAACATGTGCAATATCCGGTCTCGTGCATACCATGGTGTACATTAAACTGCCTACAACTGAAGCATATGGTACCTTGGATATTTTTTCTTCCCCCTCTTGTGTCTTTGGACACATATCCTTAGTCAATTTGACATGACTGGGCAAAGGTGTGTTGAAAGCTTTTGCATTCTCCATATGAAATCTCTGCAACACATTTTAACATAATCAACCTGAGATAGAAACAATTTCCTATTTTTCCTATCTCTTGTAATCTTCATACCAAGGATTTGTTTTGTTGCCCCCAAATCCTTCATATCAAATGAATTTGCTAACTATTGTTTTAACTCCTTTATGTGATCCATGTTAGATCCTGCTACAAGCATATCATCAATATATAAACATAAAATAATGTAGCTATCTTCAACTAACCTCTTAAAATAAACACAATGGTTTGAATTACACTGGTTGTAGCCTCACTCAGCCATAAAACTATCAAATTTAATATACGATTGCCGAGGTGATTGCTTCAAGCCATATAAACTTTTGTTTAATATGCACACTAGTTTCTCCTTACCTTTGACTTCAAATCCTTGTGGTTGTTAGATAATTGATAGTTCTGCCCATTGAACTTCTCAACCTTCAACTTACCCTCGTTTTCCATTGCTCCCACTAAACCGTGAGACTCCAACTCAACCATGAGACTTTCCTGGAGATGATAATCGAAAAAAACCCAATCTGATACCACTTGTTAGGGTTATAAGGTAGATATCTAACAAGTTAAATACAAATTTGATCAATAAAATAGAGAAATAAAACACAGAAAAATATATTAGAAACAAGACAACACAGAGAATTTAATGTGGTTCACCCAATCTGGGCTACATCCACCAAACTGCAGCCATCCAATGATTTTATTATCCAATGCAAAACATATTACAATCTCGCGAATAATGCCATACTACAAATCCCTATTCCAACCGCTTATAACAAGCTTTTAGAAGCTTCCAAAAATTAGGGTTTATAATATTCGCTTTTTTCCTTTTTGGATACACGAAGAGTGTACAGTACTAAAGAGTGTATAGTATAGCATGATCAATCACCACATACCAACATGCAATGCCTCTAACAAGAGACGCTTGATCAAGAGATGTCTTGATCAAGCACAACCTGAACTTAATTTGCTTCAAGAGATCAAACTTATAGAGAGAGAGGAGATCCAAGATGGATAAGATTCCGCACCACACTCACATATTCGAGTGAGTTCATCCCCACCAACATCCAACTGCATACGAACCTTTGGTACGTACCCCGAGAACTTCTTTTTCAAAATTGAATTCAATTTTTTTCCACTTTTTGCATTTTAAAAATATGATTTTCAACATGTTTTAGCACATAGGGTTAGGAAAATAATGCATCGGGTACTTGATACAATGCATAGAGTCATTGTAATAGTGCATAGGGTTAGGTTTAGGCTTTAAAATAGTTCCGCGCATCTATTCGCCGCTTTAACGCATTAAGTTTCTGAAATAGCACATAGGCATTTTAGCGCATAGGATAGATAATATAGTGCATAGGGTAGTGCAATTAGCGCATTTGGGAAACAACGCATTGGGACCTTGTTCTGAAGCATAGAGTCTATTTTCTAGCGCATCCAAGAACTGGCGCATAGAAGGCCTATTCTAGTGCATTCGGTAAATTTTCTAGCCCATTTCGTAAATTAGCACATAAAAACTTTGTTTTAGCGCATTGAGCCAAAAATGATGATTTTGAATGATTCTTCCTAGATTTTGATGGTTGATGATCACGCCAGCCAATGATAGGATGATATTGATTGATAGACTGATGATCATCCTCATGATAGGTGAGGAATGATGATAGGATAGATAAGGATGATTTGATTGATCGACCTCATGAAATATGAGAGTCAAAGATAGGTTGATTGATGTTGATTGATCTCATGACAAATGAGAATCGATGATAGGATAGGTGCTCCTCGAGAATTGATCAAAATATCATGCGAGCTGATTTGATTAATTGATATGTTGATTGATAGGCTGATTGACTAATGTGCTAACTTGATATGTTGATTTGATCATAGGAGGGTGGCCTAGGAGTACATGAAGAGTATACAACACTAAAGAGTGTACAATATAGCATGATCAGTCACCACATACCAACAATCTCCCATTTGGAGATTGATCAGGCTCCATACCAATACAATCTCCCACTTGGAGATTGATCCTGGATGACACCGCTATACTTACAACTCCCACTAGAAATAAGCACCTTGGACCCTACTACTCTGTTATACTTGAATTCAACCTTGAAGGCCAACCAAAGCTAAAGAGGAGCTCATCTTCTCCCTTATCACCACCTTCATAAACATATCCACTGGATTGACATCTGTATGCATCTTTTCCAGCTTTATCTATCCATCTTCCAACACTGACCGAATGAAATGATATCTCAGTTGTATGTGTTTTTTTTTAAAGTGCAAGGAAGAATTCTTTGCAAGATGTATAGCACTTTGGTTCTCTATAAACAAGTGATTTTTAGCCTATTGTTTGCTCAACTTTTCTATGAAAAATTTCAGCCATATCATCTCCTTTTCTACTTCTGTTGCAACAACATACTCTACCTCCATGGTGGATAAAGCAACCACCGTTTACAACCGAGAAATACAACTCACTGCTGTCCCACCAACTGTAAATACATAACCTGTGGTACTCCGCCTGTTATCTATATCCCCTTCCAAATCTAAGTCAACACAACCTTTTAAATCTGTATTAGAGGCCCCAAAACATAAATATTTATAGGATGTACCTCTCAAGTACCCGAGAATCCATTTTATTGCATTCCAATGCTCAACTCCTGGATGACTCATATACTTGCTAACAACTCCTACAACATGTGCAATATCCGGTCTTGTGCATACCATGGCAGACATTAAACTGCCTACAGCTGAAGCATATGGGACCTTGGACATTTTTTCTTCCTCCTCTTGTGTCTTTGGACACATATCCTTAGTCAATTTGACATGACTGGGCAAAGGTGTGCGGAAAGATTTTGCATTCTCCATATGAAATCTCTGCAACACCTTTTCAACATAATCAGCCCGAGCTAGAAACAATTTGCTATTTTTCCTATCTCTTGTAATCTTCATACCAAGGATTTATTTTGCTGCCCCCAAATCCTTCATATCAAATGAATTTGCTAACTATTGTTTTAACTCCTTTATATGATCCATGTTAGATCCTGCTACAAGCATATCATCAACATATAAACATAAAATAATGTAGCTATCTTTAGCTAACCTCTTAAAATAAACACAATGGTTTGAATTACACCGGTTGTAGCCTTGCTCAGCCATAAAACTATCAAATTTAATATACGATTGCCGAGGTGCTTACTTCAAGCCATATAAACTTTTGTTCAATCTGCACACTAGTTTCTCCTTACCTTTGACCTCAAATCCTTGTGGTTTTTCTATAACTAATAGTTTTGCCCATTGAACTTCTCAACCTTCAACTTACCCTCATCTACCATTGCTCCCACTTAACCGTGAGACTCCAACTCAACCATGAGACTTTCCTAGAGATGATAATCGAAAAAAACCCAATCTGATACCACTTGTTAGGGTTATAAGGCAGATATCTAACAAGTTAAATACAAATTTGATCAATAAAATAGAGAAATAAAACACAGAAAAATATATTAGAAACAAGACAACACAGAGAATTTAATGTGGTTCACCCAATCTGGGCTACATCCACCAAACTACAGCCATCCAATGATTTTATTATCCAGTGCAAAACATATTACAATCTCACGAATAATGCCATACTACAACTCCCCATTCCAACTGCTTATAACAAGCTTTTAGAAGCTTCCAAAAATTAGGGTTTACAATGTTGGCTTTTTTCCTTTTCAAAGACATGAAGAGTGTACAGTATAGCATGATTAGTCACCATATACCAACATGCAATGCCTTTGACAAGAGATGCTTGATCAAGTGCAACCCGATCTTATTTTGCTTCAAGAGACCAAACTTATAAAGAGAGAGGAGAGCCAAAATGGATAGTATTTCATGCCACACTCACAGATTCGAGTGAGTTCATCACCACCAGCATCCAACCACATATGGACCTCCGGTACATACTTTGAGAACCGCTTTTTCAAATTTGAATTCAAAATTTTTCCACTTTTTGCATTTTAAAAATCTAGTTTTCAACACGTTTTAGCACATAGGGTTAGGAAAATAATGCATCAGGTACTCAATATAGTGCATAGAGTCACTGCAATAGCACATAGGGTTAGGTTTAGGCTTGAAAATAGTTTAGTGCATCCAGTCGCCACTTTAACACATTAAGTTTCTGAAATAGCACATAGGGATTTTAGCGCATAGGATAGATAAGCAGGGATAACTTTAAGAAACCCCCCCCCCCCCTCAACAAAGGTGTAAAATCCTGGCAAATCTTTCCTTTTATTTCAAAAATATATTAATTTTCCTTGGCGAATCTTATGCACATTATTCAAAAATTTGTAAAATCCTGGCGAATCTTAATGGATAATTGGTAAAAAAAAAATCACATTAGCGAATCCTAGTGAATAATCACTAAAATGGTTCATTAAAATGGCGAATCTCTCCTTTAAAAATTTGCATACTTGGTTGGCGCAGTTCCCCCATATTTTTTTTGTTTTTTTTAATATTGAAGTAGGGGCTCGGGGGCGACAACCACCAGTGGGGTCAAGGGGGCAGAGCCCCCTTGTGGGGGTCAAGGGGGCAACACATAAATTCACTATTGAAAATGCATTGGAGCACACACGGATCAAGTGTTTTTAAAAAATCTCACTTGAAAATCGGACAACTACAAGTTCATTCTATGAGCGAATATCGACATGAGTGAACACCATCAGTGGGACACTTAGGGATGTCTCACCGATACAACGATACAGAGCTTTGATCAGATGTCTTTCTGGGAGCTTTGCGTGAATATTGTAGATTCCCTTCATGATTCTCCAGAATTACACAAGTGGTGTACCTATGCCTTGGTGGACCCCAGGTGGAGTATGGAAGCCTTATCGGTGTGAGTGAACATCATCGATGGGACAATTAGGGATGTCTCACCGATACAACGATTTAATATGCACTTAGTGAATTTCATGACTTAGTGAATTCTGTGACTTTATATGCACGTGCCTTTTAAAAAGGTTGTTGAGTCCCGAAATTTGTTTTGGGCCACATGATCAAATCTAATCGTGTGGCCCAAAATAAATTTCGGGCCTCAACAACCTTTTTAAAAGGCACGTGCAAATAAAGTCACGAAATTCACTTGCAACCATTCGATTAAAAAGCTAATCGATGACAATAAATAATAAAACTATTAAAGGCTAAAATATCCCTAAAATGAAATGGTAAATTATTATTAGTGGCGAATATACCATAAAAATTCATTGTAAGAATATAAAATTACTGGCGAATATAAGTAATATTTGTAATTACAGTATAAACTACTAGCGAATCAGATCCGACGATGTGTCGTTTACAAAATAATACATTGGCGAATTAATCGAGACAATTTTTTTTTTTTGAAAAAACCTAGCGATTCGACATCCTTTCTAACATGTATTATTCGTCATTTTTGGAGGTCCCGATTTCAAATATTCACCAATTGGCAAAGATTCGCCACTAAAGTTATCCCTGTAGATAAGATAGTGCATAGGGTAGTGCAATTAGCACTTTTGGGAAACAACGCATCGGGACCCTGTTCCGGTGCATAGAGTCTGTTTTCTAGCGCATCCAAGAACTAGCGCATACAAGGTCTATTCTAGTGCATTCGGTAAATTTTCTCTTGCATCTGGTAAATTAGCACTTAAAAACTCTGTTTTAGTGCATTGAGCCAAAAATGATGATATTGAATGATTCTTCCTAGATTTTGATGGTTGATGATCATGCCAGCCGATGATAGGATGATGTTGATTGATAGATTGATGATCATCCTCATGATAGGTGAGGAACAATGATAGGATAGATAAGGATGATTTGATTGATCGACCTCATGAAAGATGAGAGTCAAAGATAGGTTGATTGATCTCATGACAAATGAGAATCGATGATAGGATAGGTGCTCCTCGAGATTTGATCAAAATATCACGCAAGAAGATTTAATTAATTGATATGCTGATTGACTAATTTTCTGACTTGATATGTTGATTTGATCATAGAAGGGTGGCCTAGGAGTATGACAGGTTTGAGAGCGCTTTCCTCAGACATGGGACATGATCCCACAGTTCACCCCGACAAATTTAGCCATTATTGACCAGTGTGTACTTACTTCATTGATTGATATGCCCCAGTACCGAATTAACTAGGGGTTGTTGATGACACTTCAAGAGTAGTGGCATAGTGATGACAACACCTTCCATTTGGTGACTGGTGAGATTACAGTCACACCAGAGGAGGTCTATTATATTTTGAGGATACCAGTTGTGGGTGACTTGGTGGTGTATGATCATGAGGAGCAGAGGGTACTGACTCCATCCAATAGACTTTCCATGATGGTCAACTCGGTGGGTATGATATTTCTTGGCAGGAGTTGATCGCGACTCATCAACCCTTACCCTATGTTCTAGCAAGATTTATTGGTGGTTTTCTCTGCCTCGACCGTAGGTCAAACGGATTTTCAATTGGCTGGGGTCGGGTGTTAGAGGACATGATTTACCATGGGACCAGATATGCATGGGGTTTGTGCATGCTTGCACACTTGTACCATGATCTCCATCAGGTTGTATATCTTTGGGCTAACATTCTTGTGATAAGGTGTACATTATTACAACTTTGGGCATGGGAGCATATAGCGGTTACACAACCAATGGGAGGGAGGTCTCGAACAACAAGAAGACCCTACAATTTTGGATACACAGGGCCACTTGTCCAACATAAGTTGGGCAACTTAGAGTATTGGTGGAGGGTACTTGATGACCTGGACATAGTTATTTGGTGGTCATATCTTGATTGTGAGGTATGGGTCGAGGATGATACAGAGATGCCTTATGTTTTTTGTTCGAGATACCTGATTGGTAGGACACCATACATCATTAGAGATTATTTTTTGGCCGAGCATACATGCAGTACGATAGAGTACAGGGTATGCCATAGGGCATGGCACATTATGCCAGACAGAGGCAATATATTCCAGAGTGGGGGCCTGCACTAGATTATGATGTCGCGTGTGCAAAGTATTACAGATTGCAGCCAGTATTGTGGTAGTACCATCCCGAGATTATGGATGCACAAATGATAATATACTATGTAGAGTATTTTTATATGCATCCATTTCCATGAATCTCGAGTCTTGATGAGCCTACACCCATTTTGGAGGTTGGGAGGAGGGCAGGACGAGCAGTGCAGTAGAAGGGGGATGGAGGAGAGGAGGAGGAGGCCGAGGAGGAGGAGGGAGATGATGGTGGTGATGATGGGGAAGATGGAGGAGGTGATGGGAGAGGTGTGCCATATTTTGGGGTCATCCCCAAGAGGAGGAGGTCAACACCTACTGGATAGTGGCCAGTTGTACTGAGGATTCCCTCTCAGAGGTAGTAGACACATATAGCTAGTTTGCAGACACATGTTCAGACTCTATAGGGGTAGGTACATTCACTGTAGGAATAGTTAGCCCAGGCTCAAGCTTAGGTACAGGAACATGCACCAACACAATTGTAGGTACATGGACAAATGGTACAACTGCAAGCATAGGTAACCACCCTCACCACAGAGAGAGATGTTGCCCGATGACATGGAGAGTAGGTAGTAGCAGTGGCTGATAGGATTCATACACCAGCCGAGGGTGCTAGGACAGGGGACCTAGTTAGAGAGCTTCGAGAGTCCACCAAGGAGGCAAAGTACTACAGGGGCATATACTATGAGACAATGCTAGTGGAGTAGAGAGTGAGCTATGCTCGTTCTAGATCTAGTGGTTCTCAGACCCGAACCACCAACTTTGGTGTCACTCAACCACTCCTTGGGGGCTCACCAGGCGGAGTTCCACCAGGAGAAGGTCCAGGAGCAAGACCATCAGGGGCAATCAGTGCTGGGGAGAGGCCTACAACCTTTGGGGGCAGTACCATATGATCTCGTGGTCATATCTGATATATTGTATCTTGGTTTAGAGACTCGACTTTGCCACATTTTTGATGTATCATGTATCATTTCTTGATATAATTATACAGTTTGAAATTATTATTTTGAGGGTATATGATATGCAATGGTTATTTTAGTGATCTATATTGTTTATGCTTTTATTATGGATGCTTATGATGGATGCATTTATTCATGTGTTATGTGATTATGATATTTTATATGATTATGTCATGTTCCATGTATGGATGCATTAATGCGATGATGATGTTATGCAAATGATATGAGATGCATTGTGTTTTTGTATTTTTCCCTTGTATATATCAATGTATGGATAAATGAATGAATGCATAAATGGTTTTATTATGTAATGCAAATATATGATTTTATGCATGGACATGAATGATTCAATGTATGAATGTATGGTTAATGAATTCCAAATGTATTAATGTATGGATTTTGGATATGATGGATAGAAATGATAATACATGGATGTATGATGAATGTCGATGTGTAGATGTATGTATGTTATGCCCTTATGTGACATGGATTATGCTCTTATGTGCAATGAATGTTATTATGCAAATGAAATGCCATCTACTTGTCTCCATATTTTTGGTATTTTTCTAATGCAAATATATGACCTAAATGTGTGAATGTGAGTGAATTATGATGATGAATGAATTATGGTGTTATGATGAATGATTTTCTGTGATGAAATCATTTATGGATGGACTTATTTTGATATCGATGTATGATAATGATGATGTTATTATGGAAAATGCTTTATTTTTGGAATTTTTCATGATGCACCTATTATGATGAATGAATGCATGTTGCAAATGCATAATATGATAATGATTGATGTATGGATGATAACACTTTTTTATTGATATGATACAAAAATGCTAATGCAGATGAATGATTTCTTTTTTGTTATGTCAAGTGTACTCAATCTCATAGTGAGAGATAACATCATGTTGAAAGTTACTAGCATTGGAAAAAAATCTATAATGTAAATGCAAAACTAATATGAATGCAATCCTATTTATGCAATGTTGTCATCTTATTTTGCTGTGCTTATTATCATCATTGAGTGTTTTATTATGTTGAAAGTTAGTACAAACATCGATGGTATAATTAGACCATGATGAGCTGAGTATAACTTCCATACAACTTCCGTTGAGATTTGATAGTATAACATAACACAAGAATCTAGGTATACTTAGACCAAGATGACCTGAGTATCACTTGTGTAAATAAACAAGAGTTAATCATGTTCCTATGCAAATTCAGAATGTCATCAATGATACTTTGTAGAGCATGTCCCGCGACAATTTGCACAATAGTAATTATTGACTCACAAACAACAGACAAAGAAAAATATCATTCTCTGTCCTAGCCCCTCTAGTTTCATAGTCAACATGAGTTGGAATGATTATGCTCCTGATCCGTGTTGAGTATATGAGCCATCAAAATACAGTACCCATTGTTGTGTTGTTACAATGAAGACATCAACTTCTAGAAATTCCATGTACATGGGATGATCATCATGAATTGGTGCATCAACTAGTTGATCGACAATAGCTTGTCCTTTGATTTATTTTCTGTCAACATATTGGATGTCAAAATCATTGAGTATCATTACCCATTTGGCTAATCTTCCTGTCAGGTTTGCTTTGCTAAGGAGATATTTTAGTGGATCTATCTTGGCTATGAGTTTGATTGTGTGAGTCAACATATAGTGTTACAATTGTTGCGTAGAAAACACTACTGCTAGACAGGCTTTCTCAATGGATGTATAGTTTATTTCATAACCATTTAGAGTTCTACTAATATAATAGATTTCTCTCTCCTTTCCTTTTGAATCTTCTTGTGCCAACAAAGCTCCTAATAATCTATCAGTTGTGGCTATGTACAATAAGAGAGGCTTTCCTTATGTTGGTGGTGCTAGGACAGGTGGACTCATTAGGTATTGCTTCAGTTGATTAAAATCTGCCTCACATTTCTCATCCCATCGAAAGGAAAAATTCTTGTGCAACAAGTGGGTAAAAGGATGAGTCTTATAGGTCGGTTGTGATATGAATCTTCTGATTGAATGGAATTTTCCTTGAAGGGATCTTAATTGACTGATGTTTTTTGGAGGTGGCATTTCCATGATAGCTTTTAATTTTGTAGGGTCTACCTCAATACCTTTTTCTGACACTATATATTCCAGTAGCTTTAGTCATGCTACCCCAAACACACATTTCCTTCGATTCAAGCAAATGTTGAACTTCTCTAGTTAGGTGAAGAGTTTGTCTAGTATCTCCAAATATCCTTCCCTAGTGTAAGATTTGGCTAAAAAGTCATCCACATAATCTTCCATGAAGGTATGCATCATGTCATGAAAGATGGTTGTCATAGCTCTTTGGTATGTGGCCCCTGCGTTCTTCAATCCGAAGGGAATGACGTTCCAACAAAAGGTTCCCCATGGGCAAGTGAAAGTCATCTTATCCTAGTCTTCAGGTGCTATCTTGATTTGATTATAATCGAAAAAGCCATCCATTAGTGAAAACATGCCATGACCTACTGTCAAGTCTAGAATGATATCAATTTTTTCCAAGGGGAAATCATCTTTCAGACAAGCCTTGTTGAGGCCTTTGAAGTCTATACAAATTTGTATGTTTCCTTCAGGATTTGAAACATGTACAATGTTGGATATCCACTCTGCATAATCAATGGGTCTAATTAATCCTACATCCAATAATTTCTTTAGTTTCGCCTTCACCAATAAGGCAATGTGAGGATGCTTTTTTCTCAACTTTTGTTTGATTGGTTTGATTCCTGAAGGGAGGGATATGTGGTGCATGATGACATCTAGGTCTATCCCTGGCATGTCTACATATGACCAAGAAAAATTGATTTGTCGCTCTTCAAAGAACTTGATAAGGTTAAGCTTCTCTTGTTCTGTCAATGATTCTGCTAGATGGAGAGTTTTCACTATTTCTACATTGTCAACATTGATGGACTACATTGGATTGATTAGGACTTTGGATCTTTCTTGGAAGTTCTCAAGAAGAGTGTTAAATCTCCCATCCTTCGATGCCTCAGAGAGGTTTTCACCATCGGATGCACTCTTTATTTTTATTCTTTCTTGATCTGATACTACCATGGAATGGTTCTCACCATCAGATCTTTCTTTTATTTCATTCATTTTGCACCTGGGAAATTTGGCACTCCCCTGTCTGGAAGCTTCATTATGACATTCAATGGTGGGACCCATTTTAGGAGTAACATCGTAGTGGAAATTGATGATGGCCTCATCGTTTGAAAAGGTGGGGATATCAATAGGGTTAGTTTGGTCCCAATCTATAAGTTTAGGATGTACCAATGGTAAGGGATCGTCAGATGGGTTCAAGTCAGAGGTCATAAGGGTCCTAATGGTAACATTGTCATTGAACAATACCATGGCAAGGTCAAGGTCTATGATGTTACTCTCTTCTGAGTGATCCATCTCACTAGGAGTTTGGTCGTCTTCACTTGAACCATCGATATTTTGCGATCCTAATTTAAATGGTCATAACCTTGAGCTTTGTCCCTCCTTAAGTGTGGGAGTGTACTAGTGTACCACATCAATGTCCTTATCATGACATAAATATTTTGACAACGAATCCCATTTATATTTATTGGAATCAGTTTCATAGTGGTCACTTGCTGAGAGCTGTAGGATCCTTTCAACAACCTTCTACTTTAGGTCCTCCTTTGTTTCTTCATCCTTTTGATGTCCTTTATAACCCAACCCTGTTTTGTCTTTTGGATTTGTTATAATGGGTTGGATGGGTTCTATGATACCTTCTTTCCTTTTCCCAATAGGTCCTTGTCCCTCATATCCCATTTTTTCCAAGATTGAGAATCCTTTGCCATATTGAGTGGTTTGGGCATTAGCCATTGCTACTTGAGAATTTATTTCATCCTTGTAGAGCCAATTTAGAATATCCTTGTCATCATATTCTTCTGCTTGAGTGCTTGCTTTTATGAATCGACCATCAAAAAGTGTGATAGGTGGTGAGGCTGATTGTGATGAGGTTGATGGTTGACCATGGGATTTTGGTGAAATTAACTACAAGAGGCAGAGGGATTGTTCGATGGAGTATTCACCTACACCTTTGTCTTTGACTTGGACTTTCTTCTCAAACTGTTTGGCCAAGATATTGAGTCAGGCTTCAAGATTAGTAGATGCAGAGGGGCTAGGTTCTTCCTTTTTCTCGAGCTATTTGGATGAGGAACTTGTGTGACTTACTTCATTGGAGGATGTGTCTAGCAATTTTCAGAAGGGATTGGATTGACTTGGATTATTGGAGATATCAAAGGTGGAATCAGGAGCTTCTCGGCTATGAGGCACAAATATATCCTGGACAACCTTAAGGGTGTTATAATATTGGGGACTATTGGAATCAATAGGGATGGTAATCTCTTGCCCATTGCAAGGAAATTTTAGACTCTTATGGTATGTTGAAGGGACAACCTACATTTGATGGATCCAAGGACGACCCAAGAGTATATCATATGTCAAATCTTTATCCAAAACTTGGAAAAACCACATCTTTTTGAATTGGCCCCACCTGAATTGGCAATATAATCAATCCCTTTGAAGCTCTTTCCTCATCATTATAGGTCTTAATGGTGATCTTTTTCCTTACATCTATTGCATTTTTAGAGAACCCTAGTGCACGAACAACCTTTAAAGTACATATATTAAGATCGACTGCTTCGTCTATTAGGATGCACTTGACACAACTTTTATGGATCAAGACCTCAATATGGAGTGTTTTGTTATGAGGATGGGTGATAGATACATCATCATTTTCTGAAAAGGATAAGAAATGAGGTGCAACTAGATGTCCCACCATGGCTTGGAAAGTGAATACTTCCAAATCATTTGGTACCATTGTATCAACTAGGGCCTTTTCCAAGATCTCCTTGTGTGTGGGTGAGATTTTAATGAGCTCCAATATTGATATTTGTGTGGAAATTTTTTGGAGCTGATCAACAATGTTATATTTATGAGATGGGGCATCGGGTGTTTTAGAAGTGCTGCCTTTTAAAACATATTTGGTTTGTGCCCTTGTGGTCACGTTTATGGGTACATCATCTTGTTTTCCTTTGATCTTGATGACATTAATTTGATTATCTATTGCAACTATGTCTTGTTGGGTATTATGGACTTGATTGGAGTGAATGTTGGCATCATTTATTGGATGGTTGGTTGCAACAAGGTCTGGTGTGTTATTAATTTCAATGTCATTTGTGTGATCTTCAACGGCTGAAATATGATAGATGGTGTTGTCATAAAAATTGTTCACACCTTTTCCTTTGCCATTCGTGTTAGAAGATTCTCCTTTATCATAATTTTACAAAGGGTTTTTGAATACCCCATGATTGGTATTTGCTTGGGGTTCTTCAATTTGTATGACCTTATTGTCAATCAAGTCTTGTATCTTGTGTTTTAATTGCATGCAACTATTGGTTAGGTGACCTTTGCATCGATGAAATTCACAAAAGTAGGCATCGTTCCACCATGATGATTTAACTTTGGGTTCAAAACCTCGGGTGTCGGGTAGAGTGATAAGATTTTCTGCAATAATTTCTTTCAAGGCAGATTCATATGATTGACCCAAAGGTGTGAACTTTCGATGATTGTTTGATGTTTGATATGGTAAGGTCTTGGATGTTGTGTTGCTTTGATTATTTTGAGTATTGCCTTGGTTGGTATATTGGTTGTTGCTTTGGTTGGTATTTTGGGTGGTCTTTTGATTGGTGTTTGAGGTGCTTCTTGACAAATTGAAGACCGATTTATCATTATGCATTTCAGTTGAAGTATCATTGCCATTATTTTTATACTTTTTCCAAAATTTTGGTTTTTCATTGCTGGAGGAATTGGTTGAGTTGTTTTCATTGTAAATTTTCAAAATTCCCCTCTTGACCAAGACTTCCTCAATTTTGATCCCATTTTTAATTAATTTTTCAAAAGTTGGAGGACGTTTTATTTCAAGCCTATAAGTCATATCATCATTTAAGTTGTCAATGAATAGCTCCATCTTTTATTTTTTTTGGTATGGGATGGGGATACCTTACGAATAACCTTCTCCACCTTTGTAAAAATACTAGAAATGATTCCCCTTTCTTTTGTTTGACATTGCAAAGGTCCTTCATTGTGATTTCATGTTGAATATTATATGAGTATTGGGTGATAAACTTGTTGATTAATTCCTCAAAATATTTGATCCCTGGAGGTAATTGCGAGAACCATTGCATACATTGCCCTCCCAAACTGCGTGGGAATAATCTCATTAAGTGTCTGCATGGGAAAATTCAAGGCTCATAGTTCTAAATTCCCTTACATGATCGATGGGATTTGTCAAATTTAGGGAATTCACAATGTTTGAGGAATGGTATCATGTTGACACTTGGATCAAAAGGGTAGGGGCATATATCCTATATTGAATACCTCTTAGTGGTTCCAGTTTGCATGTTTTGAATTTGTTGTTGGAGGGTTTGTATTTGT
>CM021105.1:602028307-602049783 GCA_007115665.2 Sequoiadendron giganteum | reverse complement strand
TCTCTCTCTCTCTCTCTCTCTCTCTCTCTCTCTCTCTCTCTTGTTCTCTTTCATTTTCTTGCTATGGGTTCTCCTAAGTTTCCTTTGTTAACTCCACATAACTATGCTTCTTGGAAAATTGATGCTTGGAGTAAGTTGATGGAAAAAGGATTAACTCATTATATTGATGGAACTATTGTTGCACCATTTGATCCTAAAAATGATCCTAATGCTCATTTGGATTGACTCACTAAAAATACTATGGCTCTTGGAACTTTGAGGAAATATGTATCAAAAGATCTAATCTTTCAAATTGAAAAGTGTAAAACAATTAAAGAAGCTTGGGAAAAGTTTGGTCAATCGTATGGCCAAGTTGATGAGATTAGAGGTTATCAGCTTGAAAATGATCTCACAATGTTAGATCCTAAGAATTTTGATACAATCCAAGACTATGTCACTAAAGCAAATGAGTTAAGAGTACAGTTTAAGGATTGTGGCATTGACAAAAAGGATGCACAATTGGTCTACAATTTGTTGGGAAAGATTCCATCAGAATATGTAGCATTTGTTTCTAGCTTCCAAACCCATCACTTGACAGTGGGAATTTCTTTCACTCTTCCATCATTTGATGCATTCATAGAAATGTTGATGTTAGATCAAGCAAAGTTGATAAGCATGGGGATTCTCAAGTCTTCAAAGTTTAAAGCTTTGGTGGCTAATCAAGGGAATCAAGGGACTCAAGGAAAGGGTTCCAATAAGAAGCAGAAGCAGTTTAAGCCAAAGACACAACAAGATAAAGCACAATCATCCTCTCCACAACAAGGGAATTCTTCACCTTCTCCTAAGAAGGGAAATTCAAGCAAGAAGGAGAGACCAACTTGTTCATATTGCAAGAGATTTGGTCATGATGAGCATAATTGCCATACTAAGAAAATTGATAAGTTGACAAATATCATCAAGAAGAACAACATTAATTTTGCATTCGCCTACAAGAAGAAGGATTCATCTCCTTCCACTTCCTCACAATCAAAAGGAAAAGGGAAAGAATTTATGGCTACTACATGTTCTTCACAAAAATGGATACTTGACTTGGGTGCTACTCATCACATGGGTTCTACAAGGGAGCAGTTTTCTTCTTCGGAGCCATCTAAGGTGCCTCATATCTTAATAGGAGATGATGCTCAAGTGGAAGTTGAAGGCAAAGGTTCGATTGTCATGGATGATGGAGCATTTGAGGATGTTCTCTATGTTCCTAACTTGAGCACCAATCTTCTTTCAATCTACCAAATCACTCACTTTGGAGATAGCAAGAAAGTTAAGTTTCTACCAGATTCAATTGTGGTCAAAGAACTTAAGGATGATGCCTTGGTTGCAGTGGGACAAGCCAATCCCAACACATGACTTTACTCATTTTCCCACTTTATTCCTAGGTCTCCTTCTACAGCATTGCTGACTCATTCAAATTCAAAAAGAAAGTTATGGCATGAGTGGTTTGGACATCTCAATTACCACTATCTTCAGCAGCTTAGCTCCAAGGATATGGTCACAGGACTCCCTCAAATCAGATTTTTAGAAGGTGTATGTTCAGGTTGCTCCTTGGGTAAGCATCTAGAAGAGAAGTTTGACAAAGGGAAGTCTTGGAGAGCTTTGGAAGTTCTTCAATTGGTTCACAGTGATGTAGCAGGTCCATTTCCAGTGCCATCATTTAGCAAGGCCCGCTATGTCCTCACCTTCATTGATGACTACTCTCGCTTCACATGGATCTATTTTCTTGTTCACAAGAGTGAAGTGTTTTACAGATTTCTAGCCTTCAAGGCTCATGTTGAGAAGCAATCAGGGAAGCAATTCAAGATTCTTCTCATAGACAATGGAAGGGAATATGTGAACAATAGACTTGAGGAATTTTGTACTCTTGAGGGGATTGATCTTTAGCATTTAGTTTCCTACACTCCACAACAGAATGGTGTTGCTAAAAGGGAGAATAGAACCCTTAAGGAGATGGCTAGCAACATGATTCATGCTTGTTCTCTTGGTCCTCAATTTTGGGCAGAAGCTATAAGTTGTTCCACTCACATCCAGAATCAGGTTCCCCATAAGGCTTTGAAGGCTATGATTCCTTTTGAGGCTTGGTGTGGTAGAAAACCAGTTGTGATACACTTTAGAGTTTTTGGTTGTCCAACCTGGGCACACATACCTCCAAAGAAGTGCAAGGCATTGGAACCTCAGAGTAGGCCTTGCATCTTTGTTGGATATACTGAAGGTGTTAAGGCATATAGACTTTTGGATCCAGAGACACATGAGCTATTCATTGAGAGGAGTGCTAACTTTGAGGAAAGCTCTCCTAGCTTGGCCTCTAATCCTCCTCTTCCTTCCTCTGTAGTGGAAAGTGATGATAGTGACTCAGATGATGATTCTCCCTCAACTCTGACTTGCAGGATCACACCTTCATAGGGTCCACTTGTAGTTGAGGAGCCTCATCCTTCATCTCCTACTAGACCTTGTTGGGATCGATAGACTCTTGATTCAGTAGGTTCCCTTGTTGGGGAATTTTTCAGATACTCGAAGGACTCAGTCACAAGATTAGGATTTTCCACATGCTTTTATTGCTACTGCTTCCAATCGACAGTCCTTCAAGGAAGCATCAAGAGTTCCAAAATGGGATTCAGCAATGGAGGAAGAGTATAGTTTCTTGATGAGAAACAACACATGGGATTTAGTTCCACTCCCTAAGGGGAGAAAGATGGTTCGATGCAAGTGGATCTATCAAACCAAGTATGCAGCAGATGGAACTGTGGATAAATACAAGGCTCGGCTTGTGGAAAAAGGTTTCTCATAGGTTCCAAGTGTTGACTATATAGAGACCTTTACACCCATTGCTAAGATGAACTCCATTCGCTTGACACTTGCTATTGCTGCAACTCATGGTTGGGTTGTACATTAGATGGATGTGAAGAGTGCATTTCTTCACGGGGATCTTCATGAGGATATTTACATGGCACAGCCGCAGGGATTCATACAAGATTCTTCTTTGGTTTGCAAATTGAGGAAATCTCTTTATGGCCTCAAACAGGCCCCTAGGGCTTGGTATGCTAAGATGGATTCCTTTATTCTCTCAGTAGAATTCACTAGGTGTCATTCAGATCCAAATGTCTACATTTTGCGACAGGGTGAATCTCATTTGCTACGTGTGCTCTATGTTGATGACTTGATCATTACAGGGAGTACCTCATCCATCATTGACAGTGTCAAATCGGCTTTGCAGGATAGATTTTCTATGAATGACTTGGGCCTTTTGCACTATTTTCTTGGGATTGAGATCACACAGTCAGCTTTCGGGATATCTCTTTCTTAGCCCAAGTATTCTCTTGATCTTCTAGCTCGATTTCACATGGCTGATTGTAAGCCTACTCTTACTCCCTTTATTTCAGGAGTCAAGATTGAGGCTAAGTGTTCTACTCGACTTTTTGATGCCACTTTGTATCATTAGCTTGTTGGGAGTCTCATCTACTTGACTCACACATGCCTTGATATCTCCTTTGCAGCTGGCATGGTTTCACGCTTTATGCAGGAACCACATGAGCTTCATTGGAAAGCAACCAAATGCATCTTGCATTACATACAGGGTACACATCATCATGGGATTCACTATGCAGCAGGTAGAAGACTTACCTGTGTGGGATATACAAATTTTGATTGGCTGGCGATGTTGATGATCGTAAGTCCACTTCTGGCTACAACTTTCATCTTGGTTCAGGCCCCATTTTTTGGTAGAGTAAGAAGCGGCATGCTATTTCTCTTTCTTCGACTGAGGCTGAGTATCGAGGGGTTGTTAATGTAGCTACTAAAGCTATTTGGCTTCACTATTCCATGTCCTTCAATCATTCATTGTGACAATAAAAGTACCATCTAGATCTCGAAGAATCTAGTTTACCATCAGAGGACCAAACACATTGAGATTCATATGCACTACATTCAGGAGCTGATACAAGAGAAAGTCATTGATTAACAGTATTGTCCTACAACACAGCAGGTTGCAAATATCTTCACCAAACCCTTCACTAAGAGTACCTATCATCATTTGCAAGCTCTCATGGGGGTGCAAGATGTTTCATCTGAGGAGGTCACTTGACTTCTTCATTCTCTCTTATGGGGGGGACTTTTTCCTCTTCTAGGGGTTTTGTCCTTCTCATACATTTGAGAGCTTTTTCTCTTGTTTTTCATCTCTCTTTCGGGGAGGAGTTTTTTCCCACGTGGTTTTCTCCTTTTCTCTGCTTTATGAGAGATTGCATTGCATTTTTACATGGGTACCTAACATGGCCTAGTTGTTGAGACCCATCTTGCATTGTTTTCTTTTGTCTACATTCTCCCTAAGTTGCACTTAAGGGGGGGTGTTGGTGTAATTAATTATGTTGTACCTTGTCTTAGGTCATAATTACACCTCAGTTAAGTTTACTTAGGGACCACATAGGAGTTTTTGGAGCTTTTCCACTTTTGGTGGTCTTATCATGTTATCAATTTATCATTTCCACCTTTTGTGGACACATCATGTGATTCCTCTCCACCTTTTGTGGTGGTTATCACATTATCACTTTTCCACTTTAGGTGGAGTGATAGCTTTTCACAGTTGTCTCATGTCATAAGATTATGACACTTGTCATAATCTTATACCCTCCTATGTTCTCACCTTGGCTATATAACCAAGGGGTCTCTACTACATTGACACATTGATATATACATTGATTCTATTTGCATTATTGGCAGAATACAGTCTATTTTTGTCATATTGTTTCTATCTCTCTTATGCTTGTGCTTACATTAGGCCTCTAGATCTTGGGTGGCTACCTTCATAGCCAATTCTTACAATATCCTTAAAGAGAATAGGAAAAACTATAGAATTGGCACTATGGCTTTTATTTATGAATTCAACCAAAATTCCATTTCATAATGCCTCCATAAAATTTTGTTGAGCACACTCTAGTTCATCATGCTCAAAATGAAGAACCCCAATGTTGTTTAACAATTGAATGGGTACTTCTTCTCTTCTCTTCTTCAAAAGAGTCTTTGCTATCTTAAGAGAATCTAAGGATGCATTATGGTCTAACAATATTAATAACTCACCCATCTTGATAAATGCATGGGTATCACATGGATCTATGCGAGTTTGCTTTCTTAAAATTTATAAAGCCTTCTTTTCCTACCCTTTCTAAGCATATATATGGCCTACAAATTTTAAGCTCTCACCATTCTTAGGGTGGACCTCCAAAATCTTTTCAAAATTTGAGAGAGAACTCTTAAGATCTCCCAACTTCAATTGAATTTGCCCACAAAATCATGTGGCCTTTGGTTTTCCTTGACTGATGCCATGTAGTAGTGGCTAGTGGTTTCATAAAAACCTTTTCTATGATAATATCATGCAATATTATAATATGAATGAGATTTCATGAGAGGGTGGTCACTTGAAACAAGAGTTATCTCAGTCAAATTTTCCACAAGAAAATGTTGCCTTGTAGTGAAGAAAAAATTGTTTGCTAAATGATTCAATGTCATTGCACAGTATGGGTATAATTCAAAGGCTCTATGCATCTTTTCCATTCCTTTATGAACACTACCTTTTTCACTAACTATGAGAATCCTACCAGTAAAAAATGCACAAAATTGGCCATAGAGATTTATGTAGAGGAAAAACATAAATTCTTAATGCTTCCATAAAAGTTTGTTGAGCCAACTCTAGTTCATCACGCTCCAAATGAAGAACTCCAATGTTTTTGATTAGATAAGCAGGGAAGGGCCCTATTCCCAAGGTTACAAAAGCAGACAAAAAGAAATAGAGAGAAGGTGGGAAACAACACCACCAACAACCCAAAAAACAACATTGTAATTTTGCAGGCCAACAATAACTTTAGTAACCATAGACCAACCAGTTCTAATAAAAAATAGTAAATTACTAGAAGAATAATTAGTTCTACATAAACCATTCATTAAGTCCACAGTGTCCTACGTGGTATTCCACCATAGCATATCCATAAAAATAGAATAGTCTAACAAATTATAACTATACGACAAAAGACTCATCAAAAAAATAGTAGAGTAGCATCAAGAGGTATTATTTTCCTTTCTTCAACAAGTCCCCCTACTCTCCCATGAGAGCAATATAGTCTCTCCAGTCTGGTCCCTCAGTCTCGTCCAAAGACTTCAGGGCATCCAATTTCCCCTGTTTCTTCAACTTCTTGGCAATTTTGAGTTCTCCAAAATCTGCACCCAACATTGCTCGCCTCATTTGTTTGTTTGTAACCCTCATGAGAGTAACCAGAGCCTTCTCCATGTCTTTGAATTGAACCTACAGGAAAGTAATTTTTCTCTTTAAAACTTCAATGGTAGAGTCTTTTGTCGTATCCAAATCCTCAACTTCTTGCACATTATCTTCCTCTTTCTTATCATCCTCAAACTGTTCAACTTGTTCTTCCTCTTCCTCATCCTTTTCCTCCTTTGAGCCTTCTTCACCCATCTCATAAGCCATATTCTCAAAATCCAGATCCTCAGAGTCATCATCCTCATGGGCTTCAAAATCTTCATACTCCTTTTCCTCCTTTTCACTCGTAGATAGTTTTTGTTTCCCTTTTTTCTCCTTCGAGGCCACTTTTGCAAGTTGAGTCGACCGTCTACCACCACTCCCACCACTTCCCTGGCCCTACTGAGACTCTTTATCCTTCTAATTATGGCTCCCTTCCTCTGTTATGTTTATGAAATCCCTAGTGTTAACTTCACATCTAGGTTTCTTCGCCTTGGGAACTTCAAGCAGCAGTAGCGAATGATTCCTTTTTTCAGGTGTGGCTCTTATAAGCTCTATTTCAAAGGTTATTTTCTCCTCACATTTCTATGACACAGGGGTAGAAGGGTTGGAAACATTGGAAACTTGGGATTGAATTTTAGCAATTAAAAGCACTCTTCTAGCAACAACAACAGGAGGCAAACGGGGAATAGGATCCTCAGCCAGGATATCAACCACACCAGGGTTTTCATCAAAAGCATGTTGCTCATTAACTGCTTCAAAACAACCAAGATTTTCATTTCTTCCTGCAAAAGGATTTCCATTGGAATTCAACACCAAAGCATACTTGTAGAGGGTTAGCATAAGGCCTTAGTGGATAGGAGGGCTAGCACCTTTCTCTATATGGAGTTGCATGGAGGATAATAGGTAAAATGACAAATTGACTCTTTCCCCATGTTGAATGTGGTTTAGTAGGGGAAATGGTACGCATGTATCGACATATACCTTCCATCCAGAGTAAAATATCTCTTTATAAACAAACTAAGGAAAAAGGAGGAGGAAGTTCCAATCATGTGTACCCATTTTGGAAACTTTTGAGCCTCTCACCTTCATGAAATTTTTTTTCAATAAACATCTGGTAGTACACCCCACCTTTTTTAGCAACTTTGGTTCCCTAGTTTTGTAGCCCTAGAGCTTCAACGATGAATCTGGTCGTAACTTCAAACTTCACAGCTCCAATGGTGACATTGCCATTTCGCCAAGAGTTAGTGAATTTAGTTGTTAGGTTCTCATTGTATCCCTTCAGCGATTGGAAAAATGTAACTATACTAGCTTCCTCAAACATTTTACATAAATCCATGTTCTATTGTAGGGCTTAACAATTCGACAACTATGTTATCTTCCTAGGACCTCCCATTTTTCTCTTCTGCAAATTCTTCAGTTGCTTCACACTTTTCTTCATAATATCCCACACCTTCTTCTTATTCTTTAGAATGCATAAATCACTCTTACGCCATAAGATACAAAGAGAAAATTAATAATTGTGTATCAAGAAGTTTCTTTTACAAACCTCCCACAACACATTCCCCAAAGAAAAATAACCATCATTATTCTTACAAAAATTAATCTTCACATTAATTTCCTTTCCCTTCAGCACATTAGAAATGTGGGAATAGCTAACACAAGGAAAATTTGCATGCATAGACATGATGACCCTTAACAAGATGAAAATATTCATGTGATACTTGGTAACCTTCATGACAAAGAAATTATTAATATTTCTATCAGCCAAGATCCTCTGATACATCACCGTACAACCCATATCATCATTACACAGAAAGCCCAAAAGCACCACTTGGTACTCTTTTATCCGACCAAACAGTGAGTTTTTATTTTTCCATATTATATTCATATTAAAAATTTTCCTTTAGAATTAAGTGTTTTAAAGACTTTGGCATATTCCCATAAGTCCATCTGGTCAAACCCCTATAGCTCAATGCCACATTGGAAACACAATCGACCGCTTTACTTCCTTCTTTATAAACATGTTGCACTCTACAATTAGCAAATGAATTTTTAATGACTTGACATTTGTCAATTATGTTTTTCAATTCCCATGGTGGTGTTGCCTCTTCATTTAGGACATACACAATAAGCTTAGAGTCCCCTTATATTATGAAATTTTGATAGCCCAACTCCTCTAGAATATTAAATTCCCCCAAAGTAGAGTGTTGTTTAACAATTGAATGGGTACTTCTTCTCTACTCTTCCTCAAAAGAGACTTTGGTGTCTTAAGAGAATCTAATGCTGCAGTGGGGTCTCATGATATTAATAACTCATCCATCTTGATAAATGGATGGACATCATGTGGATCTATGTGAGTTTTCTTTTTTAAAATTTCCAAAGCCTTCTCTGCCTGCCCTTGTTGAGCATATACATGGCCTATAGCTTTTAAGCTCTCATACTTCTCAAGGTGGATCTCCAAAACCTTTTCAAAATTGAGAGAGAACTCTTAAGATCTCCCAGATTCAATTGAACCTATCCATAAAATCATGTGGCCTCTGGCTTTCCTTAATTGATGCCATGTATTAGCCACTAGATGTGTCATAATCACCTTTACTATGATAAGGTCATGCCAGATTATAATATGAATGAGATTTCATGAGAGGGTGGTTAGTTGAAACAAGATTTTTCACAATCAACTGTTCCACAAGAAAATGCTACCTTATGAAGAAAAAATGGTTTGCTAAATGATTCAATGTCATTTCATAGTACAAGTATAATTCAAAGGCTCTACGCATCTTTTTTGTTCCTTCATGAACACTACCTTTTTCACTAAGTGTGAGAATCCTACAAGTAAAAAACACACAAAACTAACCACAATGATTTATGTAGAGGTAGAACATCATTTCATAATGCCTCCATAATTATTTGTTGAGCCAACTCTAGTTCATCACACTCAAAATGAAGAACCGCGATGTTGTTTAACAATTGAATGGGTACTTCTTCTCTTCTCTTCTTTAGAAGAGAATTTTTTGTCTTAAGAGAATCTAAGGTTGCACTGGGGTCTAACGATATTAATATTTCACACATCTTGATAAATACATGGGCATCACATGGATCTATTCAAGTTGCCTTAAAAATTTCCAAAGCCTTTTTTGCCTATCCTTGCTGAGAATATATATGGCATACAACCTTTAAGCTCTCACAGTTCTCAAGGTGCACCTCTAGAACCTTTTCAAAATTTGAGAGAGAACTCTTAATATCTCCCAGCTTCAACTGAACCTGTCCAAAAAATCCCATGGCCTCTGACTTTCCTTGATTAATGCCATGTAGTAGTGGTCACTGGTGTCATAATCACTTTTACTATGATAATATCATGTAAGATTATATTATGAATGAGATTTCATGAGAGGGTGGTCATTTGAAACAATATTTGTCTCAGTCAACTGTTCCACAAGAAAATTCTGCCCTACATTGAAGAAAAAATGGTTTGCTAAATGATTCAATGCCATTGCACATTATGTCTATAATTCAAATCTCTACGCATCTTTTCCATTCCTTCACGAAAAATACCTTTTTAACTAATTTTGAGAATACTACAAGTAAAAATACACAAAACTTACCACAAAGATTTATGTAGAGGAAGAACATCATTTCCTAATGCCTCCATAAAAGTTTGTTGAGCCAACTCTAGTTCATCACGCTCAAAATGAAGAACTCCAATTTTGTTGAACAATTGAATGGGTAATCCTTCTCTGCTCTTCCTTAGAAGATACTCTGGCATCTTAAGAGAATCTAAGGCTACACTGGGGGTTCTGGTGATATTAATAACTCACCCATCTTGATAAATGCATGGGCATCATGTGGATCTATGCGAGTTTCCTTTCTTAAAATTTCTAAAGCCTTCTCTACTTGCCCTTGTTGAGAATATATATGGACTAAAAATTTTAAGCTCTCACAGTTCTTAGGGTGTACCTCTAGAACCTTTTCAAAATTTGAGAAAGAACTCTTAAGATCTCCCAAATTCAATTGAACCTGTCCACAAAATCTTGTGGCCTCTAGCTTTCCTTGACTAATGCCATGTAGTAGTAGTCAGTTGTGTTATAATTACCTTTACTATGATAATATTGTGCAAGATTAAAATATGAATGATATTTAATGAGAGGGTGGTTAGTTGAAACAAGAGCTATCTCAGTCAACTATTCCACAAGAAAATGTTTTTCTGTGAAGAAAAAATGGTTTTCTAAATGATTCAATGTCATTTCCCAGTACGAGTATAATTCAAAGGCTCTATGCCTATTTTGCATTCCTTCATGAGCAATACCATTTTCAATAATTATGAGAATCCTACAATTAAAAGTGCACAAAACTGACCACAAATATTTTTCCCCATTTCAAATAGAAAAATTGCCAAAAAAATATGTTTAAAACCTATAAAAAAATGCAAATAAAATCATGATGATTTTTGCACCAAAAAAAAGCATGAGACCATAGCTTGTTGCTTACTATTATACTTTAATATATTTTTTCCAAGCATCCATACCTTTTTGAAAATCACCTATTTTAGGCTTTTAGCCATAGAAGCAAGGCAATGAAGTGTTTGATAAAATGCTTTGGTAGACATGTATAAAAAATGTGGTAGTGTAGATAAGCAATGAACTTTAGAAAAAATGCCTCAAAGAAATGTGGTATCATGGTGATGGAATGCCTTGAGGAATGCCATGAAAAGAAAATTGTTATGGATTTTCATGGCTTTCCATAGCCATGAGACCACATTTCTTTGAGGCATTTTTCAACCACTTCATTGCCTTGTCTATGCTATTGCTTACTATTATTATAATATATTTAGTACTCACAAGGTTTTGAAGTTTTTCTAAGGCTTTATCCATTTTTTGCAAGTTCTCTTGATGAACATGAGAAATAATGGTTTCAACATCAACAGGATTGGAGGTCATATGGCATGTTATTTCAGGTATTGATTTCAACATGGGTTGAATAGTGTCAACACTAAAATTGTAGAACAATAAAATTTATGAAACAATCCATACCATTGCATCCATTCACGGTGCAAATTTAAAGCATACAACCATTCATCATCACCTTTTTTAGAACTTTTCAATAACAAAATCCCATAAGCTCATTACCAAAATCAACAGATCAATAAACATCAAGAAACATCATCCACATATAATGCAATAAAATAGTTTTAAATTCAGAGTTTTCTATTTATTTTCATCAAATAAGAAACATATATGCATAGAAAAGTACACTATCATACGAATAACCATTGTTTATCAACATCATCCTTAAACTAACAAACTTTTGAAACAAAACTACTTGCATTAAAACTGTAAAAGTGTTTGAGTATCTTGCATAAAAGTTGTAGAAATTGAAAAAAACTATCTCTAGTCTCTAGGTAGCCAGTTCGACTTCAATTAGCTGACCTTTACAATGAGTAGAGAATTCTAAGTTATAGACAAAATTTACGTCAATTTCTCCTGTCAAAAATCAAGATCCACAAATTTGGGCCCAAATCCACAATTATAGGGATGCCCAGTTGAGTCTAAGTCTTCTTTCTAATGAAACTGCATGAGCTAAAAAATGTACACCCTGAAAGGAAAAGAAAACGTGCGGAATATGCTTTACTAACGCTAAAACCACAGAGGAGAAGTGCAAAAAACCAACTTTTAAACTTCTAAAATGAACAAACATGAAATAATAGGAAACCAGAAAAACACATACACAGATATAACACCAGACTTACATGGGAAAACCCTTATGGGAAAAAACCCACCATACCAAGAGAAAATCACTTTGTATTACAGTAAAGGCTTACATACAAAGTTAACAGATTTCTCTCTTTGATATTAGCTCACAGTAGTAGACCGACCACCTTCTCATTGTTACAAAGCTCTCATATTGAACAACCAATTAGGGTGCATTTGATTTACATCATTCACTAACATGCCAAATCAATCTTAGATCAGATTGTCCTGCAATCGTGCATCGAGCCACCCCCAACAATTAATTATGTTTTCTTGAAAATTACCTAAATCGGGCTCTAACATCCACCAAAATGATCTCATGCTAAATGCATGATATATTGCTTTTCACCAATCAAGCTTTCAGTCAATAAATGTTGTTTTGCAACAACGATGCAAAAACAACCAATGAAAATGTGCCACATGTCGATATGCCATTCGTTTGCCACTTGAACGAAAAAGGATCGATCAACTACCCTTGGGTTCCAAATACCGTGCTACCGCAAACCATACCTTCAAACTCCAAGGTAAGGTAGTAAACCACCAACTCCAACCATCGTCATAGCCATGGCCCACCATGACATGTGTACGCTGCTAGTTCTCTTTCAAGGAATCTAAAACTGCATCCGTAATATTCCAATAAATTTCTCTGAAATGTTGACATGTGTCTGAAGCCGAAAAAATCCTGCAGTAATAACTCGGGACCCACCATGTGAGGTATGAGACAAGCAATCACCGCTGATCAAACTGCCATGCGTCAACCACTCAGGCAATTCTGCCCGACTCACAAAGTCTCGTCGGTACTTACCTCAAAAGGGCGTGGAACAAAACGAGCACCATTGGATTAAAAACCATCGTAGTCGTAGATGTAGGTGTTAGCATATCGGCGAAGCACTACATTGCCTCCCACTGATAAGTGAATGTTCCACTGATGAAGCCGAGGAAAACCGACATAACATTCCACCAACTCCAATCCTGTCGGCCCATCGCTATAACACCCATTGGAGTCTCGCCGACTAGACAAAGCCTCAGCAACTAGAGACCAAAATGACCACATGAGAACTCCGCGGTGTAGTGATAAAGACATAAATTCGTCAAGCCTTTAATAGAGGTCCAAGCTAGTAAATTGAGGCATATTTTCCAACAAGCTCCCACTTGACAAAGACTTACTGGCTTCCTCCATACTTTGAATTTATTGACGATCATAGGCCCCAAGGCCCATCCAACTTGCACACCATCTGAACTTGTCTGTGCTCACTAGCTTTGTCAAATTATCAACAACATTCTTCAAAGTATCCAACTTTTCTAAATAGACCTTTCCATCCTCCACCATATCCTTCATGAAGTGATACTGCACATCAATGTGCTTCACCTTGGCATGAAAAGTAAGGTTCTTTACCAAACAAATGACACTTTGACTGTCACAACAAATTGTAAATTTCCATGCATTAAAACCAATATCAGAACACAAATGATTCAACCAGATAGCTTCTTTGCAAGTGCGAGTTGTTTCCATGTACTTAGCCTCCATAGTGGACAAAGCGACTACAACTTGTTATTTTCTCATCCAATTGATTGCACCACCATTCAACATGAAAGTGTATCCACAGGTGGATCTTTTGTTGTCAATGTCCCTTGCCCAATCAAAATCCACATATTCATGAATGTTAAGTGTTCTCTGTGGACCAACCAAATTTCCATGGTAACATAGAGGATATTCTGAAGTACCCCTTAGATATCTAAGTACTCTCTTCACAACATCCCAATGTGTCCTTCCCGGATTTTCCATAAAATGGCTAAGTACTCCCACTACTTGGGCAATGTTTGGCCTTGTACAGACCATCGCATACATTAAACTATCGACGAAACTTGAATAGGGCACCTTGGTCATGTCCTCCATCTTAGTAGTAGATTTTGGAAAATCTTCAACAAATAGCTTCATTCCTTGTAAGACTGGAACAACTAGCTGCTTGCAATCATTCATACCAAATTTCTCCAAAACAGTGTTTACATAATTACTCTGGCTTACCCAAAGCTTTCTGCTCTTTCTGTCCCTGGTTATTTCCATCCCCAGAATATACCTTGCTGCACCCAGATCTTTCATTTCAAACTTTGCAGACAACTGAGATTTAAGATCAGAAATCATAGACCTACTATTTCCTATGAACAACATATCATCCACATACAGGGTAATAATAAGCACACAATAATTTTCGTATTTATAATAAACACAATGATAATATTTTGATCTCACAAATCACATAGACAACACAAAGGTGTCAAAATTTTGGTACCACATTCTAGATGATTGCTTCAAACCATACAGAGATTTCTTTCACTTGTAGACTAGGATTTCTTTACCTTTTTCAAAAAAATGCTTAGGCTGGGACATGTAAATTTCTTCTTCCAGCTCTCCATGGAGAAACGTTGTTTTCACATCCATCTGCTCAATCTCTAAGTCATATGCGACTACAAGTGACAACAAAAATCTGATAGATGTCAGCTTAGCTACAGGGGAAAATATTTCTCCATAATCAATTCCTCTACCTGGGAATATCCCTTTGCAACCAACCTTGCTTTATACTTTTCAACACTACCTTCTAGACCTGTCTTCTTCTTGAATACCCATTTATAGCCAACAAGCTTTTCCCCTTCAGGAAAAGGCACCAAATCCCAGGTTTCATTCTTCTTCAATGATTCCATTTCTTCATTCATGGCTTCCAACCAACAATTTGAATCAAAAATATTAATTGCCTCTTTCATAGTCCTAGGCTAATCAGTGCTAGTAATCAAAGCATAGGCACAGTTTGAATCCAACATAGAGAAACCATACCTTTCAGGTTGTCTTCTTTCACGTGTAGACCTTATTACTGGTTGAGGTTGTGGTTCTTCTTCTTCAGAACTCTTAGAGCTTCTTGAACTCTCCTCAGTTTTAGGTACACCATGTAGTTCCTCTTTTCTTGGAGTTTGAGGGATCTAAACTACATCATTCTTGTTTTCTATCTCTAGTTGTGGATCAATTGTATAAGGTTTCATCTCATGAAATATTACACTTCTACTATACAAAACCTTCTTAGTAATAGGATTCGAAAGCTTGTATCCTTTCACACCAACACCATAGGCAATGAAGATACATTTAACAACCTTGTTCTCCAACTTAGATCTTTTCTCATTTGACACATGAGCATATGCCTCACAACCAAAGACACGAATATGTCTTAGAGAGGGCTTCTTACCAAACCATGCTTCCAAAGGTGTTTTGTCAACAAGAGCAGATCAAGGTGAATGATTTACCAAGTAACATGCTATAGCCATAGCCTTAGCCTAAAAAATTCTGCTCTAGACCAACACCAACACTGCTCAACATACTTCTCGATGTCTCCATTAGCATTTTGTTCACCCTTTCAGCAACTCCATTTTGTTGTGGAGTATAAAGTGTAGTTTTATGCCTTTTAATCCCATGCTCTTTGCAGTACCTTTCAAAATCTATAGAACAAAACTCACCACCATTATCCATCCTCAAGCATTTAATTTTCCTTCTAGTCTGATTCTCTACCAAAAGTTTTAAATTCTTTAAACTGACTAAACACTTCTGATTTTCTTTTAAGGAAGTATACAAATGTCCTTCTCGAATAATAATCGATAAAAGAAACATAATATCTAGAATTTGATAACGAAGGAACATTCACTAGACCAAACACATCAGAATGAACATAATCCAACACACCAGAAGATTTATGAGGACTTGAATAAAAATAACTATGATGCTACTTTCCATAAATGCAGTGTTCACAAAAATCGAACTCAAGGTTACAATCAACAAGCCCTTCTACAAGATTTTTATTTTTCAAGGTTTTTAAACCTTTCTCACCTATGTGATCGAGTTTATGATACCACAACATGGTCTTCTCTTCTAGGAGTTTCACCTCTAAGGAATTTTCATCCAGAGGAGCATCAGTCTTCTTCTCTACAGGAGCAGATTTTCATGACTTTACATAGGCGTTGTTGCATTGAACATGACATGCATCGAGCTTGTATAGATTGCCATTACGTACACCCTTAGCCAGCACCATTGCAACTCTAGCCATCTTACATCCTTTACTTGAGAAAGAAACTTCCACACCAACATCATTCAACTTACTGACAGAAAATAAGTTATGAGACAAACCTAGTATGTGTAGTACATCACCAATCCCTTTGATTCTTCCATCAAGGAATTGTATTTTGACTTTTCCATGGCCAACAATCTCTAGTGTTGAATCACTTGTTAGGTACACCTTTCCACCATCATAATTTTTGTATTTAGTGAACCATTCTCTATGAGACATCATGTGGAAAGATGCACCTGAGTCGCCAAGACTGCAATGAAGGCATCTGCATCACTCTGAGAAGAATAATTGTCTAAAGAGTTATTCTTCTTCTTCTTCTTCTCCTTGCAATCCTTTTGGATATGGCCAAGCTGCCCACAATTCTAGTATTTCACCTTGGAATTTTTACCAGGAGACTTTGATCTCCCTTCAGATTTATATTTAGACTTTTTGTCTTTCTTCTTTCCTTTCTCCTTCGATCTACTTCGAACAACAAGGGCCTCTTTGGCCATCTCTGAAGACTTCCTTCACATTTCTTCTAACAACATTGAGGCAATCACGTCTTCCATCTTGAAATTAGTTGTTGCACTTCCTATAGCCATTACCAAATGATCCCAAGTGTTAGGTAATGAATATAACAAAAGCATGTAGTGATCCTCCTCCTCTATCTTCACACCCACAGGTGCCAATTGAGCAACACTCATATTAAATTTCAGATGGTCTACAAAAAATGCACCTTCTTCCATATTCAAGGAGTACAACTTCTTCCTCAAGAATAATTTATTTACTAGAGACTTTCCCTAATAAATGTCACCAAGATTCTTCCATAATGAAGTTGCAGACTTCTCCTCATGGACGTTCAGGAGTACAAAATTGGCCAGACTAAGTCTTATCAAGCCTCTAGATTTTCTATCTACAAGATCCCAATCTTCTTGTTTCATACCTTGTGGCATAGTTCTAGACACATCAACCCAAAGGTCTCTATCCACAAGCAAGTCTTCCATTTTGAGTTTCCACAACTCAAATTTTTTGCCATTGAATTTTTCAATATCTACTCTTCATGTTGTACTCACCATGTCAAACAATATTTGGTTCTCCTTCACATGACTCCCACTGAAACAAGATTAGCACAAAAACCAACCCTACTAACAAGGATAACACAACTGGCCAAGCTCTGATACCACTTGAAAGGAAAAGAAAACGTGCGGAATACACTTTCCTAACACTAAAACCACAAAGGAGAAGTGAAAAAAATCAACTTTGAAACTTCTAAGATGAACAAACACAACATAATAGGAAACCAAAAAAACACATACATAGAGATAACACCATATTTACGTGGGAAAACCCTTACACGAAAAAACCCACCAAACCAAGAGAAAATTACTTTGTATTATAGTAAATACTTACATACAAAGTTAACAGATTTCTCTCTCTCTGATATTAGCTCATAGTAGCAGACCGACCACCTTCTCACTGCTACAAAGCTCTCATATTCAACAACCAATTAGGGTGCATTTTAATTTACATCATTCACCAACATGCCAAATCGATCTCAGATCAGATCACCCTACAATCATGCATCGAGCCACCCCCAACAATTAATTATGTTTGCCTAAAAATTACCTAAATCAGGCTCTAGCATCCGCCAAAATGCTCATACTAAATGCATGATATATCGCTTTTCACCAATCAAGCTTTCGGTCAATAAATGTTGTTTTACAACAACGATGCAAAAACAACCAATGAAAATGTGCCACGTTTTGATATGCCATTAGTCTGTTGCTTGACTGAAAAAGGATCGATCAACTACCCCTGAGCTCCAAATACCGCGCTAGCGCTAACAATACCTTCAAACTCTGAGGTATGGTGGTAAACCGCCAACTCCAACTGTCGTCATAGTCGGGGCCCACCATGACACATGTACTCTACTAGTTCTCTTTCGGGGAATCTAAAACCGCATCCACAATATTCCAATAAATTTCTCTAAAACATTGACACGTGTTCGAAGTTCGGAGCCGACAACACCCTGCAGTAATAACTCGAGACCCACCATGCGAGATACAGGACAAGCGATCACCGCTGATCAAACTGCCATGCATCAATTGCTTAGGAAATTCCACCAGACTCACAAAGTCCCATCAGTACTTACCTCAAAAGGGCATGGAACAGAATGAGCACCATCGGACTAAAAACCATCACAGCTGTAGATGCAGGTGTCAGCATATCAGCAAGGCACTGCATTACCTCCCACCGATAAGTGAACGTTCCATCGATGAAGCTGAGACAAACCAACATAACATTTTTCCAACTCCAAGCCTGTCGGCCCATCGTTGTAACACCTGTTGGAGTCTCGCCAACTAGAAAAATTCTCGACAACTAGAGACCAAAATGACCACATGAGAACTCCACGGTGTAGAGATAAAGTCATAAATTCGTCAAGCCTTTAACAGAGGTTGAAGCCAATAAATTGAGGCACATTTTCCAACACATTCTTTGCCAATTCAATCCAAAATTTGACCAGGGGTTCAAGATTTGTATTTTTCTGATTACCATGATCCATCTTTGACTCACCAAAATTGATCTGGAATCGTGCATCTGCACAAAAACTGCCATGGAAGTGCTACTATCCAAAAAGGTGTCTAAAACTAGAACAAAATATTCTCCTTTACTTGTCATCTTCATGAGGAATCTCATGATACTCATCATAATTTGAGAATATCTATTTCAGGGCATCATCATTAGGTCCATCAACCCAGTCAACTTTAAACTTTGACTCTTCAAACCTCTTTTTTAGTGAAGCAATAATTTACCTTAGTTGGCCAATGTGTGTGAATTTCCATCTCATGTCACACCTAATGTCCAGTAGCGTATCCATGAGTGTTGACTTAGTAGTTTATCCTTCTTTCATTAACTTATCAAGTCGCACCTCCCAAGCATCTTTTCTTTATCCTAATGATTTGAGTCTTTGATCTGGAGGTAAAGCCTTATCCATGAGTTTTGCAAGAATATCCTCAAATATGCCATCATGTTCCCATATCTCATGAATGATTTTAAGCGTAGCTATTCTTTGTTCAATGAAATTTTGGGTTTTAAAAACTGAAACATTAGTAGCCTTTGAAACATACTCAGGAATCTCATCGCCCAAAATCTGTGATCAATTTTTCACTAGAACTTTTATCTATCACCTTTAATTTGCCCAAGTATTTCCTGAGCTTTTCTTCCTCTTCCCACCATTTCCTTATAAATTCTTCTATATTTTTTACCATGGCAAGGTCTGCACGATAGTGTTTAAAACCTTCTTCTAGATGTTTATCCACAACAAAATTGAAAACACTAAACCAAATTTCAAGCCAAGTGGCCTTATTTTTTAATCTCATTCAACCAATCCACCTCCTTGCGACTCATTAAAATAGGGATCTCTGATGGTGTTGGCCTCTGTGGAGTGGATGTAATTAAATCTCTCAAAAAATCCTTCATCTTTCCAACTTGAGCCTTAAGCTAGTCTTTAGCTTGCTTATCCTTGATTAACCTTGATTTGGTGGTGGTAGCAACAATATCAATCAGATTTATCTATTGATTTCTTGTATCTTTTCCAAGATTGATAATGCTTATCTAATAATCTTCAGTGTGCAATTCTTTGTCATCCTTGTCAACAATAGTTGTAGCAATTTATTTTATCACATCTCCCTCATCAATAAACTTTGTGGAATGCACAACACAAGGCTTCTTCCTTGGTTTCACCTTGTCTATTTTTGTGAACATTTCATCCCATGCCACTCGTTGAGCTTGCACTTGTTGTCTCTTTTCTAGATTTAGCTTGAGCCAAGTGGGAGAAGTTGGTTGAATGGTTACCTGTTGAGTACCGAGAGGTGTTGATGATGGAGGTGTAGAAGAAATTACTTCCACATTCTACTTGGAGGAAGTATTTTGTTGCTCCTCTTATTCCTTTTACAACCTTCCTTGCTCTATTTTCTCACTTTTGGATCTAATCTCTTCTATATTTTTCATGTCTTCCTCCTTTCGTGTAGCCTTCTCTTGATCTTTCAACCTCTGTTCAAATTCCTTTGCATAAAGTTCTTCCTCTACAACTTTAAATCTTGTTTAGCTTTCTCTTTTTGTTATAACTCTCGTGCAATGGCTTCTTCTTCAACCTTCCTTTGCGCCTCAACAACATTCTTTTCCCGAGACAACTCTTCAATTTTTTATTTATTTTTATCTTCTTCTTCTTGAGTTAATTGTTTAGCAATTAGTCTTTGAGCACTTTCTATTATCTCTTTCTTCTCATCTTCAATCAAAACATCATTCATTTCAGCCTCACCCCACATGCTTCCAAGCTCAAATCTATCATCTTCTTCTCCTGGTTCTTCCGTAACCTTCTTTAGATATTATTTCCATTCGAGTCTTTCTCCTTCTTGAGATGGAGTTTTCTTGGAGTCTAAGAAGATAGGTGAATATGTTACATTGATCATAGGGGGCTTCTCCTCAAAAAATGTTATTCCTAATGTTGATGGCACATTAGTAGTAGTATCTTTAATTTGTATAGGGACAAAAAAAGGTCCCTCTTTGTAAGCTTGTTAGCTAGGATACATAGTAGTTAAGGGTACAACACCAAGACTCGAAACAACCCTAGTAGCAACTGCCTTAACTTTAGCTATTTTCAAAGCTTCATTGACCTATTTTAATGAGATTTATTCTTATATTAGAGCAAGCTCTTCCATGACTATTTCCGTTGTTGCAACACCCTTCTTCAATCTTTTATATTGTCGTGTCTTAGCTAAGTGTTAGAGTAGATATATGTACTCCCATAGCTCAAAGAATCACTTGCAACGATAAACCTATCACACTATGAAGAAATAAACAAGATATTATTGCTCAACAACTCAAATATGATAAAACATCAAATATGCATTATGTGACCAACTACCGCATTGAATATGTTGTTGTAGAGAATGATTTTCAATTACAATGAATGAATCCTTATGAAAAGGATGAAACCTAACCCTAGATCAAGATTAGATTAGATCATGACAAGTGTCCTCATAAGAATGAATGAGACAACATGATCTAATATTAAAATCTCTAATCATGCAAAAAACAACTAATTAATAAAAGCTAATAATAAAATAAAATCACTCCTAAGTTTAGCTTAAGTGTAATAAAGCATAAAGGGGCCTAATTAATTAATTAGGTGATGACTTTATTTCTCTAACATCCCCCCTTAAGATGAACTGGGGAGAAACTAAACTATGGTAAATAAATACATGAATGGATGCATGAATGGGTCCCTCCCTAACGGTTGATGAGGTACCCATGTACAACATACTAATCTCTCACAAAAGGAGAAAGGGTGAAAACCACATGGGAATAAAACTC
>CM021105.1:601997395-602028207 GCA_007115665.2 Sequoiadendron giganteum | reverse complement strand
TATATAACGTGTATGCGTTTTTTAGCACACACATTTTTTAGGCTTGGGTACCCGATACATAACGCATACACATTTTTTAATAATGCATATGCATTTTACTTAAAGATTTTTTGGTGAAACTTCCCCTCTTAAGTGGACCCAACTTATTGCTTTACATATGCTTCAACAAATAAACCCTTCCACTTCTTCCACTTGCACAAAAGCTTGTTGCACTCTCCTTATTAAGTTTGGTCTCTTAAAAGCAAAATAAGATGGGTTGCTAATCAAATAATGTCTTACAAGCCTTAAATAACTAAAACATTGATTATTTGTGTGCCTTGTGCATCTACCCAATTTATTTTAGCCTCATGTGATTTGAAGTAAGAAATATAGAAGCTAAATACTTGTATTTTTGACAATTAGCACTTATTCATATTTTTAGTTGCAAAGGGCTAATAAAATCATGTCTTTAGAAGTTATGACTAATTGAAAAAAGATTACAATTTTGTGTATCCTCTTATTTTGCACCTTGTGCACATGAACTAATTTTTTTGGGTGTGTGTAGTTTGTAGCGATTGCTTTTATTTTGTAATTGTTATAGGCTAATTAAATAATGTCTTGGGAGTCTTAGATAAATTCAAGGCGGATTGAAAATTCTACGTATCCTTTGCATAAATGTGTCATGTGATTTGACATACAAAATTGGAAGCCTTTACATAGATCTAGAAACGAAGTTGTTGACAATTTTCTTATGTAATAAATAGTAATTTTTTTGTTTTGTTTTGTTTTTGTATGAGTTGTTTAGCCTAATTGATAATGAGGATGCCTTTTGAGGTTAAGGGTGTGGGGGTCTGGTTTCGTGCAAGGAAGATTTTTTCTGGTTTTGGGTTTCATTTTCTTCTTCTTTGTGTAGTGTTTGAGTGGTGCTTGGCGTCAGCGGGGGAGGCATAAGGGCTCTCGTCTTTTTTTCCTCTATTTTTTGCATGTTTTGGGTACGATTTAAGTGTGGAAGGAGGCTCAGTTTAAAAAAAAACTATGATGCGGTGGCGTGGTGGAGAACTAGGGCACTGGCCATGGTGACCTACGAGAAGGTTTCAGGCTCGACGACAAATGGATTATGGATGACCTTATGGAAATCGATGGATGGCAGATTCAAACTAGGAACAAGAGGATCCACGAAGGCATGGCAGAGCACAACGACCATTTCAGTAGAACAGATTGAATCAGAGATCCCCTGGGTGGGACTATAGTAAATTGTGGACGAGGCTGAAACGACAAGGAAATGAGACTGAAATTTTTTTGGAAACCAAAAGACACTGTCAAGAAACCAACAAAAGAGACAGAGAAAATAAAGGTTTAAGGATGACAGAGTCATTTCGTGTGTTGTAGGGGGGTGGCATGGGTAGATGAAGTAAGGGATTGCAGAGCAAAGGCCTTCTATATGAAATGGGCAAAGAATCAAGTGGAGTATACTAGAGTGAGAAAGTGGTGTGACGAGGTATGGAACCCAGACATAAATCTGAAACCCTTATCTAATGGTTTTTTCTTTGTTGAATGTGAGTCAGAACGAACTAAGGGCTGGATTTTGAATAATGGTCCATTTATTATGGATGGCATGGGTTTTTACATTAAGGATTGGGCTCCCAATTTTAACCCTATGACAAAAATTATAGAAGAGATTCCAACTCGGATTTGGTTAAAAAATCTTCTTGTAGAGTATTTGGATCCAAAAACCTTGAGCATGATTGGGAGCCAGTTGGAAACTTTTGTAAGTGCTAAGAAAGTAGTGGACAAGTAGGGTTCAAGCCTGTACATGAGAATATGTATAAATTGGAAATCTTTTTCCCTTGTTCTGAAAGAAATTGAACTCAGGACAAACAAAGGCTTTTGGAGACAAAAGACAGTAGTGGAAGATTGCATTGCCAACTATGTTCATTGTAAGGGCATTAATCATGCAAGCCAAGATTGTATTCGAAACAAGAAAGGGAAAGAAACTAAAGAAGTTGCACTGCTAATGCAGTTAGTCAACCATTTTGAGCCTTCATTATTAGTGGAGAAGGCCCAACCTGATGATGAGTAGGAAACCAATAAACATGTAGTATATATGCATTCCATGGCAGTAGTCCCTAACAAAAATACAAGAATGACAGTAGCAGAAACTAGCACTCATTTGTTTGAGAATTTAAAGAATCATGCTCCTTGTGTGGTTTTAAAATGTGTCAATGAGAATAAATAGTTAATAAAACTAAACACACACATCCATGCAATGTATTACATAAAAGAAATAGAAATAACCGAATTGAATTGCTACTGCTATCCTTTCAAATCATTCCATGGTTCTCTAGTCTTAAGGACTTCAAAATTCATGCTCTAAGATCTATTAAAGTGTTGCACATGAATCTACAAAGATGACAACCTAAGAAATGAGAAGATGTCGTGCAATGCAAACTACATGCCTACATCATTGCATTTTTGTATTTTTGATTCTTAAATGTTGAATGATCCTATGATGAGATGTTGTAATTGAAATGATGCTAAGATGAATACTATGATTGAAGATGAAACTCTAATGTGATGCTATGAAAAAAAATAAACTCTAATACCATACTAAAGTAATCCAAAGTAAAAACTCCATAATGCCTATGCTATATGAAAATTCAAACTCTCAATTGCTCTCAATTTGTTCTCAATTTCTCCAGCATAAGTTTATCTTCCAAATCTCTATGAAAAGCTATAAAAATTATCTCTATTTATAGATTTTTCCAGGCTTGAGATGATATGGCAGTGATGAACGGTCAAGATTGTGATCTTGAGGCATCAACGGTTGAGCACAAAGAAGTTGGAGGAATTCATGGAGACTGCTCCACTTGGAAGAACAAATTCTCCAAGTGCCAAAGAGAATCAATTGAAAGAAGGAGCCATGTGTCTCTGAGGAAGTTAGGAGGTTGAGAGGTTGGAGAGAGAATATTCCTAATTAAAAATTAGAAATAAATGAAATTGTGTGACATATGATGAGGTGGCAGGTGAGTTGGAGGTGGTTAGAAGAAATATGGAGACATGTGCCAATTTGAATTAAAAATTCAAGTTTAAATGGAAGAGGGAAATTAATTAAATAATAAATTATTTAATTTGTGCATTTAATTAATTTAAGAGGAAAGTGATTTTTGGAAAAGAAGAATTTAGGGAATGAACCATATAAATAAATTTATTTATAAGTAGAGGAATTAGAAATTAATTAATTAAATATGGAATATTTAATTAATTGTGCTGCAGAACATTTTTATGTGCATACACTCCTAATGGAAACTTTACAATTAAGGAAGGGTTTGAAGCAGGATCCGACACAATGCAAAGGGAAAACATAGGGGATGAGCCATAAACAGTAACAATAAAGGAAGGGATTGTTCAGGAGGCTGCAAATATAGTGAACGATTGGCAGGTGAATGATGTTGTATTTCCAAACATTGATGTGAAGGGGTATGTAACATGCACAAAAAACATCATGGAAACTCCAATGGGCAAGGACAAGGATTGTGATGGTAGTGGCTTTTCATTTGATGAAGAAAATAGTGATGGGGAAATGGAGAAGGGTATATTGGAAAAGCACACAATAAAGAAGAGTCTATCAATTGATGGTAAGTTAAAGATTGGTGAGAAGCAAAATAGAGGGAGAAAGTCAAATAAATTCAAGTTGGAACTAGCTGATAGTGCAAAAGGACAAAAAAAACTTCATTCTAGGAAGGGCTTGACCCTTCCTGAGGTGCCATGAAAGCCTTATCCTGGAATGTCAGGAGCTGCAATGCTAGGGTTAGAAGGTAGATATCTAACAAGTTAAATGCAGATTTGATTAATAAACTAGAGAAATAAAACACACAAAAAAAATATCAGAAACAAGACAACACAAAGAATTTAACGTGGTTCACCCAATCTGGGCTACATCCACCAAACCACAGCCATCCAATGATATTATTATCCAGTGCAAAACATATTACAATCTCGCAAATAATGCCATACTACAACTCCCCATTCCAACCGCTTATAACAATCTTTTAGAACCTTCTAGAAATTAGGGTTTACAATGTCAACTTTTTTCCTTTTCGGTGACGAAGCGAAAAAAGGTGATTTTTTTTTTCTCAGGGGTTGTCGCCCCCGACAAGGATACATGAAGAGTGTACAATATAGCATGATCAGTCGCCACATACCAACATGCAATTCCTCTGACAAGATACGCTTGATCAAGAGATGTCTTGATCAAGCGCAACTCGATCTTATTTTGCTTCAAGAGACCAAACTTACAGAGAGAGAGGAGATCCAAGATGGATAGGATTCCGTGCCACACTCATAGATTCGAGTGATTTTGTCGCCACCAACGTCCAGCTACATATGGACCTTTGGTACGTACCCCGAGAACAATTTTTTCAAATTTGAATTCAAAATTTTCTCACTTTTTGCATTTTAAAAATCCGATTTTCAGCAGATTTTAGCACATAGGGTTAGGAAAATAATGCACCGGGTACTCGATACAATGCATAGAGTCACTATAATAGTGCATAGGGTTATGTTTAGGCTTTAAAATAGTTCAGTGCATCCAGTCGCTGCTTTAACGCATTAAGTTTTTGAAATAGCATAGGGATTTTAGCGCATAGGATAGATAAGATAGTGCATTGGGTAGTGCAATTAGTGCATTTGGGAAGCAACGCATCGAGACCCTGTTCCGGTGCATAGAGTCTGTTTTCTAGCGCATCCAAGAACTGGTGCATAAAAGGCCTATTCTAGTGCATTCGGTAAATTTTCTAGCGCATCTGGTAAATTAGCACATAAAAACTTTGTTTTAGCACTTTGAGCCAAAAATGATGATTTTGAATGATTCTTCCTAGATTTTGATGGTTGATGATCACGCCAGCCAATGATAGGATGATTTTGATTGATAGATTGATGATTATCCTCATGATAGGTGAGGAACGATGATAGGATAGATAAGGATGATTTGATTAATCGACCTCATGAAAGATGAAAGTCAAAGATAGGTTGATTGATGTTGATCGATATCATGACAAATGATAATCGATGATAGGATAAGTGCTCCTCGAGATTTGATCAAAATATCACATGAGCTGATTTGATTAATTGATATGTTGATTCATAGGTTGATTGACTGATGTGCTGACTTGATATGTTGATTTGATCATAGGAGGGTGGCCTAGGAGTACATGAAGAGTGTATAGTATAGCATGATCAGTCACCACATACCAACAATCTCCCACTTGGAGACTGATAAGGCTCCATACCAACACAATCTCCCACTTGGAGATTGATCTTGGATGACACCGCTGCACTTATCGGTCCCACTGGAAATAAGCACCTTGGACCCTGCTGCTCTGTTATACTTGTATTCAACCTTGAAGGCCAACCGAAGCTAAAGAGGAGCTCAACTTCTCCCTTATCACCGTCTTCGTAAACATATCCACTGGATTGACATCTGTATGTATCTTTTCCAGCTTTACTTGTCCATCTTCCAACACTGACTGAAATAAATGATATCTCAACTGTATGTGTTTGGTTTTAGAGTGCAAAGCAGGATTCTTTGCAAGGTGTATAGCACCCTGGTTGTCTGTAAACAAGTGATTTTCAGCCTGTTGTTTTCCCAAATCTTCCATGCAAAATTTCAACCATATCATCTCCTTTGCTACCTCTGTTGCAACAACATACTCTGCCTTCATGGTGGATAAAGCAACCACCTTTTGCAACTGAGAAATTCAACTCACTGTTGTCCCACCAACTGTAAATACATAACCTGTAGTACTCCACCTGGTATCTATATCCCCTGCCAAATCTGATTCAACATAGCCTTTTAAATTTGTATTAGATCCCCCAAAACATAAACATTTATAGGATGTACCTCTTAAGTACCTGAGAATCCATTTCATCGCATTCCAATGCTCAATTTTTGGATGACTCATATATCTGTTAACAGCTGCTACAACATGTGCAATATCCGGTCTCGTGCATACCATGGTGTACATTAAACTGCCTACAACTGAAGCATATGGTACCTTGGATATTTTTTCTTCCCCCTCTTGTGTCTTTGGACACATATCCTTAGTCAATTTGACATGACTGGGCAAAGGTGTGTTGAAAGCTTTTGCATTCTCCATATGAAATCTCTGCAACACATTTTAACATAATCAACCTGAGATAGAAACAATTTCCTATTTTTCCTATCTCTTGTAATCTTCATACCAAGGATTTGTTTTGTTGCCCCCAAATCCTTCATATCAAATGAATTTGCTAACTATTGTTTTAACTCCTTTATGTGATCCATGTTAGATCCTGCTACAAGCATATCATCAATATATAAACATAAAATAATGTAGCTATCTTCAACTAACCTCTTAAAATAAACACAATGGTTTGAATTACACTGGTTGTAGCCTCACTCAGCCATAAAACTATCAAATTTAATATACGATTGCCGAGGTGATTGCTTCAAGCCATATAAACTTTTGTTTAATATGCACACTAGTTTCTCCTTACCTTTGACTTCAAATCCTTGTGGTTGTTAGATAATTGATAGTTCTGCCCATTGAACTTCTCAACCTTCAACTTACCCTCGTTTTCCATTGCTCCCACTAAACCGTGAGACTCCAACTCAACCATGAGACTTTCCTGGAGATGATAATCGAAAAAAACCCAATCTGATACCACTTGTTAGGGTTATAAGGTAGATATCTAACAAGTTAAATACAAATTTGATCAATAAAATAGAGAAATAAAACACAGAAAAATATATTAGAAACAAGACAACACAGAGAATTTAATGTGGTTCACCCAATCTGGGCTACATCCACCAAACTGCAGCCATCCAATGATTTTATTATCCAATGCAAAACATATTACAATCTCGCGAATAATGCCATACTACAAATCCCTATTCCAACCGCTTATAACAAGCTTTTAGAAGCTTCCAAAAATTAGGGTTTATAATATTCGCTTTTTTCCTTTTTGGATACACGAAGAGTGTACAGTACTAAAGAGTGTATAGTATAGCATGATCAATCACCACATACCAACATGCAATGCCTCTAACAAGAGACGCTTGATCAAGAGATGTCTTGATCAAGCACAACCTGAACTTAATTTGCTTCAAGAGATCAAACTTATAGAGAGAGAGGAGATCCAAGATGGATAAGATTCCGCACCACACTCACATATTCGAGTGAGTTCATCCCCACCAACATCCAACTGCATACGAACCTTTGGTACGTACCCCGAGAACTTCTTTTTCAAAATTGAATTCAATTTTTTTCCACTTTTTGCATTTTAAAAATATGATTTTCAACATGTTTTAGCACATAGGGTTAGGAAAATAATGCATCGGGTACTTGATACAATGCATAGAGTCATTGTAATAGTGCATAGGGTTAGGTTTAGGCTTTAAAATAGTTCCGCGCATCTATTCGCCGCTTTAACGCATTAAGTTTCTGAAATAGCACATAGGCATTTTAGCGCATAGGATAGATAATATAGTGCATAGGGTAGTGCAATTAGCGCATTTGGGAAACAACGCATTGGGACCTTGTTCTGAAGCATAGAGTCTATTTTCTAGCGCATCCAAGAACTGGCGCATAGAAGGCCTATTCTAGTGCATTCGGTAAATTTTCTAGCCCATTTCGTAAATTAGCACATAAAAACTTTGTTTTAGCGCATTGAGCCAAAAATGATGATTTTGAATGATTCTTCCTAGATTTTGATGGTTGATGATCACGCCAGCCAATGATAGGATGATATTGATTGATAGACTGATGATCATCCTCATGATAGGTGAGGAATGATGATAGGATAGATAAGGATGATTTGATTGATCGACCTCATGAAATATGAGAGTCAAAGATAGGTTGATTGATGTTGATTGATCTCATGACAAATGAGAATCGATGATAGGATAGGTGCTCCTCGAGAATTGATCAAAATATCATGCGAGCTGATTTGATTAATTGATATGTTGATTGATAGGCTGATTGACTAATGTGCTAACTTGATATGTTGATTTGATCATAGGAGGGTGGCCTAGGAGTACATGAAGAGTATACAACACTAAAGAGTGTACAATATAGCATGATCAGTCACCACATACCAACAATCTCCCATTTGGAGATTGATCAGGCTCCATACCAATACAATCTCCCACTTGGAGATTGATCCTGGATGACACCGCTATACTTACAACTCCCACTAGAAATAAGCACCTTGGACCCTACTACTCTGTTATACTTGAATTCAACCTTGAAGGCCAACCAAAGCTAAAGAGGAGCTCATCTTCTCCCTTATCACCACCTTCATAAACATATCCACTGGATTGACATCTGTATGCATCTTTTCCAGCTTTATCTATCCATCTTCCAACACTGACCGAATGAAATGATATCTCAGTTGTATGTGTTTTTTTTTAAAGTGCAAGGAAGAATTCTTTGCAAGATGTATAGCACTTTGGTTCTCTATAAACAAGTGATTTTTAGCCTATTGTTTGCTCAACTTTTCTATGAAAAATTTCAGCCATATCATCTCCTTTTCTACTTCTGTTGCAACAACATACTCTACCTCCATGGTGGATAAAGCAACCACCGTTTACAACCGAGAAATACAACTCACTGCTGTCCCACCAACTGTAAATACATAACCTGTGGTACTCCGCCTGTTATCTATATCCCCTTCCAAATCTAAGTCAACACAACCTTTTAAATCTGTATTAGAGGCCCCAAAACATAAATATTTATAGGATGTACCTCTCAAGTACCCGAGAATCCATTTTATTGCATTCCAATGCTCAACTCCTGGATGACTCATATACTTGCTAACAACTCCTACAACATGTGCAATATCCGGTCTTGTGCATACCATGGCAGACATTAAACTGCCTACAGCTGAAGCATATGGGACCTTGGACATTTTTTCTTCCTCCTCTTGTGTCTTTGGACACATATCCTTAGTCAATTTGACATGACTGGGCAAAGGTGTGCGGAAAGATTTTGCATTCTCCATATGAAATCTCTGCAACACCTTTTCAACATAATCAGCCCGAGCTAGAAACAATTTGCTATTTTTCCTATCTCTTGTAATCTTCATACCAAGGATTTATTTTGCTGCCCCCAAATCCTTCATATCAAATGAATTTGCTAACTATTGTTTTAACTCCTTTATATGATCCATGTTAGATCCTGCTACAAGCATATCATCAACATATAAACATAAAATAATGTAGCTATCTTTAGCTAACCTCTTAAAATAAACACAATGGTTTGAATTACACCGGTTGTAGCCTTGCTCAGCCATAAAACTATCAAATTTAATATACGATTGCCGAGGTGCTTACTTCAAGCCATATAAACTTTTGTTCAATCTGCACACTAGTTTCTCCTTACCTTTGACCTCAAATCCTTGTGGTTTTTCTATAACTAATAGTTTTGCCCATTGAACTTCTCAACCTTCAACTTACCCTCATCTACCATTGCTCCCACTTAACCGTGAGACTCCAACTCAACCATGAGACTTTCCTAGAGATGATAATCGAAAAAAACCCAATCTGATACCACTTGTTAGGGTTATAAGGCAGATATCTAACAAGTTAAATACAAATTTGATCAATAAAATAGAGAAATAAAACACAGAAAAATATATTAGAAACAAGACAACACAGAGAATTTAATGTGGTTCACCCAATCTGGGCTACATCCACCAAACTACAGCCATCCAATGATTTTATTATCCAGTGCAAAACATATTACAATCTCACGAATAATGCCATACTACAACTCCCCATTCCAACTGCTTATAACAAGCTTTTAGAAGCTTCCAAAAATTAGGGTTTACAATGTTGGCTTTTTTCCTTTTCAAAGACATGAAGAGTGTACAGTATAGCATGATTAGTCACCATATACCAACATGCAATGCCTTTGACAAGAGATGCTTGATCAAGTGCAACCCGATCTTATTTTGCTTCAAGAGACCAAACTTATAAAGAGAGAGGAGAGCCAAAATGGATAGTATTTCATGCCACACTCACAGATTCGAGTGAGTTCATCACCACCAGCATCCAACCACATATGGACCTCCGGTACATACTTTGAGAACCGCTTTTTCAAATTTGAATTCAAAATTTTTCCACTTTTTGCATTTTAAAAATCTAGTTTTCAACACGTTTTAGCACATAGGGTTAGGAAAATAATGCATCAGGTACTCAATATAGTGCATAGAGTCACTGCAATAGCACATAGGGTTAGGTTTAGGCTTGAAAATAGTTTAGTGCATCCAGTCGCCACTTTAACACATTAAGTTTCTGAAATAGCACATAGGGATTTTAGCGCATAGGATAGATAAGCAGGGATAACTTTAAGAAACCCCCCCCCCCCCTCAACAAAGGTGTAAAATCCTGGCAAATCTTTCCTTTTATTTCAAAAATATATTAATTTTCCTTGGCGAATCTTATGCACATTATTCAAAAATTTGTAAAATCCTGGCGAATCTTAATGGATAATTGGTAAAAAAAAAATCACATTAGCGAATCCTAGTGAATAATCACTAAAATGGTTCATTAAAATGGCGAATCTCTCCTTTAAAAATTTGCATACTTGGTTGGCGCAGTTCCCCCATATTTTTTTTGTTTTTTTTAATATTGAAGTAGGGGCTCGGGGGCGACAACCACCAGTGGGGTCAAGGGGGCAGAGCCCCCTTGTGGGGGTCAAGGGGGCAACACATAAATTCACTATTGAAAATGCATTGGAGCACACACGGATCAAGTGTTTTTAAAAAATCTCACTTGAAAATCGGACAACTACAAGTTCATTCTATGAGCGAATATCGACATGAGTGAACACCATCAGTGGGACACTTAGGGATGTCTCACCGATACAACGATACAGAGCTTTGATCAGATGTCTTTCTGGGAGCTTTGCGTGAATATTGTAGATTCCCTTCATGATTCTCCAGAATTACACAAGTGGTGTACCTATGCCTTGGTGGACCCCAGGTGGAGTATGGAAGCCTTATCGGTGTGAGTGAACATCATCGATGGGACAATTAGGGATGTCTCACCGATACAACGATTTAATATGCACTTAGTGAATTTCATGACTTAGTGAATTCTGTGACTTTATATGCACGTGCCTTTTAAAAAGGTTGTTGAGTCCCGAAATTTGTTTTGGGCCACATGATCAAATCTAATCGTGTGGCCCAAAATAAATTTCGGGCCTCAACAACCTTTTTAAAAGGCACGTGCAAATAAAGTCACGAAATTCACTTGCAACCATTCGATTAAAAAGCTAATCGATGACAATAAATAATAAAACTATTAAAGGCTAAAATATCCCTAAAATGAAATGGTAAATTATTATTAGTGGCGAATATACCATAAAAATTCATTGTAAGAATATAAAATTACTGGCGAATATAAGTAATATTTGTAATTACAGTATAAACTACTAGCGAATCAGATCCGACGATGTGTCGTTTACAAAATAATACATTGGCGAATTAATCGAGACAATTTTTTTTTTTTGAAAAAACCTAGCGATTCGACATCCTTTCTAACATGTATTATTCGTCATTTTTGGAGGTCCCGATTTCAAATATTCACCAATTGGCAAAGATTCGCCACTAAAGTTATCCCTGTAGATAAGATAGTGCATAGGGTAGTGCAATTAGCACTTTTGGGAAACAACGCATCGGGACCCTGTTCCGGTGCATAGAGTCTGTTTTCTAGCGCATCCAAGAACTAGCGCATACAAGGTCTATTCTAGTGCATTCGGTAAATTTTCTCTTGCATCTGGTAAATTAGCACTTAAAAACTCTGTTTTAGTGCATTGAGCCAAAAATGATGATATTGAATGATTCTTCCTAGATTTTGATGGTTGATGATCATGCCAGCCGATGATAGGATGATGTTGATTGATAGATTGATGATCATCCTCATGATAGGTGAGGAACAATGATAGGATAGATAAGGATGATTTGATTGATCGACCTCATGAAAGATGAGAGTCAAAGATAGGTTGATTGATCTCATGACAAATGAGAATCGATGATAGGATAGGTGCTCCTCGAGATTTGATCAAAATATCACGCAAGAAGATTTAATTAATTGATATGCTGATTGACTAATTTTCTGACTTGATATGTTGATTTGATCATAGAAGGGTGGCCTAGGAGTATGACAGGTTTGAGAGCGCTTTCCTCAGACATGGGACATGATCCCACAGTTCACCCCGACAAATTTAGCCATTATTGACCAGTGTGTACTTACTTCATTGATTGATATGCCCCAGTACCGAATTAACTAGGGGTTGTTGATGACACTTCAAGAGTAGTGGCATAGTGATGACAACACCTTCCATTTGGTGACTGGTGAGATTACAGTCACACCAGAGGAGGTCTATTATATTTTGAGGATACCAGTTGTGGGTGACTTGGTGGTGTATGATCATGAGGAGCAGAGGGTACTGACTCCATCCAATAGACTTTCCATGATGGTCAACTCGGTGGGTATGATATTTCTTGGCAGGAGTTGATCGCGACTCATCAACCCTTACCCTATGTTCTAGCAAGATTTATTGGTGGTTTTCTCTGCCTCGACCGTAGGTCAAACGGATTTTCAATTGGCTGGGGTCGGGTGTTAGAGGACATGATTTACCATGGGACCAGATATGCATGGGGTTTGTGCATGCTTGCACACTTGTACCATGATCTCCATCAGGTTGTATATCTTTGGGCTAACATTCTTGTGATAAGGTGTACATTATTACAACTTTGGGCATGGGAGCATATAGCGGTTACACAACCAATGGGAGGGAGGTCTCGAACAACAAGAAGACCCTACAATTTTGGATACACAGGGCCACTTGTCCAACATAAGTTGGGCAACTTAGAGTATTGGTGGAGGGTACTTGATGACCTGGACATAGTTATTTGGTGGTCATATCTTGATTGTGAGGTATGGGTCGAGGATGATACAGAGATGCCTTATGTTTTTTGTTCGAGATACCTGATTGGTAGGACACCATACATCATTAGAGATTATTTTTTGGCCGAGCATACATGCAGTACGATAGAGTACAGGGTATGCCATAGGGCATGGCACATTATGCCAGACAGAGGCAATATATTCCAGAGTGGGGGCCTGCACTAGATTATGATGTCGCGTGTGCAAAGTATTACAGATTGCAGCCAGTATTGTGGTAGTACCATCCCGAGATTATGGATGCACAAATGATAATATACTATGTAGAGTATTTTTATATGCATCCATTTCCATGAATCTCGAGTCTTGATGAGCCTACACCCATTTTGGAGGTTGGGAGGAGGGCAGGACGAGCAGTGCAGTAGAAGGGGGATGGAGGAGAGGAGGAGGAGGCCGAGGAGGAGGAGGGAGATGATGGTGGTGATGATGGGGAAGATGGAGGAGGTGATGGGAGAGGTGTGCCATATTTTGGGGTCATCCCCAAGAGGAGGAGGTCAACACCTACTGGATAGTGGCCAGTTGTACTGAGGATTCCCTCTCAGAGGTAGTAGACACATATAGCTAGTTTGCAGACACATGTTCAGACTCTATAGGGGTAGGTACATTCACTGTAGGAATAGTTAGCCCAGGCTCAAGCTTAGGTACAGGAACATGCACCAACACAATTGTAGGTACATGGACAAATGGTACAACTGCAAGCATAGGTAACCACCCTCACCACAGAGAGAGATGTTGCCCGATGACATGGAGAGTAGGTAGTAGCAGTGGCTGATAGGATTCATACACCAGCCGAGGGTGCTAGGACAGGGGACCTAGTTAGAGAGCTTCGAGAGTCCACCAAGGAGGCAAAGTACTACAGGGGCATATACTATGAGACAATGCTAGTGGAGTAGAGAGTGAGCTATGCTCGTTCTAGATCTAGTGGTTCTCAGACCCGAACCACCAACTTTGGTGTCACTCAACCACTCCTTGGGGGCTCACCAGGCGGAGTTCCACCAGGAGAAGGTCCAGGAGCAAGACCATCAGGGGCAATCAGTGCTGGGGAGAGGCCTACAACCTTTGGGGGCAGTACCATATGATCTCGTGGTCATATCTGATATATTGTATCTTGGTTTAGAGACTCGACTTTGCCACATTTTTGATGTATCATGTATCATTTCTTGATATAATTATACAGTTTGAAATTATTATTTTGAGGGTATATGATATGCAATGGTTATTTTAGTGATCTATATTGTTTATGCTTTTATTATGGATGCTTATGATGGATGCATTTATTCATGTGTTATGTGATTATGATATTTTATATGATTATGTCATGTTCCATGTATGGATGCATTAATGCGATGATGATGTTATGCAAATGATATGAGATGCATTGTGTTTTTGTATTTTTCCCTTGTATATATCAATGTATGGATAAATGAATGAATGCATAAATGGTTTTATTATGTAATGCAAATATATGATTTTATGCATGGACATGAATGATTCAATGTATGAATGTATGGTTAATGAATTCCAAATGTATTAATGTATGGATTTTGGATATGATGGATAGAAATGATAATACATGGATGTATGATGAATGTCGATGTGTAGATGTATGTATGTTATGCCCTTATGTGACATGGATTATGCTCTTATGTGCAATGAATGTTATTATGCAAATGAAATGCCATCTACTTGTCTCCATATTTTTGGTATTTTTCTAATGCAAATATATGACCTAAATGTGTGAATGTGAGTGAATTATGATGATGAATGAATTATGGTGTTATGATGAATGATTTTCTGTGATGAAATCATTTATGGATGGACTTATTTTGATATCGATGTATGATAATGATGATGTTATTATGGAAAATGCTTTATTTTTGGAATTTTTCATGATGCACCTATTATGATGAATGAATGCATGTTGCAAATGCATAATATGATAATGATTGATGTATGGATGATAACACTTTTTTATTGATATGATACAAAAATGCTAATGCAGATGAATGATTTCTTTTTTGTTATGTCAAGTGTACTCAATCTCATAGTGAGAGATAACATCATGTTGAAAGTTACTAGCATTGGAAAAAAATCTATAATGTAAATGCAAAACTAATATGAATGCAATCCTATTTATGCAATGTTGTCATCTTATTTTGCTGTGCTTATTATCATCATTGAGTGTTTTATTATGTTGAAAGTTAGTACAAACATCGATGGTATAATTAGACCATGATGAGCTGAGTATAACTTCCATACAACTTCCGTTGAGATTTGATAGTATAACATAACACAAGAATCTAGGTATACTTAGACCAAGATGACCTGAGTATCACTTGTGTAAATAAACAAGAGTTAATCATGTTCCTATGCAAATTCAGAATGTCATCAATGATACTTTGTAGAGCATGTCCCGCGACAATTTGCACAATAGTAATTATTGACTCACAAACAACAGACAAAGAAAAATATCATTCTCTGTCCTAGCCCCTCTAGTTTCATAGTCAACATGAGTTGGAATGATTATGCTCCTGATCCGTGTTGAGTATATGAGCCATCAAAATACAGTACCCATTGTTGTGTTGTTACAATGAAGACATCAACTTCTAGAAATTCCATGTACATGGGATGATCATCATGAATTGGTGCATCAACTAGTTGATCGACAATAGCTTGTCCTTTGATTTATTTTCTGTCAACATATTGGATGTCAAAATCATTGAGTATCATTACCCATTTGGCTAATCTTCCTGTCAGGTTTGCTTTGCTAAGGAGATATTTTAGTGGATCTATCTTGGCTATGAGTTTGATTGTGTGAGTCAACATATAGTGTTACAATTGTTGCGTAGAAAACACTACTGCTAGACAGGCTTTCTCAATGGATGTATAGTTTATTTCATAACCATTTAGAGTTCTACTAATATAATAGATTTCTCTCTCCTTTCCTTTTGAATCTTCTTGTGCCAACAAAGCTCCTAATAATCTATCAGTTGTGGCTATGTACAATAAGAGAGGCTTTCCTTATGTTGGTGGTGCTAGGACAGGTGGACTCATTAGGTATTGCTTCAGTTGATTAAAATCTGCCTCACATTTCTCATCCCATCGAAAGGAAAAATTCTTGTGCAACAAGTGGGTAAAAGGATGAGTCTTATAGGTCGGTTGTGATATGAATCTTCTGATTGAATGGAATTTTCCTTGAAGGGATCTTAATTGACTGATGTTTTTTGGAGGTGGCATTTCCATGATAGCTTTTAATTTTGTAGGGTCTACCTCAATACCTTTTTCTGACACTATATATTCCAGTAGCTTTAGTCATGCTACCCCAAACACACATTTCCTTCGATTCAAGCAAATGTTGAACTTCTCTAGTTAGGTGAAGAGTTTGTCTAGTATCTCCAAATATCCTTCCCTAGTGTAAGATTTGGCTAAAAAGTCATCCACATAATCTTCCATGAAGGTATGCATCATGTCATGAAAGATGGTTGTCATAGCTCTTTGGTATGTGGCCCCTGCGTTCTTCAATCCGAAGGGAATGACGTTCCAACAAAAGGTTCCCCATGGGCAAGTGAAAGTCATCTTATCCTAGTCTTCAGGTGCTATCTTGATTTGATTATAATCGAAAAAGCCATCCATTAGTGAAAACATGCCATGACCTACTGTCAAGTCTAGAATGATATCAATTTTTTCCAAGGGGAAATCATCTTTCAGACAAGCCTTGTTGAGGCCTTTGAAGTCTATACAAATTTGTATGTTTCCTTCAGGATTTGAAACATGTACAATGTTGGATATCCACTCTGCATAATCAATGGGTCTAATTAATCCTACATCCAATAATTTCTTTAGTTTCGCCTTCACCAATAAGGCAATGTGAGGATGCTTTTTTCTCAACTTTTGTTTGATTGGTTTGATTCCTGAAGGGAGGGATATGTGGTGCATGATGACATCTAGGTCTATCCCTGGCATGTCTACATATGACCAAGAAAAATTGATTTGTCGCTCTTCAAAGAACTTGATAAGGTTAAGCTTCTCTTGTTCTGTCAATGATTCTGCTAGATGGAGAGTTTTCACTATTTCTACATTGTCAACATTGATGGACTACATTGGATTGATTAGGACTTTGGATCTTTCTTGGAAGTTCTCAAGAAGAGTGTTAAATCTCCCATCCTTCGATGCCTCAGAGAGGTTTTCACCATCGGATGCACTCTTTATTTTTATTCTTTCTTGATCTGATACTACCATGGAATGGTTCTCACCATCAGATCTTTCTTTTATTTCATTCATTTTGCACCTGGGAAATTTGGCACTCCCCTGTCTGGAAGCTTCATTATGACATTCAATGGTGGGACCCATTTTAGGAGTAACATCGTAGTGGAAATTGATGATGGCCTCATCGTTTGAAAAGGTGGGGATATCAATAGGGTTAGTTTGGTCCCAATCTATAAGTTTAGGATGTACCAATGGTAAGGGATCGTCAGATGGGTTCAAGTCAGAGGTCATAAGGGTCCTAATGGTAACATTGTCATTGAACAATACCATGGCAAGGTCAAGGTCTATGATGTTACTCTCTTCTGAGTGATCCATCTCACTAGGAGTTTGGTCGTCTTCACTTGAACCATCGATATTTTGCGATCCTAATTTAAATGGTCATAACCTTGAGCTTTGTCCCTCCTTAAGTGTGGGAGTGTACTAGTGTACCACATCAATGTCCTTATCATGACATAAATATTTTGACAACGAATCCCATTTATATTTATTGGAATCAGTTTCATAGTGGTCACTTGCTGAGAGCTGTAGGATCCTTTCAACAACCTTCTACTTTAGGTCCTCCTTTGTTTCTTCATCCTTTTGATGTCCTTTATAACCCAACCCTGTTTTGTCTTTTGGATTTGTTATAATGGGTTGGATGGGTTCTATGATACCTTCTTTCCTTTTCCCAATAGGTCCTTGTCCCTCATATCCCATTTTTTCCAAGATTGAGAATCCTTTGCCATATTGAGTGGTTTGGGCATTAGCCATTGCTACTTGAGAATTTATTTCATCCTTGTAGAGCCAATTTAGAATATCCTTGTCATCATATTCTTCTGCTTGAGTGCTTGCTTTTATGAATCGACCATCAAAAAGTGTGATAGGTGGTGAGGCTGATTGTGATGAGGTTGATGGTTGACCATGGGATTTTGGTGAAATTAACTACAAGAGGCAGAGGGATTGTTCGATGGAGTATTCACCTACACCTTTGTCTTTGACTTGGACTTTCTTCTCAAACTGTTTGGCCAAGATATTGAGTCAGGCTTCAAGATTAGTAGATGCAGAGGGGCTAGGTTCTTCCTTTTTCTCGAGCTATTTGGATGAGGAACTTGTGTGACTTACTTCATTGGAGGATGTGTCTAGCAATTTTCAGAAGGGATTGGATTGACTTGGATTATTGGAGATATCAAAGGTGGAATCAGGAGCTTCTCGGCTATGAGGCACAAATATATCCTGGACAACCTTAAGGGTGTTATAATATTGGGGACTATTGGAATCAATAGGGATGGTAATCTCTTGCCCATTGCAAGGAAATTTTAGACTCTTATGGTATGTTGAAGGGACAACCTACATTTGATGGATCCAAGGACGACCCAAGAGTATATCATATGTCAAATCTTTATCCAAAACTTGGAAAAACCACATCTTTTTGAATTGGCCCCACCTGAATTGGCAATATAATCAATCCCTTTGAAGCTCTTTCCTCATCATTATAGGTCTTAATGGTGATCTTTTTCCTTACATCTATTGCATTTTTAGAGAACCCTAGTGCACGAACAACCTTTAAAGTACATATATTAAGATCGACTGCTTCGTCTATTAGGATGCACTTGACACAACTTTTATGGATCAAGACCTCAATATGGAGTGTTTTGTTATGAGGATGGGTGATAGATACATCATCATTTTCTGAAAAGGATAAGAAATGAGGTGCAACTAGATGTCCCACCATGGCTTGGAAAGTGAATACTTCCAAATCATTTGGTACCATTGTATCAACTAGGGCCTTTTCCAAGATCTCCTTGTGTGTGGGTGAGATTTTAATGAGCTCCAATATTGATATTTGTGTGGAAATTTTTTGGAGCTGATCAACAATGTTATATTTATGAGATGGGGCATCGGGTGTTTTAGAAGTGCTGCCTTTTAAAACATATTTGGTTTGTGCCCTTGTGGTCACGTTTATGGGTACATCATCTTGTTTTCCTTTGATCTTGATGACATTAATTTGATTATCTATTGCAACTATGTCTTGTTGGGTATTATGGACTTGATTGGAGTGAATGTTGGCATCATTTATTGGATGGTTGGTTGCAACAAGGTCTGGTGTGTTATTAATTTCAATGTCATTTGTGTGATCTTCAACGGCTGAAATATGATAGATGGTGTTGTCATAAAAATTGTTCACACCTTTTCCTTTGCCATTCGTGTTAGAAGATTCTCCTTTATCATAATTTTACAAAGGGTTTTTGAATACCCCATGATTGGTATTTGCTTGGGGTTCTTCAATTTGTATGACCTTATTGTCAATCAAGTCTTGTATCTTGTGTTTTAATTGCATGCAACTATTGGTTAGGTGACCTTTGCATCGATGAAATTCACAAAAGTAGGCATCGTTCCACCATGATGATTTAACTTTGGGTTCAAAACCTCGGGTGTCGGGTAGAGTGATAAGATTTTCTGCAATAATTTCTTTCAAGGCAGATTCATATGATTGACCCAAAGGTGTGAACTTTCGATGATTGTTTGATGTTTGATATGGTAAGGTCTTGGATGTTGTGTTGCTTTGATTATTTTGAGTATTGCCTTGGTTGGTATATTGGTTGTTGCTTTGGTTGGTATTTTGGGTGGTCTTTTGATTGGTGTTTGAGGTGCTTCTTGACAAATTGAAGACCGATTTATCATTATGCATTTCAGTTGAAGTATCATTGCCATTATTTTTATACTTTTTCCAAAATTTTGGTTTTTCATTGCTGGAGGAATTGGTTGAGTTGTTTTCATTGTAAATTTTCAAAATTCCCCTCTTGACCAAGACTTCCTCAATTTTGATCCCATTTTTAATTAATTTTTCAAAAGTTGGAGGACGTTTTATTTCAAGCCTATAAGTCATATCATCATTTAAGTTGTCAATGAATAGCTCCATCTTTTATTTTTTTTGGTATGGGATGGGGATACCTTACGAATAACCTTCTCCACCTTTGTAAAAATACTAGAAATGATTCCCCTTTCTTTTGTTTGACATTGCAAAGGTCCTTCATTGTGATTTCATGTTGAATATTATATGAGTATTGGGTGATAAACTTGTTGATTAATTCCTCAAAATATTTGATCCCTGGAGGTAATTGCGAGAACCATTGCATACATTGCCCTCCCAAACTGCGTGGGAATAATCTCATTAAGTGTCTGCATGGGAAAATTCAAGGCTCATAGTTCTAAATTCCCTTACATGATCGATGGGATTTGTCAAATTTAGGGAATTCACAATGTTTGAGGAATGGTATCATGTTGACACTTGGATCAAAAGGGTAGGGGCATATATCCTATATTGAATACCTCTTAGTGGTTCCAGTTTGCATGTTTTGAATTTGTTGTTGGAGGGTTTGTATTTGTTGTGTTAAGGTAGCCATGGGGTCATTGCTCCTTGCTTCATTTTTATTTCAGTTTCTATCCTCTTAGGAGTTTTTTGCAATTTTGTGATATCAAAATCATCGGGTAGTTTGACTCCTTTGTTTGCTAACATCAAAAGGTATTTATCACCCTCCTTTTCAAATATCTTCTCCATGAATTAATGTAAATTTGGGTCTTGTTGCGCTTGTTCTATGGTTTCATCTGTTATTTCTTCTACCTCATATTGACAAGTTCCAAAAAAAGGGTTTTCCTCTCTTTCAGCCATGGTATTTTGATTTTCAATTTTTTTTTTGCTCAAGTTTTTGCTTTTGCAATCTCGTTAAAAAAGGGATACAAGTGATGGAGATTTTCTAAGCTTTGATCAAAGTTTTGGGTAGTGCCAAAGATTAAGGTTAAAATCTGATTTAGTAACGTTATGTTTTTGGGATGAACGATGATGAATTGATAAAGGATGATAAATCCTGATGGGGGAAACTCAGTTGATAAATCAAAAAATAGGTGTGATGATGAGGCACTTTTGGAATGTTTAATCAAAGTTTTGATGAGGAATTTTTCACTTGAGAATGTTGTTTTCAACAAGTTAAAAGAAATTTTGGGATGAGGAAGGAATGTTGTTTGAGAAGGAATCCCCAAATTGGGTGTCAATTGGCAGATAGCAGGTCAAATTTAGCTTTTTGTTTGCAAATTTACCAGATGCACTAAAATAGTGTTTGGATGTGCTGTGGGATGGTACATATGCGCTATGAGAATGGATGGATGCACCAGAGAATGGTATGGATATGCTAGGGAATGGTATGCATGCACTGGAATAGTAAATGGATGCGCCAAAAGGGGTTTCAATGGACAGATGCGCCGAACCAGAGAATGTATGCACTAAATTATGGTAGGGATGTGCTGGGGTAGTCAATGGATGTGCTAAATTATGCATGGTATGTTCCAAAACAACATATGGATGTGCTAAAATATGCTAGGTATGTGTTGGGGCAGCAAATGGATGCACCGATATGGAAAGATGCTTTCTAGTTTTTGACAGTTTAACGAATTTTTCTAGTTTTTAGCAGTGAATTTTTGGATTTTTTGGTTTGGATTTTCTTCTAAATCAATAATTGAACATGTTTGTGTGATGTTTTCTTGGATATTGATTTAAAAACACATTGGTAAAGACACATCAAACCAGCATAATCCTAGGCTATGTAAGACAATATTCTTTTAGATTCCACACAAATTTTACTCCAACTACACTTATTCTTAGCGGGTGATTTAGAAGCTTGGTCGCATAGGCTCCCCCTTACATTGCACTCACTTCTCGAGCCAACCAAGCTTCAAATTACCATGAATCTCTCATGGAAAATTTTTCACCTCTACTAAGAATTGTGAGAATGTGGATGTCTTGGCTATGACCGTTGCTCCACCAAAGAATAGATAAGGGTAATTTTTGGCTTACTACAACAAAGGGGTTTTAGTTGGGGAATTTCATTCATGGGGGATCATCCATACAACAAGAGACCATTGTTTCCCTTCTTGTTAGAACAATCTTTGTGATACTTGAACTTTCCTCAAGTACCCACATTTATATCTCGGGTGGAAGTCGCTTGGTTTTAGCGTGTTCCCAGTTGGGTCGTTCCCTCCTTTCGAAGCGGGGAGGTAAACTCTCTAAGGTTCAAAATGCAATAAAATGAATGGGTTTGGCTTTCTGATCACCTAGTTAAGGGGAGAGCATACACGCCTACCATTCCAAACACAACAAGCATGATGTAAATGTAATACCCCTCTGCTTTTCTCTTCTGATCGAACAATGTTCTGTTTGGTTAGGCCTTATTTTCTGTGAGTGCTTTGACCTTGGTACTTGATTTTTGTGTGATCACTATCTTGATCATGATTTGGTGATGTATTTTGATGTGATGGTATTTTATTATGATGTTATCATTATGTCATGCTTTAGATTAGCATTGTGAACATTTGCATTAATGATGTGTTATGTTTTGAGTACATTAATGATGTTAGATACGGAAGTTAGTGATACTGTAATGGTGAAGGGGACGGATCGCATCACTCGCTTGCGAGTGCCCTATGATTCCGTGATTCCCTCTTCACAGTGTGTTTTAATTATGACATATAAATGCATGTGGATATACTCTCTGTTTGTAGGTTGACGGGTACAGGACATCGAATCCACCTGGTTTTACAGGTTTGAGCGTGTCCATTTCCCAACGGTATTCGATTGGGAGATAGTAGCTAGGTTTCTTTGCCAAGTCATCACCCTAGTCATAGTGTGGCATCAGGTGTTAGTCGGGTTAAGTTGCCTTAATGTTGTCATCTGGCTTTGGTTTTAGTTTAAAATTTCAAGTTAGAAAAATGTTAAAATATACATGCTTTTGTGGTAAATTGTTATTTAAGCATATTTGGTTCAATGTTAGAAATGTTATTTAATTTATTAATTAATTTAATTTAATTAATAAAATGATTTAATCTTGGATTAAATTAATTTTATTGATTAATTAAGTTGATGATGTTTAAATCGTATAGGTATTTCATTGTGAAATTATGGATTTAATATTTGAAATTGAAATGATTAAATGGGAAATTTTGGAAAAAGTTTTAAAATTCTTTTTTTGAAAATTAGAAAAACGCAAATTGAAAATTGGGATATTTTCTGTTTTGTTTCTGAAAATTTGTTACAATGGTTGAATGAGATATTTGGAAAATTTCTTCATTATGGGATTTGGAATGAGTTTTCAACAAGTTTTTTTGGGAGAAATTTGAAAATAGAGGAGGGGAAGAAATTTTTGCTGGTTGTGGGTTTAGGATTTGGTGTTTTCGGGTGAAGCTGAATTGGACTGCTGGGAAGGATACTGAAATTGAGGAGAAGGATTTGCTCCATTATTAGTCATCAAACTATTAAAACAGGTTTCTTGTTTTTTTTAATTAGTGGCTTTTGAAAGTTTGAAGATTTCATATGCTGTTTGAAAACCTTTAAATCCTCTATCGGGTTTGCAAAGAAATCCCTGTTAAAATCTTGCTCTCAAAATTTGGAATGGGTATTTGGAAATGAAATTTTATTTAAAACAAAAAAAAAGGAGTTCTTGGCTGAAATGGTTATTTCAATTTTACTTGCTCAATTATTTCTTCAATTTCTTATGGGGATGATGAATCCATGTATACATTTATATATATAAATATGTATATATATATTTTGATATATATATATATATATATATATATAATATATATATATATATATACCTGTTAGCCTTTTAAAAGTTCCATATTGAAGGGGTTATGCTGTTTAAAATTCAAAGAAAATGCCCTTCTGGGAGGGTGCGGATTTCAAAATCCGCAGGTAATTGTTTTGTTAAAAAAAAAAATTAAAATATTGCTTTGGGGGAGGCACTAGGGTCTCACCCCCACTGCGCCCCCCATGGGAGACACGTTGGGGGAGCCGCGCCTAGCGCGACCCCTACAGTCGCCCTCAGCTTGGCGGTGGCTGTTTACACAGTCGCCGCCACCACCGTCGGTGGGTGGCTGTGCTGTGCATAGCGCTACCGGAGGTCAGCCATCGCCGCTACCGGCGGTGCCTACCAGCTGGTGCCCAAACTCCCTTGCCCCCGCCTGCGCCCTGCGTGTGACCGTCACTGCCTGCAACACACGACTACCCAATGGAAACCACCTGACATTAAGCACGTGACCCAAGGCAGCCGCAACCCAACCCTAATGGTTGGCGCGTGGCCTGAGGCCTTATGATAGGTAAAAAAATAAAATATATATTTTCTTTTAATATTAAATATTATGTGTTATAATATTAAATAATATTAAATATATATATATATATATATATATATATATTTAGTATTTGATATTATAGGTATATAATATTGTAATATTAATTTAGTTTTTTTTAGTATGTACTGAGTTGCATAATTGGATAGTTGGGAAGATAATTTTAATAAATATGTATATTTTTAAATATATATATATATATATATTAAAATGGATAAGCAAAATAATAGCATAATTTCAAATGTAATTGGAAAGATTTTAAAGTATTATGCTATAGTTGAGATTATAAATTTTAAAATATTGAATTGATTAATGTTGTGATTTAAATGTATTTGGGGGATTTTAGATTAATTGCATAATAGTTGAATCGACAGAATGATTTTAGAATATTATATTTGAAAAGATAAATATTGAATCTAAAAGAGATGTGTTTAATAGCAAGATGGATGATTTTAAACGATGTATTTTTGCAAAGGACGAATAGTATTGTGTTAAAATGATATTTTTCTGAATAGTTGAAATAAAGGGTTAGTTTATTATTATTTAAAAAGAAAGTGGGGAAATTAAATGATTAGTGTTAATTTCTCCTTTATCTAAAAAGACATACTTTTAATTCAATTTTATTGATGCAATAAATTACTGAATGTAACAAGGAAATGGATTTAGAATATCCAAAGGTAGTTTCTTTCAATTGCCTTCAGTGAACATTTCCTCCATGTTCTTGTTTGGGAAGTGGGTTAAAAGTGTCTTTAATCTGTAAGTCTTCCAGAGGACCCTAGAGGTTGGGGGTTGTCATTTTGTGATGTCGACTGTTTGTTAATTCCCTTGGGTAGTGCATGAAGTCATGTCATTGTTATTACCTGGTTTCTACGAACGGAGATATTTTGTGCCTCCTATGGAAGGAGTGGATTATGTGATTTGTGCCTCCTTCTAAGGAATGGTTTTGTTATGTTTGTTACCTCCAGTGTTTGGAGGGTTTTATCTTATGTCGCCTCCTTGTAAGGAGTATCATGATATCTTGTTTGTTTGCACTTTGGAACCCTTGGTGATTGGTAATGTTGGGTATGTTGTCAAGTAGAAGAGTGGCTTCCGTAGGGGCCAGAGCCCAAAGAGGTAAACTGGGAAACCTTCGGGGGTGGTTTAATCAAGTGATAACTAAAACAAAACTTAGAAGATTAGGTGGTACTTCTCACTAATCAAGATAATTTTGCCTCACTCATAGACACAAGGGCTTGCTTAGACTTGGGATGAGTGGGAAGGCTTGGAATGGCAAGGTCATCTATCTTGTTTGTACAAAAGGTATTTGATTCCGTATGAGTGAGTATGGGGGCCAGGATTCAGTAGAGGTCACCAGGATAACCCTTAGTGGGGGCCAGAGCCTATGAAGATTCCCAGAGGACAACCCATGACGAGTTGTGTGATGACACTCTATCTAGGACAATAGTTGGTATTCGATTTTATGGGTATGGTTCTTTTAACATACTTGATCTGTTTTATATCTGGAAGCAATGTGACCATGTTAGAGTTGTACTTATGTGGTGTTAGAGTTGTACTCGTGATGTACTTGTGTTGTACTTATGTGGTACATGTGATTGGTTGTTTCAGTTTGGTTCAGTTTTGTATTAGCCTGTGTCTAGAGGTAGATGGTCTTGGCTAGGATTCCTTGTTACTATCTCCTAGCATGGGGGGTGGGCCTTTGGGTTCCACTTGGTTGGGTGGCATGAACCTAAATCCGTTGGGCTTTCTTCATGTTCGTATGGACGATACTTCTAGTTGGAGAGCTCATTGGATTCAGTTTCAGTTCTTGCTTTATTTCATTTCAGTTGAACTTGGAATTTATTACCCCTCATTTTTTATCAAGGTGGATGTTGTAATTGTAACCTTATTTATTGGACTTTCCTCATTCGGGGAATGAGTGATGTAATCTCTTTATTAAATAATTGTTATTTATGATCATATTGTAACTATTATGGTGGATGTAATTTATCTTGTTGGAATGTATGTTTTTCTAATTTGTTAAGTAGATAAATGTTATGGATTCATTTATATTGTTGTGGGTTATAATTAATCTCAATCTCGCAATCTTAGAGGTTGTTTGCAATGGGTAGTGAACTTGCATGTTCCTTGTACTTAAAAGAAAAAAAATTAGTACGTTTAAGTAGTTGATTGCAACTTCCTCTAGGGTTGCATGGCGGGGTGTTACAGTAAATTTATCCCTCTTGATTATGCTAGATTCCTAACTTAACCAAAGACAATGACAAATAGATTCAGCCCTGCAACCAATTTTAGTAGTTTTAGTCCATTGTTCTTTGACAACATTTATTTGTTTCAGAAAAGTCTTTGACTACGTACAAGGTTCCTGCAAAATAGAAAAGAACAAATTAGTTTATGAAATCTGGAAAATTTAACCTAAAAACCAAATGCACCATTACAATAACCGAATGCGCTAAAAATCGGACTTAATGTGCTAAACTACTGAATGCACTAAAAGAGAGACCGAATGCACTAAATGACAGATCAAATGCGCTAAATTGGAAAAAAAATAGAATAAAAATTAAAACCCCTTGATGCGTTGAATGAACAATTGTATGTGCTGAAACATGAACCCAATGCGCTGAAACATAAGCCGAATGCACCAGAAGAAACACCAGATGCGTCAAAACAAGAACTCAATGCGTCGATAAATTTTCCAAATGCACCAAAGAAAAATTCGGATGCACTATTTTAGAATTTTCCACGGAACCTACGAAGAATAAATCAACAGAAAAATAGATTAAAGATGGGGTGCGACCCCACGGTGGGAGCCAATTTACGGGTGGTTTTAAAATGTGTCAATGAGAGTAAATAGTTAATAAAACTAAACACACACATCCATGCAATGTATTACATAAAAGAAATAGAAATAACAAAATTAAATTTCTACTACTATCCTTTCGAATCATTCCATGGTTCTCTAGTCTTAAGGACCTTCAAAATTCATGCTCTCAAATCTATTAAAGTGTTGCACATGAATCTACAAAGATGAAAACCTAAGAAATGAGAAGATGTTGGGCAATGCGAGCTACATGCCTACATCACTGTATTTTTGTATTTTTGATGCTTAAATGTTGAATGATCCTATTATGAGATGTTGTTGTAATTGAAATGATGCTAAGATGAATAGTATGATTGAATATGCAACTCTAATGCAATTCTATGAAAAACAACAAACTCTAATACCATACTAAAGTAATCCAAAGTAAAAATGCCATAATGCCTATGCTATATGAAAATGCAAACTCTCAATTGCTCTCAATTTGTTCTCAATTTCTCTAGCATAAGTTTATCTTCCAAATCTCTATGAAAAGCTATAGAAATGTTCTCTATTTATAGATTTCTCCAGGCTTGAGATGATGTTGGAGGAATTCATGGAGACTACTCCACTTGGAAGAAAAAATTCTCCAAGTGTCAAAGAACATTAATTCAAAGAAGGAGCCATGTGTCTCTGAGGAAGTTAGGAGGTTGAGAGGTTGGAGAGAATATTCCATATTTAAAAATTAGAAATAAATGAAATTGTGTGACATATGATGAGGTGACAGGTGAGTTGGAGGTGGTTAGAAGAAATATGGAGACATGTTCCAATTTAAATTAAAAATTCAAATTTAAATGGAAGAGGGAAATTACTTAAATAACAAATTATTTAATTTGTGCATTTAGTTAATTTAAGAGGAAAATGATTTTTGGAAAAGAAGAATTTGGGGAATGAACCATATAAATAAATTTATCAATTTATTTATAATAGTAGAGGAATTAGAAATTAATTAATTAAATATGGAATATTTAATTAATTGTGCTCTAGACCATTTTTATGTGCATACACTCCTAATGGAAACTTTACAATTAAGGAAGGGTCTGAAGCAGGATCCAACACAATGCAAAGGGAAAACATAGGGGATGAGCCATAGGTAATAACAATAAAGGAAGGGACTATTCAGGAAGCTGCAACTATAGTGAATGATTTCTAGGTGAATGATGTTGTATTGCCAAACATTGATGTGCAGGGGTATGTAACATGCACAAAAAACATCATGGAAACTCCAATGGGCAAGGACAAGGATGGTGACGGTAGTGGCTTTTCATCTGATGAAGAAAATAGTGGTGGGGAGATGGAGAAGGGAATATTGGAAAAGCACACAATAAAGCAAAGTCTATCAACTGATGGTAAGTTAAATATTGGTGAGAAGTAAAACAAAGGGAGAAAGTTAAATAGATTCAAGTTGGAACTGGCTGGTAGTGCAAAAGGACAAAGAAAACTTCATTTCCGGAAGGGCTTGACCCTTCTTGATGTGCCATGAAAGCCTTATCCTGGAGTGTTAGGGGCTGCAATGCCTTTGACAAGAGGCACTTGATCAAGAGATTTCTTGATCAAGCGCAACCCGATCTTATTTTGCTTTAAGAGACCAAACTTAATAAGGAGAGTGCAAACAAGCTTTTGTGCAAGTGGAAGAAGTGGAAGGGTTTATTTGTTGAAGCATATGCGTAAAAGTAATAAGTTGGGTCCACGAAGAGGGGAAGTTTCGACCAAAAAAATCTTGCAGAAAATGCATATGCATTATTAAAAAATGTGTATGCGTTATGCATCGGGTACCCAAGCCTAAAAAATGTGTGTGCTAAAAAACGCATACACGTTATATAACAAATAAAAGTAATTTATTTAAAAGATTAAATTCCTTTTAGAAATTCGTACATGTTTTAAAAGAGATATGTTTACGCATTTCGCAACACAAAACGCGTACGCATTTCACAACACAAAACGCATACGCATTTCGCAACACAAAATGCGTACGCATTTCGCAACACAAAACGCGTACGCATTTCGCAACACAAAACGCATACGCATTTCACAACAAAAAACGCGTACGCATTTCGCAACAGAAAACGCGTACGCATTTCGCAACAGAAAACGCGTACGCATTTCGCAACAGAAAACGCGTACGCATTTCGCAACAGAAAACGCGTATGTGTTTCGAAAAAACATTTAATTTTTTAAATAATTAAATAAATAAATAACATGTATGTGGGTATGTGCAGGATCATCATGGAAAAAACAGGTCCTTAAGTGGCAATGAAAATTTAGAAAATCAGAGTTGGGCAACTTGACATAAAAATTTGAGTAAGTTATCTATATTATTTCAAAAATATGTAAGAATAGAACCTGTGGAAAATTGAATGTAGTTTCTAAACTACTAGGTTAATTTTTGTAAAAAAAAAATCTATTTGGTGAAAATTTGAAATTTCAATGCAGTAGTACTAAAATTTCAGGGAAAAAATAAGAAGTAGGTGTCTGTCTGACCACCCTAACCATAATAAAATCATAATATTTTTTTATAAGATTTTAGATATAAGTAGAGGACTCATGTTCGGATGTGACGCATATTTTTTTGTAATTTTTTTTCAAATAAATAATTAATTATGAATTTTTTATTACAACTTTTTAAAAATATAAAAACTCGTATATTTGACCACCTTAACTTGGTCAAAACTTAATGGATTTTTTTTATTTTTTTTAATCCTATAGTATGCGAAGCATAGAATGTGACGCATGTTTTGGATTCAAAAAATGTGATACCGTTTGAAAGCTATAGATGTTTTTCTATCAGACTATCAATCAGGACTTTAGTCATAATTCTAATAAAAAATAAATAATAATTATTTATTAGATTCTAAGTAAAATATAATTTATATTGGTAGAAACTTGAGAAGCTCCTTTACAAACCCTTTTCGTTTCATCAATTTTAGGTAAAATAAAAGTCGTCAGCCACATGGGCGAAGTCTGGAAAAGCAAGGTAAGTTGTTAAACACATTTTACATGTTGACTTTTTAGGATTGGCAGGTCCGAACCAAATCCCGAGCCTAATACCGAGGCATTAAATTTTGTGTCAGAATATCGGATATCGGATTCAAATCGGATATCCAATTCAAATCCGATATCAGATTTGAATTCGATATATGATATCTTTTAGATCAGTTTTAAAACAATTTATACAATCTTTAATATATGATTTAAAAATGCAAATAAGTTTATAATTTAATATATATAATATCCAATAAAGTTTTTAATGTAATATATTTAATAAACAATTTATGATAATCTCTTACCGAATTATGTATTTAATATATAATATATTATTAAATGTATAATATTTAAATATTATTTCAATATTTTAGTTAATCTATAAATATTTTAATATTATTTCAATATTTTAGTTAATCCATAACTATTTAAACATATATATATATATATATATTACCAATTTATAAAATATTTAAATATTATCTTTTTCCCTCTCTCTCTCCCTCTCCCTCTCTCCCTCAAATCTAAACCCTCTCTCTCTCTCTCTCTCTCTCTCTCTCTCTC
>CM021105.1:601896627-601988869 GCA_007115665.2 Sequoiadendron giganteum | reverse complement strand
CTCGGAGAGTCATTACCACCACCCTAGTAAGCCATCAATTGAGAAAGGCTCGCTATATGAGACAAACTTGTATTGATTTTGACTTAAATCGTAAAACTTTGGATAGAGCACTTGCAAGAAGAGAAGGAATAGATGATCCTCTTCAAAATGATACATGGGCTTCTTTCAGAAGGCTTACACGTGTTGATAAGAAGCTAACCAATAATGTAAAGCAGGCAATTCAACAATTTTGGCATGATAACTCTAGAGTATCACCCAATGCAAAGGATGTTTTAAAGTTAAGAATTGGCAGTCGAGACCATACACCGCATCCTAAACATTTCTTGGAATCAAGCCAAACAATGTTGTTTGACAAATTTATTCAAACACATCCAAATATGGAAATCTCGCAAAGAAATTTTGAAGGTTTGAAGCCATTCTATTGTGTGCCTCTTAAGATTCGTAATACTTGTTGTTGCAAATACCATGTGGAGTTTTCAATGTACCATGAACTATTATACTATACCCGTTCTACTTTGCATACTAATGAAATATTGCAGGAGTGTGGTGCAATGCATCTTCCGAAATCATCAAGGGACTTGCTAGATCTATTTTTATGTTCTAGGGATGATGGTTCCTTTTTCTATAGAAATGATTGTTTAAATGTGAAGTGCTCACAATGTGGTGGCTTTTCAAAGTTTGTTCAATGTTTTCATGAGGGTTCGGAACATGAATTTGGAAAGAATCTTGTTGAGAAAAAGAGATATGAGATAGTCAAATATACTTTGCAGAGTGGAGGTGAAGGTTCTAGATGCGAGTTGGTTAGAAAAGAATGCAGTGTTGCTGATTTTATTTCAGATTTTAAGGACAATATTTTCTACAAATATGCAAGGCATAGTCATAGGTCTCAGTGGTTGGATCAACAATTCAGGATATGTAAGGACTCTTTTCCGATTGGCACTATTATATCAGTGGTTGATTTTGCTGAAAACTACACATTGCAACCACAAAACGAGGTACAATCTCAATATTACAATTCTATTCAGATTGCTATTTTTGTCCACATAACGTTTAGACATGCACCTGATAGTACAGAGGAGGATCGAAAGATAATTAGAGAGTATCATTTTTATATGAGTGATGATAGATCTCACTCATCTGAGTATGTCCAACATTGTTTCGAGAATTTTTTTGAGTTCTTGCAAGAGCATGATATAGCACTAGGCCGACATCTCATTTGGTCAAATAACTATATAGGTCAATTCAAGAATGCTCGTATGTTTTATTGGTTGAGTAGAATGCATGTAGAGAGGGGTGTACCTAATATTTGGAGTTTTTTTGAAGCTGGGCATGGGAAAGGGGAGCATGATGGAGCAGGTGCATGTGTAAAAAGAGCTCTAGTTAAAGAGCAATTGAAGATTTCAAGAGCAAAATCCAGTGATGCACATTCTATTGTTGATTGGTGTAGTTCAACATTATCACAGGGAGGGACACTTGATTCAACAATGCACAGATTCTTTTGGTTGGTTGAGGAGGGTACAATGGGAGGCAGATTGGATTGTCATACAATCAAAGATTCTTCAAAGATGCATTTGTTTTGAAGCTCAAATGCAAGCACATGGACCATTTGGACACGACAGTTGGCTTTTTTTTGTCAGAGTTGTATTCAGTGTGAGTGGGATCAATGTGAGTCAAGTGAGTGGGTGGATACATGGGTTCCACAGTATCTAACTCCTTTATCTCAAACTATATCCATGACAAATTACACAATGGAAAGTTCACTTGATTATGATCGGCTTTCAGATCTACTACATCCAAGACATGTTTTTGCAGTTGTTGCACCGCAGGGGAATGGAGAGATATCATAATATTGGTTGGCTTGATGTTTGCGGGTAAAGCACAAGATAACACAATCGATGGAAGATGATGATGGGTTCGTGTATCCTACAAGTTCAGTTGTGGTTGCAGGAACTTGGTTGCGAACATACATGATTAGAAAGAATGGCATACTTGCATTTGAAGACTATGAGAAACACAAAACCATTCTCATGTATTCACACCTTGTTATAGCAACAAATGTTAAGTTGTTGAAGCATCATGCCAAACCAAAGACAAAACAACTATGGACACTTAGTAATGCTGATCATGAAGCAATATTGGATACTCTTAAGCAAAGAGATGACCCTTCATGCACACTTGAATAACATATTCAAGAATGGAAAGTACAATGCTTAAGCCTCTTTTTTGTTGTGACAATATAGATATATCATTTGACAAATTTTGTGATATTCTTGGCATGATTGATCATGGACCTGCTGCAACAATAGCCAACTCTGATCCTTTCAAAGAGGTATGTGACATATTACTTTAATATAGATTGGTTATTCAAAGCATCTTTTATAGTTTGCATTACCAATTCATCATCATTCAGGTTGTTTAGATTAATATAGTTTGCATTACCAATTCATCATCATTCAGGCACACTTGAATAGCATATTCAAGAATGGGAAGTACAATGCTTAAGCCTCTTTTTTGTTGTTACAATATAGATTTATCATTTGAAAAAATTTGCGATATTCCTGGAACGATTGATCATGGACCTACTGCAACAATAGGCAACTTTGATCCTTTCAGAGAGGTATGTGACAAATTACAATAATATCGATTGGTTATTCTAAGCATATTTTCTATTGTATGTAGTTTAACTACTACCTTGATGGTTTGTACAGGTGCTTGTCACTCCAAAACGCCAACATACTACTCTTGTGGAAGACTGTGCCCTGAATGCCTCAAATAGGCAAATTTTGTAAAAATTGAATTTTGAAATGTGAAATAATGTAAAAAGGTCATAACTGTGTATAGGCATAATCTATATCCAGTGTTTTTTTTTGAAATACAGTTCAAATGTCTACCATTATATAAAGGGTATGTTTAAAATGTAAAAATATTTTTGTACTTAATCGAGCTACAATCGAAGGTTTTCTTCCTAGTTCTTTCCTGTTGGTATGCTTGTTTGAACTAGGTTTTGTAATATCTCCTATTTATATATAACAAATTACAGTGGCTTGCCACTTTTTCGAAAAACAAAAAAGTAAAAAGTTAATTGTGAATTTCATTTTCCATGTAATTGATTCAAGTTGATTGGGTAAGATTTTTCTGATGCAAGAGCTAGGACTTCCGAGAAATAGTCCGTCAAAGATTGTTGCCTTTTAGCACTTTGGACTCTTAAGGGAAAACGCCACTCCAATGCAGCTCGGAGTGATTCGGCATATTTGGATGCAAGAGAGAACCATACCTAGTGTAAATGTACCCATCTGGACGTGTTGGAATAGTCTGTTGGGTCGTATGAGTTCGAGAATGAAAGTTGCACCACTTTGCAACTTTACACTGCTTGCATTTGACAACTTTTCCCTCAACTGAAAACTCATCACCACGGGAAAATGCCTTCGAGATAGCGAAAACCGAGAGAGGTTATTGTAGATGGTCTCAACATGATCGCATATCCTTAGATGAAGAGTCTGTAAGCATCACGGTTTATAAGAAATAGTCTGTCAAAGATTGCTGCCTTTTAGCACTTTGGACTCTTAAGGGAAAACACCGCTCCAATGCAATTCGGAGCGATTCGGCGTATTTGGGTGCAAGAGAGAACCATATCTAGCGTAAACGTACCCATCTAGACATGTTGGAATAGTCTATTGGGTCATATGAGTTCGAGAATGAAAGTTGCACCACTTTGCAACTTTACACTACTTGCATTTGGTAACTTTTCCCTCAACTGAAAACTCATCACCACGGGAAAATGCCTTCGAGATAGAAAAAACCGAGAGAGGTTATTGTAGATGGTCTCAACACGATCGCATATCCTTAGATGAAGATTCTGTAAGCATCACGGTTTCTAAGAAATAGTCTGTCAAAGATTGCTGCCTTTTAGCACTTTGGACTCTTAAGGGAAAACGCCGCTCCAATGCAGCTCAGAGCGATTCAGAGTATTTGGGTGCAAGAGAGAACTATACCTAGTGTAAACGTACCCATTCGAACGTGTTGGAATAGTCCATTGGGTCGTATGAGTTCGAGAATGAAAGTTGCACCACTTTGCAACTTTACACTGCTTTCATTTGGCAACTTTTCCCTCAACTGAAAACTCATCACCACGGGAAAACGCCTTCGAGATAGCAAAAACCGAGAGAGGTTATTGTAGATGGTCTCAACATGATCCCATATCCTTAGATGGAGATTCTATAAGCATCATAGTTTTCGAGAAATAGTCCGTCAAAGATTGCTGCCTTTTAGCACTTTGGACTCTTAAGGGAAAACGCCGCTCCAATGCAGCTCGGAGTGATTCGGCATATTTGGGTGCAAGAGAGAACCATACCTAGCATAAAAGTACCCATCTAGATGTGTTGGAACAGTCTGTTGGGTTGTATGAGTTCGAGAATGAAAGTTGCACCACTTTGCAACTTTACACTGCTTGCATTTGGCAACTTTTCTCTCAACTGAAAACTCATCACCACAGGAAAATGCCTTCGAGATAGCATGGGAAAACGCCTTCGAGATAGAAAAAACCGAGAGAGGTTATTGTAGATGGTCTCAACATGATCCCATATCCTTAGATGAAGAGTCTGTAAGCATCACGGTTTCTGAGAAATAGTCCGTCAAAGATTGTTGCCTTTTAGCACTTTGGACTCTTAAGGGAAAACGTCGCTCCAATGCAGCTTAAAGCGATTCGACGTATTTGGGTGAAAAAGAGAACCATACTTAGCGTAAACGTACCCATCCGGATGTGTTGGAATAGTCCGTTGGGTCGTACGAGTTCGAGAATGAAAGTTGCACCACTTTGCAACTTTACACCTATGTAGATATTTAGGGATGTCCACTTCAGATCACTCTATTCTGAATAGGTTTGCGGAGCTACCAATGTTAAATCCAAGTTGACTGACTTTGAGCAAATCATATCCCAGTAAAAATGATAGAGGTCCCACTTCTTCTTGAATGTAGGAGCACCATCTGACCCTTTATCTCCATTCCTCTTGAAGCATCTTTTCTTTCCTCCTTTTCCTTCCTTCTTTGAGGATTGAGCGGAAAGAACATGAATTTATTAATTTGTAGGGATTCATCCAATACTTCTCACAACCAACCTTGACTCCTCTTGAATACAGTCAGCCCTCAACTGATCAAACTTGGAAAGTTTCAATCTCACGTCGATTCCTTGAATGTAAGACTCCCAAGATGAAGGAAGACCATTAAGAGCCAACATGGTCAAATGTTTGTCATCAACAATATGACCATTTCTCTCACTGTCTTCAACTTAGAGATCAAATAATACAACTGAAATCACTCAAAAAATGAAACACATAAGACAATAAACACAACAAGAAATTTGCTTACAACTCAGGCCCAGCTCATGGCTGAATTTGATACAATGAATAATAGCACCTCTCGTAGATGCAAAGATACAATCGAGTATGCTTCTCCTTGAAATCGACGTGCTGATGCAAGATGAAGTGCTATTGCTCAAGTGAAAACTTATGCTTGGATTGCAAATTATGCTGAATGAACTTGATTGAGGAAATGAACAAACATCACCTCGTATTTATACAAAATAAGGCGACTCTTCAAGGAGGTTGGCCTCATCCATTTAAATAAAATGAGTATAAATTAAATATCCATAGGCTATCATTTAATTTATTACAACTTAATGTGATCGCTATCATGTATGAAAAATGTGGTAGCATAGACAAGGCAGTGGACTATTTGAAAAAAAGCTTCAAAGAAATGTGGTCTCATAGAATTCAATGACAAACAAATGCAATTGACAACTACTCATAGTTTTTAGTTATGCAATGTGAAGTAATTGCATAACTGCTTAGGTTGACTTTGTAAGAACTATATTGTAATTGAAATTTTTTCATCTATGAACATCTAGTTGTTAGTTATGCAATGTGAATTAGTGATTTGACTTTGAAAGATGTGTAATGCAATGCAATCAATGATATAAATATAAACTACATAATATAACCATTCAGTTTTAAGCTATTATACATTCATATTTAACCATTTCTCAAGATAAAATTTTCAAAGAGTTTAATCATGCACATGAGGAACAAATTAAATTTCTATTGTCAACTTCTATATATCAAATTATCCAATAATCAAGTGTATGTCCATATACAAAAATGACATCGATGCCAACTCAAACAAAGTTTTACAAAATGTGGCATATGCCATCTCAATATGTATTCAAAATTTACATGCCAAAATGTCTATCTCATCCTAAACTATTGGTGGATCATCAAAATGGAGCCTCTTTGAAGCACTTGTTGGCTCTGAAGGTAGTTGCAAAAGAAAAATTCAAACCACAATTGAGAGTAGTTATACTATATAATTTAAAATTGAATAATTAACATCAAAATAAATATACATTGAATTTTAATTGAACTCTAAAATTAAAATCTTGATTACCTGAAATATACGTCTCTTCAAAGGGTCAGGAGTCCTAGCATATACCAAATCAACTTTTGAAATTCCAATCTATATATGTGAACAAAAACAGAAAATTGATCCAAGTTAGCATACGATTATTGGTAATAGGAACTTATTTACCAAACACAAAATAAAATAAGCACATACCTCTTCAGGTTGATCTTTTTCTTAATCTCCTTCAAGTGTTGTGACACCTCCTCCTTGAGGTGTTTCAACACCTAATCTTTGAGGTGTGTCCCTTGTCATCATATCTGTATAGCTCATAATTGCCTGCACATAAAATTGGCAAGTACATATGAAACTACCAACCTATGTCGACGTATGTATAATCAATATAAGATCTTAAAAATCTTAATTTAATCCAATTTGAGTTCAATTACCTTCCCCTTATCTAGATTTGTGCCTCCATAGTCTGGACGATGCTGCACCTCACTCACACTAGGTAATTCCTACAGGAGGAAAAAAATATAAACATATAAGTTACTATATAATTTCATTAATGACAATTCAAATGACAAGCAAATATATAATATAAAATATAAATGAGTGAGTGTGAAAATATATACTGCGTGTGTGTCCAAGCCAAATGAAATGGCCCTAAGGGTGCTATCAGTCACTCGTGTGAGCTCCTCCTCAGACATCAACTGTTAAATAGACCATGTAAATAAATATTAGTACTTGATACTATCTCTTATTAATATTCATTTAAAAACAAATGCAAGTTATGAAATTACAACTTAAATCTTACCTATGTCACTATTCCAGCATCTCCCTCTCTAGCAGGAGAGGACTCTATAGGGTGTGCTCCACTCCCCTATGACTGATCTATAATGTCCACATCATGGAGGTCATAATTAGATGTGTCCAAGGGATGCTCAGTGGGTTGTACAAGAGGACCCAAGCATATCTGGTGGCACATATTGCAAGTATGTGGCACACAAATATGTGGACCTAAGGAGGATGATGCAGCAACACTCAAGCCTTTTCCAACATCACCAAAATGTGGCTGAGCTACTGTAGAAGCATGCACAACCAAATGATCACTCAAATAGTGAATAATCTGAATAGTCTATGTGGATGCATCCTGGATAATCTCTGGATGATATATTGGAGGTGGTGGAGGAAGGGGAGGAAGGGGAGGAAGGGGAACATTTGGGCGCGAGACTACTCTAACTGCCCCTGGTCTAACCTGGGGCATACCTCCATCGACGCCGTGGAAGGGTTTAATGTCAAAGTAATTGACATGATGCCCTAACACAAACTCAGCATACAATTTTTTAATAAAGTAAAATGGTATGTCGGAATTATTGTTCGGTGGTTTATCAAAAACCATACACCAACGATCCCAAAAGTTAGCTACAATGTCCCTATGCATGCACCATTTTATGGAAAGTTTTGTTTTATTAACATTCATTGGCAAACCGGTGCGGGGGTCAATGAATAATGAGGCTATTTGGACTTTGGTTATTTGGAGATATTTCACATCATCGTAAGACAATCCACATCGATAATATTCCCTCATGTCTTCTCACCACGAATAAAAGGAATTATGTTGGGTGGAGAGGGTTTCTATATTTTTTATTATTTCCTTCAATGTGTTTGTCATATCTCTCAAACGAGGCATTGTCTGATAAATTTCACAAATTCCCCTCAATTGCCCCAAGTTTTCACCAATTAAGTCTTCAATTGGTGGCTGCAGAGGCGGTGGAGCGTTTGGCATTTGTGGATTTGCATTCACAGCCATAATACCTGATTACAATTAAAAACTAATTAAACTAATTGAAATTACACAATATGAATGAAATTATTGTAAAAAAACCCTAGTTTTTAAGAAAATCCCCAAAAAACCATAGTTTTTCACAAAAATCAATAACAAACTCTTATTTTTGATAAAAATACATCAACAACACTAATTTTTAATCAAGATCCATTTCAAAACATTAATTTTTAATAAAAAATCAATGTAAACTCTAGTTTTTTTTTTTAAATCAATAGAAAACCCATTTTTTGAAAAAAAATTAATAAAACCTACTTAAACTTAAGAAAATCTATTTGAAAAATGGATTACAAGATTGAAAAAATGAAATACATACCTTTGAAATTGGATATCTGATCAAACCGGATATCGGATTTGGGTTTTTCCTTTTGCGCCCACGTCAAATTGTGAGAAATGAAGTTAAAACAGTCGGTTTTTTTTTATATACTGTTTCCCGAAATCGGATATCCGATTTCAATTGGATATCCGATTTGTGGAAACTAGGTTTGGTTTTTGGTTTGGGTAAATGTACTAACACCCGAACCTAGAAAAGTCAACTCGATTTTCGCGTTTTTGAGTCGATCCAAAACGTGATTTTTTCTCATTGCCACTTTTTGGCCCATCATGATCCTGCACATACCCATGTGTTTTGTAACGCGTACACATTTTAAAAAATGCATATTCACTTTTAAATTTTGAATCCCCAACCCATATGCTGCCTTGGTTTCAGGCTCGGGAAAGGCTTTGAAACCCGACCCTTAGCCTTTGACTTGCAACTAAAAAACTAAGGCATATTTAAGAAGAATGTCCAACTTTGACAATATGGCTGATGGACTTTTTTTTTTGAATCAATCTATGAAATTAAAACCCATTAGAGAACACAATGTATAGTTTCCAAATATATATATTTTTATTAATATTGGATTATATTTTTTATTTTTTAATTAATTTCTAAGTAAACTAGTCCATAAACTTGAAATATCAAGCTTTTTTATTTTTTAATAACTCTTTTTGGTTAGGTTTCTAGTAAAAAAAATATGTGGCATCAATCTTCAGACAATTCTCTACACGATGAAAAAAAAAGATTCAAAAAATGTTTAGTTTAGGTTCAATTATGCTGTCTGTACATGTTGATTTTTAAAAACAAAAATTAAGGCCAATAAAAATTCAATTAAAAAAAAGATATTAAAAAAAAATTACAAAAAAATTCCCTCATCAATCCTCATGTTGTTAGCTCTCTTTCCCCAAAAGAAATTAGCAAAATGCTTTTATTTGGGTCAAAAAGTGGTGTTCGTACACATGCATGGTATGGTAAAAAAGAGGGACTTTTAAAAAGTGGTTTTTATACATCCCTATCAAAAATTAATTTCTATCATCTGGGTATTTGAATAAATTACATATTTGGAAACTAGATTAAAAATGCTTTATAATATTCATGAATTTTTTTAAGATTCATTGTGGAATTTCCTCAAAGTTTTAGTCCAAGTGTGACATATTATGAAAAACAACAAAAACACTTCCACTTTTTGAGCTTTATGTGGACCCAACTTCTTGCATCAACCTAGATGGTGCTTCGGGAGGGTTGGCTCTTCTTTGGAACCCATCGAGACTAAATGTTGAGGAGGTGGTGCAAAATAGGCACTAGCAGTTGGTAAGAATGTAAATGGAACTAATGAAGGATCTTGTGTATGGACCAATGGGGACAAATTTGAAAAGGATGGTGTGGAATCAAATTTCAGAGGCAATGCGAACTATAGGAGAGGATCTAGTGATTATTGGAGGAGATTTTAATGCCACTTTATCTTGTGATGAAAAGAGAGGAGGAAATAGCAGTTTAAATATGGTTCAGTTAGATTTTCAAAACTTTGTTACTGGGAATGGGTTGCAAGAAGTTTTCACAAAGAATGGAAATTTCACATGGACAAACAGGTGGAAGGGTCGTACAAATATAGAAAAAAAATTAGATCATTTCTTTCTAGCTATTAATTTGGGAGTAAAACCTTATGTGATGGAATCTTTCATAATTCCATCTTCGGGATCAAACCATTATCCAATCTCCCTATCAATTGCTAAAGACTCAACTCCAGCTATAAATCCTTTTAATTTTGAGAATATGTGGCTACAGGATGGTGGATTAAAACAACTTTTGGCAAAGTGGTGGAAAAATGCTCCTCTTGTGGATGGAACAAAAGCTTTCATGTTTTTAAGAAAATTCAACTTATTAAGAGAAACCTATGGGATTGGAACAAGAAGCACTTCAAAAATATTTTTGTAGAAAAAGAACACATAAAAGAGGAGTTGGAGAAGCTGCATGAAATGGTTTTGAATCAATGGGTGGATGAGTCTGATTTTCAGCAAGAGAAAGTTTTGAATGGTGAATATGCAAAATTATTGGCAAGGGAAGAGACATTTTGGAAACAAAAATCAAGGGAAAATTGGCTTAAAGAAGGTGATCAAAACACAAAATTATTTCATACCTTGGTTAGAGTTATAAGGAGTGGAAATAAAATATTAGAGATTAAGAACAACAATGGCGAGATCTTAATTGAGCAAGAGGCAATAGCTAGAGAAGCGGTCACATACTTTCATAATCTCCTGAACTCATAATCAAATTCAAGGGATGACCTAGTAGAGGAAATGCTAAATGTTATCCCAAAGTTGTTTAATGAGAAATAAAATCAGGAGCTTAATAGGAGTGTAACGATGGAGGAAGTTAAAGCGGCAGTGTTTCAACTGGGTCATGATAAAGCTTCGGGTCCTGATGGGTTCCTTGTGAGCTTCTACCAAAACTTTTGGGAAATTTTAAAGGTAGACTTGTTGGAAGTGGTGGAAGAGTCATGAGCGAACTCTTATATGGTAAGATATCTAAACAACACTTTAATTGCCCTTATACCAAAGAAACAAGTAATACAAGCTTTTGATGATTTCAGACCTATATCTCTATGCAATACTATATACAAGGTGATTTCCAAAGTGATAGCTAACAGGTTAAAGAGGATACTAAATTTTTTAATCTCAAAGGAGCATAGTGGATTTGTTCCGCAACGTTCTATTGTAGAAGGAATTACCATTGCTCATGAAGTAATACATTCAATAAGAAAGGCAAAAATGGATAAAATACTAGTAAATCTAGATATTAGAAAAGCTTATGATCAAGTGGATAGATCTTTCTTATTCAAGGTCTTTGGCAGATTTGGGTTTAACACTTCATGGGTTGACTGGATAAAGAGTTGCATAGAAACTCCCAGGTATTCAGTCATGGTCAATGGTAGCCCATAGGGTTTTTTTTCAACAGCTAAAGGACTATGCCAATGAGACCCTTTATCTCCTTTTCTCTTCATTTTAACGGTTGAGGTGTTAGGCAGACTTATAAATAAAAAAAGACGTGGGGGAAAATAGAAGGGTGTGTGTATTGCACAAGGGATAGAGATTGGAACTCATCAACAATTTGTTGATGACACACTATTAATGGGGGAATCTTCTCTGAGGGAGGCACAGGTGATCAAAGAAACACTAGAGAAGTATTGTGCAGCATCGGGACAACAAGTAAATTGGCACAAATCAAATGTTTTCTTTTTTAATACAAGGTTGGACAAGCAAAGAGAATTAGCTCAAATTTTGGGAATCAAAACTGGCAAGCTGCCTAGGAAATTTCTTGGTACCCCTTTGTTTGTGGGAGCTTGCAAATCAGAATTTTAGAATCAGCTAGTGGATAGATGTATTAGCAAAATGGAAGGTTGGATGGGTAGATGGCTTTCATCAACGGGGTGTATTTTAATGCTCAAGACAATCATTTCAGCTTTACCGGTGTATTGAATGATGTGTTTAAAACTGCCAGCAAAGTTTTTATCAGTAATAGAGAAAAAAATGAGGAAGTATTTTTGGAATGGAAGTAAAGAATAGGAGAAAATTCCACTCTTAGCCTGGGATAAAGTATGCAAACCAAAACTGGCTGGAGGAGCTAGTATACAAAAATGGAGTTTAATGAATGAAGCAATGGGTGCAAAATTAATTTAGCATATGGTCAAGAGACCTGATCAGAAATGGGCTAAAATTTTACAAAGGAAATATCTGGATAACATGGATAATGAAAGGATTCTCACAATACAAAATCCAGCTAGCAGATCAACAATTTGGAATTTTATGATCTTGTGTAGGAAGGTAGTGTTGGAACACCTATCTTGGCAAGTGGGCTCAGGAGAGAAGGAAAATTTTTGGGAGGATTCCTGGGATAGGTATCCTGTCCTAAAGGAGGATGTCAGATTAAGAGACATTCAACTGGTAATAGAGGAGAAGTGGAGCATGAAAGTAAAATATTATGTAACTAAATGAGTAGTGGAAGGAATTGAAGAATGGGTATGGAGACCTATAGAAGAGTTGCTTCTAATAGCTGAACAAAAATGATTACTCCTTAATATATTTCAAGAGTGAAAATTTTAATAACAAAAGGTAGAGATGAATTATCATGGTGTGGCACTGCAAATGGGAAATATAATATAAAGCTTGGTTATCAATTTTTGGAGGAAGATTGGGTAGAAGAGGGATGGCCAAATCAGCTTTGATGGAATAAAAATTGTCTACCTAAGGCGGGGTCCTTCACATGGCTGGCTCTTTGTGGAATAATTTTAACTGGTGATAGGATTAAAAAGATAGGGTTTCAAGGTCCTAATCAATGTGTGATGTGCAAAAAATATGAAGAAACCATGGATCACTTATTGTTGTAATGTGATTTCGCTCAATATTGCTGGAAATACATATTAAGCAAAGTGCACTGGCATATTGCATGCCCAAAATCTTTATAAGAAATGTTTCAAAGTTGGAGATTGAAGGTCAAGAGATCTTCTTTCTCTTGCATTTTGCAAGTTAGCCCCTCTTTGATTGTTTGGGAGGTGTGTAAGGAGTGTAATAGGCAGATATTTCAAGGTAAAGAGTTAAATCTAGAAGCCTTGTGTGCAAGAATTGAGACGGCAATATCCAAAGTGGTAAATGCAACAGTGTGTAAACAAAATATTGGAAATTTTCCTTTTAGCCTAGCTGATAGTTTCCTGTAATGAGCCTGGCCTTATCTTTAAGCCCTCTCTTTGAATGGTAGTATGGGAGGAACTTCAACAAAAATAAAAAATAGAGAGGTTCAATGGTTAAGGACTGAAACAAGCTGGATAAAAGCTAACTTTGATGGAGCATTCAAAGGGAATCTTGGCCCATCTAGGATTGGATGCATTTTAAGAGATGAGAAAGGAAATATTCTAGTGTTGGGGGTACAAAAATTACAAGAGGGCACCAATAATGAGGCTAAGGCTCAAGCAACTATGTTGGTTGTTAATATAGAATCCAAGTTTTCATTTTCAAAGATTCATTTGGAGGGGGATTCTCAAATAATTGTAAATTCCCTGGTGAAAGGTAGCTCTCATATTTGGAGGATTAATAAGTATGCACAGTATATTAAAGAAAAGATGGAGGAATTTGATGATTTTAAAATTACACACACTTATTGGGAAGGCAATGGAATTGCAGACACTTTAGCCAACTGTGCAGTTTCTAATGAAGTTGAAAATACAGAGTTTTGTGTGAAAAAATTAGAGGGATTGACATTTCAAATTTCATTGAAGGATGGTAGGCTATATTTAAACAAGGGGCTACAACAAGTGGTTTCAAGTGAATCAACAAACTAGTAGGGTGGTAGGCAGAAGTTTTTCTATCATCACTATACTCAAGGGGGGTTGGGGTTGACTTGGGGAGGATTATGCATGTGCAGCAAGGAGAATGCTATACTTTGAACTTTCCAAAATGATTTATGGTATGAATAGATAGAAAATGTTAAAGTAATTGGATATTTACTTTATTAATTAAAAAATATTTGTTTAATTATGTAAAGTTCCCTTTTACCTCTTTTCACTTAAGCTAACATTAGGTGCATAATAATTAATTACTTTATTAATTATTATTGTGCAAGCCTAGGGTTTTCCTTTTTAGGGTTTTCATCTATATATGGTTGAAAAATATCTTTTGTATCAATAATTCATTTTACATTTTCAGGTGAATACATTGCTCCACATTCTTAAGCATTTCCTTTGTTGCTTCTCTTTGCTTCTCCTTGTAATAGGTTATTTGCTTGCAAAGATCTTTTGGGTTTTTGTGGTGTTGTATCTTCTCAACTCCAACATGGTATCAAAGCTTCAGATTTGCAGCTGCTTGTTCTTGTTTTTGAGATTTTTGCATTGGAAGCAAATCTAGGGCTCTAAGGTTTTTTTCTTGTGGATTCAGCATACTCTAAATTTTAGGTTCACTTTGGGCTCAAATGGATAGTGCCATTAGATTCGTAGCGCCCAAAAACCCCTAAAACGACTGTCAAATCATCGTTTTTGGCCACAGTCAACCAGGGTTGCAAAAAATTTTTAGGGTTTGGTCGTACGGCCCCCTTAGAAAAATATTCGCAAAAAAAAAGTTTTAAAAATAAATAAAACCTTAGGTTTTATTTCATTTTTCGGCGGCCCATTGCATTTTTCTACCGCCGCCCATTCGTCGCCAAGCGGCCACCGCTCCTCCACCCGGCCGCCGCTCTGCCCCTGTCGGCCACCGCTTCACTGGCCGCTTTGCCATCAGCATCTGCTACACCCCGAGCTCCGCCGACACCACCACGCCCGGCTCGGCCGACTCTGTGGAGCTCCCTACATGCTCCTCTATTGAATCTATCCTAGCTTGCCAGGCTCTCCACGCTCCCCACCTGGTCGCTGCTGAGCCCGTCAACACCGAACCCGCCGACATGAGCTTGCCACCAGGCTCGCCGACCCGAGTCAGCCCTGCCAGCCCCCGCGGACTTCTAACCCTACCGCCTGGTCACATGGGTGATCGCGGGCCTACAGCTGCCAGTCCCCTGGTCATCCACATGACCAGGGGCCAAAGATTTTAGCCCTTGAGGGCTGTGAAATTATTTTTTTCCCCCTTTGGAGCAGCTTGCACTAAATCGGGCGTAAAATGGGAATTTTTTCTTAGATTTTCAAAAACAAGATATCGTCGGAAAGCTGGTTCCGGCACTGTTCTAGTGGTACTGGTAATTTTTCCTGATTTTGCAATTTTGTAGTCTTTTTTTCCAGTCAAAGTTAGAACTTGGTTTTTTCACTCCAAGGGGCGTATCTTTTGTGTTTCAACTCCATTTTGCGCAAACGAATAGGCGTTGGAAAGGTGTTGCAGTCCTCTTTCCAGATTTATAGTCTATTTTACCAGAATATTTACTAGGTACTTTTTACTCAGCTTTGTGTGTTTTTACACTTTGTTCAATTACTTGGTCATCTTGGCTCCTACATGGGGTTTGTTTGCGTTGGATGGGTTATCTTGATATGTTTTATCATTGCTGAGATCATTAGTCTCTAAATTTTTCATTTGAAGAGTTATCATGGGTTTTTCTACTCACCCTTTAGTTGTTCTTCTGGAACGGGGTAATTATGAGTCATGGGCAAAGGGTATACTTACACATTGTAGGTGGCTTAATATTTTTCCTTATTTGTATGATCTCATACCTGAACCAACAACTTTAGAGGGCAAATTAGCATGGGATATTATTAGAAATCACATTGCAGGAGTTATATTGTCTAGTGTTGATCATGACACTGTGTTGGTTATATCGAACATTGATTGTCCTCACCCACTTTGGACACATCTTTGGGAGATCTATGGAGACCCTATTCTATCTCCATTCCCAGAGGATCCTACTTCAGATTGTCTCATACCCATTGCTTGGAAAGAGAATACACCATTTGATCATGATACTTTAGAGGAGCTTGAGTATTTAGACACCCTTACTTATTCCGATGGATCAGAGGTTTGTCTCATAGTTCCTACTCTTCAGACTGAGACTTCATCAGCATCTCTTGTTGTTCTTGATTCAGTGCAACAGGGAATCATACATCTTCCAGACATAGCTACTTTGGACTCTTATGTTGCAGACATATCTTTCTTGTTTGTTGAGTCCTATATTGCAGATTTGGAGGATTATTTTGAGGACATTCATCTCCTCTACCTTGACAGTCAGGTTATCACTGTTCGCCCACCATTATCCATGCATTCAGAGGTTGCATTTCAGTATTCTCCACATCAGTTTGGATTTGGTATTATTTGTTTCAGTTCAGACAATGAGACTCTTCAGCATCCTATCATGGCACACATCTTGAGATAGATTGGTTCATCATTCTTCACATGGTTTCTTCAATACAAGTCCATGGATCCGTTTCTTCCCAAGGGGAGGAATGTCATTTGCCGCTTCAGGATCTCTTTTTGGATTCTACATCAGGCATCTACCATTGTGACAGGAGTTTCTTCATTGTGGGGGGGCCTTCTTCTCTCTTTCTATCTCTCCTATGGAGATCATTGTACATGTAATTATATGATAGAAGTTGTCTATGGGGGGTATCATGTTATCCACCTCCTATCCTTCTTTGCATTCTATTTTGGGGAGGAGTTTTGTTCCCACTGGGTTTTCTCCTTTACCCCATTTTATTTAGTTTGCATTGATTTTGTACATGGGTACCTGATTTGGCCTTGTTGCCGGGACCCATTGCTTTTTCTTTCATTAGCTTCTTCTAGGTTTTAGCTTCTCCCTATGTCTATCTTAAGGGGGGGTGTTAGAGTAATTGGGAATTTAATTTATTAATTAAACAATATTTGTTTAATTATGTAAAGTTCCCTTTTACCTCTTTTCACTTAAGCTAACATTAGGTGCATAATAATTAATTACTTTATTAATTATTATTGTGCAAGCCTAGGGTTTTCCTTTTTAGGGTTTTCATCTATATATGGTTGAAAACTATCTTTTGTATCAATAATTCATTTTACATTTTCAGGTGAATACATTGCTCCACATTCTTGAGCATTTCCTTTGTTGCTTCTCTTTGCTTCTCCTTGTAATAGGTTATTTGCTTGCAAAGATCTTTTGGGCTTCTGTGGTGTTGTATCTTCTCAACTCCAACAGAAAATGTGTGAGAGCCTATTTTTCTCATCTACGAAGACAAAAGTATTTCTTTAGATTGTGTTGACCAGTAGTAGCAGGGGTGAGGTGTATGTAGTTGAGTGATATTCAGGGGAGATTTTAGATAGATTCTTGATCATATGTAATACATGTATGTATCTTTTTCTTATAAAGAATAATACAACCACAGGGTTATCCTGCTTTCATCGATGAAAAAAAAAAGAGGATGCCTTTTAACATGAATTTAAAAGTAATAACTCATTATATGCAATGCCACCAACATTAAATTCATGCGAGCCTAGTAGAATATATCAAGATAATGTGGGCTATCCCAACAAAAGAAATATAGCATCAAAACACCCAATCCTCATTGGTGCATGAGGAAGAACCAAATACTAATAAAATGTATAAGAATAAAGGCTCGAGTTGGAGGAAACAATCAAAGTGATCTTGAGAGCTACATGCATCAACCCAACTAGTACATATAGGGAATTAATATGGTAGGTGAAATGCTTCACAACAATAGTATTTTTGTAACCTTAACAAACAAGGCTAATAAGAACTAAAACATGGATCATAAATGTATTTTTTGGCACAATCATTTCTTAGCAAAAAACACTTTTATTCATAACTTATCTTGTAGAAATATCTTAAAATTGTTTTAAATATGTGACACTACAAATTTTTCATCTTTTCAATCATGTGACCTAAACAATATGTTCATCTTGTCATTCTTGCTTACTTCCATACGACTTGAACGATATGTTCATCTTGTCATGACATGTGTAAAATTTGTGCTATCATGAAGTAATTGGCACTTGCAACTCATTTAGTGCTTACTAGCATAAATATCCATAAAAATTCCCTTTTACTCATGAAGTGACTCATACTTTGGCCAAAGCATTTAGTTCTTTATTAACTCCCTCAGTTTAACCTAGAAGCCACTCATCACCTTTTCGACCCATGCCCCTCTTTTTATTTTATAAGAAATCACAAATATGTTCATTTGTGTAAAGTCTCCACTTAAATTTGGTATACAAACAAGATTCCCCTTAGAAAATGAGAGAGGACAATGTCAAAAAGGGTTCCTAATAGAGAAAAAAATACCATATCCTTTCGAAAACACATCTCTAAAGAAGTGAGCAAAAATACACCATCTCAATGACACTCTTGCAAATTTTCATCTGGAGTCCCCATTAAACCATCCTTTTAGATTTTTAACTTAACAAAAATAGTGTATAATTCATCCTTTTAGGTTGTCAACTTATAATTGATGTGCATGAAATGTGAGCCTAATCTACCCTACCAAAATCAACAAGATGCAATGTCACAATCTCCACAGCCTCAAATAATTTGAAGACCTCAATAACGAGCATAATCATCATAAGTTGCATATCCTATTGGAACACATTTTTCGTTGTGCCAAAATATCAACCTGTTAATGCCTGATACAAATTCTTGAGATAAACGGATCCATGAGAGGTGATTATTCCATGTCTCAAATTCAAAGGGAGACATTGGTGATTAGTCCAACAATCCCCCCTCCAACGTCACCCAAGGGGATTTGAACCCACAACCATGAATTTGATACCATTTGTTGGAACATATTTGTTGTTGCGCCTAAAGACCGACCTGTTAATGCTCGATAAAAATTCTAGAGATAAATGGATCCACAGGAGGCAGTTATTCCATGTCCCAAATCTGAAGGGAGATGTTGGCGATTAGTCCAACATATCCAACACCCTCAAAATACAAATAATCAACACGATAAAAATAAGTAGTGGATAGAAATCATCCTCTATAGGAATCAAGTTGAATTATACAATCTTTTTAGCAAGTGATTGCTTTCAAATAGACCAAGAGACATCTCAAGAACAAAAGAATCAACATCAAGGCTAGAAACTAGTATAACTCTAACAATTGTATCAAAATGAACATGTCAATAATCTAAAACAATAAAATTTTGAACACATTAAATCCATAACATAATCATAAAGCATATCATGAACATCACAAGTAGGAGCATAACACAATATTTTAAAAAGGTGATACAACTAGACCATCCAAAAAATCATATGAAATATCCCCAATAACATGTACAAACAAGGGATTTGTAACACACAACATAGGTTTGAACACTTTCCTTTGAAAATATGGTTATAATCATGATTATGACTACCACAAGAAGAACATCAACATAAATCAAAATAAGAAACTAAATTAATACTACAACAATGATAATAGGAACCGATTGAACTTCACTAGCAAGTAGATCACACAAAATTGTATACATAACCTTAAACAACTGACAATCACACAACTTAAATACAAATTCACACATAGTAGAAGATTTAATTAGGTTTTAGTGTCAAAGGAAAAATTAACATATACAAAAGTTCACATGATTTCTTACTCGTAAAAAACTCATGGGAAAATCATAATGTTTAAATACATTGATCATGAAAATTATATTTTCAAATCAACAATAATCAAACAACATCATTTTCAATTCATTCTATCATGCACTCACATCATATAAGATCTTATTTCCTTTCATACACAATAAGTAATAAATCACACAAACCAATTTCATTCTATATCACCAGCTTCCCGCCATTGATCATGTTTCCCCTTAGTTCCCATACCAAACAATCTAGGAAATAAATAGACTCTAAATCATCTAGTTATCTCCAAAATTTTAGGATTTTTTCCAAACTCTCAAAGAAATGCAAATTTAATATAGTAGATTCTAGGCCCTAGTGTTGAACTGAAAGCTTCAAAATTGTTATCCAACAAAATTCAATAGTGGATCTAGGAAGGGGACTAGTAGCCAAAGATAACACTCAAAGTGGTAGTTTAGTTGGAAGTGTCATGGATTTAAACTACCTTTCCAAGTTAATTGAAAAGTATGCCAAGGGTACATTCAATAAGGCCTGTTTACAATAACTTGTAGCAAGATAGTGATTTACAAACAAATATGGTTCATTATTATAATGATTTGCTTGATTTCGGTAGTTGATTTGGAGTGGTTGGACACAATATTGGCCTCATAAATTTAGTTGTCTTATAGGGTCAAAATAATATTCTGGTAGAAACCAAAGTTGAATATTTTACATATTTTGATTCCTCCAAAAAAGTTATGGAATTTGCACCTAGTTTTGTAGTCATGCAAAATTTATGGCTTCAGAAAGGAGCACAAAATAAATAGTGAAAGGGGAAATTTCATCTTTATCACAATCGCTAGTGTACGTGAACCAATAGTTTCATCTAGTTTAAACATTCAATAAAAGGAAGTGATATGTAAATAATTTGTCTTAATTTTCTCATTGTTTAGACTTCCAATTCGGGCCTAGAACATATTTAGAGGGGCATGTTGACTCCTAAAATGCATGGTATATGTTCTAATTTTTCATCATCCATTAGAGTCAAGGATGAGCTTTTTCTAGGGAGTTTGGACTAGCTCGTTGAGTGCACACAGTGCTAGTTGGTGAAATGTGATGTGTTGGACACTTCTTCATTGAATTGTAGTTATCAAATCTTAGGCTTGGGGTTTTTTGATTATAATTAGCATCTATCAATGCCTCAAAAAATAATTTGACCTATAATTACAAGTTCACAGTGGATAATATGATGCTTGTCTTGATCCTTAAACTACAAGGATATTCCTTAAATATTTTATCAACAACCTATATTAGTTAGTCTTATAATGTGATAAAATGACTAAAATATGTAATCAAATTGGATGAAGAATGAGAAACAATATGATATATTCAAACACAAATGAGACCGGGATACCCTAGAAAAAACCCTTCCAAAAAAGTGACTAATTGCCTTAGTACTCAAAATGGATTAGAAATTTGATATTTAACCCTTATGCTTGCATAAGAAAAATCATCAACATTGAAATTCTCTCTCCAAGACTAATAATAACTCTCCCAATAAAATTTCCTACTTTTTCTACTAGTTTTCCTATTGTTGGTGTTACTGGACACTAGGTCTATTTTCTGGTTAAACTTGTTCTTGTGGGTGTGGCTGGGTTTCTTTCACCCCTACCTATTTTTTGTTGTAAGAGGGTTTATGTTTCTCGTACCCTAGATTCTCTGTATGCTTTCCCTATAGAGGTGGTGAGTTATCCTATAGAAATTGAGATTATATTGTGGGAGAGGAAGGGGTTTTCTACTTTTTCGAGAGTTGTATTATCCTATTGAGGTGGAGAGTGGTTGTTCTAAAAAAGCTAGAGGAGTTGCTACTAGGGAGGTTTTGTTGCTCTTATGTCAGAAATGGTCTCATGTCTCCTATTGAGGTGGAGATTGAGAATGATGTTAATATTTTCCCTTTGTATTGATCTAATGAGGTGAGGTTTTCTTCTATTGAGTTGAAGAACTATCTTGTTCTTGTTGGAGTGACTTGGGTTTGGATTTTTCTTCTGATTGTGTCTTCTCCTTTTGAGGTGGAGAGGGTCTTTGCAGATAAGTTGGAGCTGCTGCTAGGGATCTTTGACTACCCTTCTTTCAATTTTTTTCTCTTTTTTCCTTTGGAGGTGGAGATTGAGAATGATGATAGGATCTTGGATCTATTTCAATAGGTAGCGAATGTATGTTCTATTAGGTTGAAGGTCCTCACTGGTTCCTTTTTGTAGCTCAATTCTTCTATTTTTCCTGAGGTAGTTTGTTATGAGGTTGTTGCCTTTGCTTCAGAGTAGTTAGTTTTTTCTTGTTTATCTTCTTTATGACTATTGTAGTTAGGTTGTTGGTTGGCTTTGTTATATCTTTTGGCAATGTTCTTTGTTATGTAAGGGTTTCAGGTCCCTTCAAAACCTATTTTACCTTTAATAAAAACAATCATAGGTTATGATGAATTTAATGCCAAAAATTCACATATAACTCCCAACCAATATAATTAAGACTTGAGCATACTAAATTATGTTGGTGTAAATAGGTGTTTTCTTTATCTAGGTCCTATTTACATGTTAAGTACACTTAGGTTGAATAGGAGGGAACCATTCTAGTTAGCATTTATAATTAGGGGGGAATATTTCTAGTTAAGTATTAGTTGTCACTTACCTTTTGGCATTTAATGCTTGTGTCCTAGGTAATTTTATATTTGTTGGGGTAGTTATCTCATTGTATAGGATTAAGACACATGTCAAGATCTTGTCTAATCCTATCCCACATTTTGTATTTATAAGAAAGGCATCATTTGTACATCCTAATTTTGTTTAGTGTAAGTCCAATATATCATTGCAATCTTGAGTATTACATATTGGCCATATCTTGCATCCATTATAGCAATTTCATGTTCTTTCTTTTCCCTCTTGTAGAAGGTTGCTTTTGGTTTTTACAAGTGATCCTAGAGGCTTGAGTCCTTTAGTGACTCTAACATGGTATCAAAGCTTCAGAATTACAAAATCCCTTCTCAAATATAAGGGTGATTTGAGCTTGAGATTTTGCAAGTGAGCATTGGGGAAAATCATACCTCACAATTGAGTCTAGAAGGCCAAAAAACCCCTATTTTCATATAAAATACTTGATATTTTTTCAAAAAATATTTTCAAGCCATTTTTGAGGGTTTGGTCAAAGTCTACATCTTCATCTATACCATTCATATAGTTGTACAAAATCTATAATGTTGTATAATTTGTATGAAATTGTACTACTTTGTACCATCCTCTATCGACGTTGTTAATCAAGTATTGTACATTGAGGAGTCTATCATGGATATTTTTCATTTACGTAGCTTTGGCATCTATAGTATGACTCTGTGCAGTCGAGTTTGCCAGCTATCACATCGACGGTACATTGGTCAATAAAAGGTATAATTTTTTTTTATTTTCAATATTAAAATATTTTAAACCATAGTATTATCTTTTCTGTCGTTATTTTTTCTTTATGATGCTTGCAAAAATTTCTTAGTGCCTGTTTTGGTTTGGTTGAAGCCTATGGATTCTTGCCATTGGCAAGAGGGGCTAAAGCCTAATAGAGTGGGAGTGACATATCTCTGCCCGCTATCCAAGTGGCGATGGTGATTTTTTTATTTTTTTTGGTAGGCACGTGATCATATGCATGACCAGGGGCCAAATATTTTTAGCACCTAGTGCTTAAATTGGTCCCCCCTATATAACCCAAATAGGGTATTTTTTCTATGAGCCATAAATTTTTGCCTAGGTGTCAAAAATTTGTAAACGAGATATCGGTAGAAAGTTGGTTCTGATCACTTCACAATGGTGTAAACCATTTTCTTATATTTTTCCTCAAGTGAATTTTATTGCTGGTTAAATTTTATAATGAAATAACTTGCACAATTGAAGAATATTATATGAAATATTCTATAAATACTTGATAACAACTGAGAATAACAAGCCACTTCGAGGGGGAAAACCTCCAAATATCTCCAATGAGAACACAATTCACAATATGATAATAAAATAAGACTGACAAACTCCTATATATACCTATTTATGCCTAGGATATCATCCAGACTGACTTAGATAACCCTATATAAGCCCTAGGCTGAGCTAATTAACTCAATAACAATATAATAATGATAACATGACTTAATTAGGAGTTAAGATAGCCATAAGATGACTATTCATAAACTGATGTACTCTAATATTAATGGTGTAGCATGCCCCCTCTTCAAAGAAGCATTTTCCTTAATGCTAAGCAATTTTAGATGCTTTTGAATGAACTCTTTTTCCTCCCATGTGACATCATCAATTGGTAAATTCTTCCAATGGATGAGATACTGAGTGAGTGTTCTAATCCTTAGATTTCTTGTGCATTTCTAAAGAATAAACTCTAGTTCTAATATGATTCTTCCTTTAATGAGCTTTGATAATATTGTTTGAGTAGGGATATTATTCCTAATTACCTTCTTTAAACAAGAAACATGAAAAAATGAATGTATCTTTGTTGTTGATGGCAATTCAAGCTTGTAAGAAACACTAACTGTCTTTTGCATGATTTGATATGGGCCATGATATTTTGGAGACAACTTGTTATTTTTTGATTGTTGCTTCAGTGACATTTGCTTGTAAGGTTGCAATCTTGAGAAAACCTAGTCCCCAACTTCAAAACTTCTTTCATTATAGTGTTGGTCCACGTGCCGCTTCATTCAATTTTATGCCATGGATAAACTCTCTTTAAGTCTTGAAATTACTTGTTGTTGATGAAGCACATGGTCCTCCACAACGTGAAATCTTGGTGACACTTTTAATGATGATGTGATGGAAGGAGGATGATATCCATAAAATTCCATAAATGGAGATATTTTTGATGAAGTGTGGAAGTGTTATACCACCATTATGCTAGTGGTACCCAATCTACCCATTGAGACTGTTTATTTGAATTGAAACAACATAGATATCCCTCCAAACACTTATTGACAACCTTTGTTTTCCCATAAAATTGGGGATGGTATGAAGAATTATGAGGTAATTGAGTACCCAAATATTTTAATAAATCAGTCCAAAAGTTACTAGTAAATATAGGATCACGATCACTAACAATAACCTTAGGTATACCATGTAGCTTTTGAATATTCTCCAAAAAATTATTTTGCCACTATACTTGATGTAAGAGGATGTGATAATGCAATAAAATGTGCATATTTAGTGAGGCAATCCATTACTACCATGATGACATTCTTACCATTAGATCTTGGAAGCCCTGTGGTGAAGTCCATGGAGACCTCTTCCCAACATTGGCCAGGAATAACTAAGGGTTGCAAGAGACCAAGTGTCTTAATTGTCTCCCCTTTATTTCTTTGACAAACCAAACATTTTTCCAAAAAAAATTGAACATTCCCTTTTAGCCCTTCCCAAAAGAAGTCTTTCTTGACCCGATGATATGTCTTCAAAAATCCTAAATGACCACCAATTGGAGACTAATGAAGATCTATGAGAATATTTTATTTGAGAGAGGAATTATTGAAAAGACACAATCAATCTTTATACCACAAATTATATCCCTTCCAACAAAACTTATCTAAACTACTACGATCACTTTGTAATTGTTGAATTAGATTACTTGTAGAAACATCATTATGACACTCTATTTGGCCTCTACTACCCAATCTTCTTGTAATATTGAAATGACACATAGTAAAGCTTCATCCTTCTCATCCTTCGTTGATAGTGCACATGCCACAAAATTTTACTCCCCTTTCTTATATACAATCTCAAAATCATATCCCAACATCTTAGTGACCCATTTTTGTTGCTCTTCAAAAGATAATATTTGTTCCAAAAAATATTTTAGGCTATCATGATCTATATTCACCTTGAAGTGTCTACCCATTAGATAAGGCCTCCATTGTTTTACTGCATGAACAATAGCTAGCATTTCCCTCTCATAAATAGGTTTGAGTTGATTCTTACCCTTTAATCGATGATTTTCAAAAGTAATGGTTTGACCCTCTTGCATGATAATTGCTCCTATACCATTTCCTAAAGCATCACATTGCACAATAAAATCCTTGGTGAAATCTGGTGTGGAAAGCACTAGAGTTGTACACATATCCTCCTTCAACATTTCAAATTCTATATTAATGGATTCATTTCAGTGAAAAGAATCCGTCTTCAATAAAGTTGTGAGTGGTGCTACTATACAACCATAATTATTCACAAATCTTCTATAGTATCTATTCAATCCCAAGAAACCCCTCAATTTATTAAGTTTTTTGGGAATAGGCCTGTGTGCAAGTGATTTTCCTACCCTATGATGCAAAACAAGATGAAATTCAAAGAGAAAAACACTAACAAACACTCACGATTAGGCCTAAGTTGAATCCAAACAAACTAACAAAGAAAAAGAACTTTTTACCTTGCTTGGATTGATGAGTTGGTTGGCCCTTTTTGATGTTTTATTGTGTTCTCCTTCAATGGAAAATGATGTAAAAGTGGATGCAAAATGGAGAGGAGGTGATGAGGATTGCAATGATGGAAATGGGTATTGTAGCAAGTATGGTAGGTGGATGCAATGAAGGCTTGAATGGCTGCAATAGTTGAGGATGAATGAATGAAAATGCTAAGTGCTAAATTGTTTGAATTCTTGAGTTGAGTTGCTTGATTGAGAGTGAATGCATAATTAATAATGAGACTCAATATTTTAATTTAAGGGAAGAGTCTCTAGAGAATTGAATGGCTAGGATTCAACCAACATGGACAAGATGAAGGGCTATGGTGAGTTGAGGACTCACAAGTCCCCACATCTTGCCATGTGGAAGATGAGGTGGGGAAAGGATGAATGATGTGGAAAGAACACATGTGAGCTGGAGGTACTTGCAAGTACCTTGGGATTAGGGGAGGATTTCCTCAAAAAAGAAGTTATTGTCCCCATGTGAGGATGATGGTGATAAGTGAGAAATTTTAGAAAGTCCTCTCTTATCATCATGGGGATGAGAGAATTTGGGAGAATAAATGTGGATTTTAAATTCACATGATTGGGAGTACCTTGGGGAAGAGGACATGGGGATTGTAAATGGAATTAAAAATTTCATTAAGGTTGTTGGGAGAATAAAATGGAATTAAAAATTCCATTGGGATGTGGGAAGAGTTGACTAAAGGACTGATTAGACTATTTAAGTAAGGATTAGAAGAGAGTTAGGTGGCTAATGATGATTAAGAGCCAACTTTCAAAAGCTGGAGGATGTGACACATCCTAATCATGAATTAGGGATGTGTCACATTCCTAATGATGGGATTAGAAGATGAATTAGTATTAACTGTGGATGGGACATAAAGGGAATTAAATAAGTGGGTTATTTATTTAATTCCTTGGAAGAAAGGGATAAAGGGGTAAGGTATTTAATTATTTAACTAAATACCGTAGGGATTTATAAGACTTTAGAGGTATTAATTAAATAATGATAATATTGCTTAATTAATGCAAACAAGAGGATATTTAGATGAAAGAGATAAATTTGACTAAATATAAGTGGTCAAATTTAGTTGTCTACATTTTGACCCTCTTTGAGATGGTGTTATGAAGTAACACTATTTCAAAGAAGATCAAAAGATAGCATCATGAAGAATATGATTAGATTGGGAAAGATGCCCCAGCCATTCAAAGAAGTGACTAGGAGGAAAGATGATGGGAGTGCAGCTGAAGATGGCTGAGGATAGCCCCTCGAGAGGACATGTGGATTTAGGAGAAAATGAGTGTGCTCTCAAAATGGATGAGATGATGAAAGAGTAGATGGGAAGGATGATGCAAAGTAATAAATAGAATATGGGATGGGAGGAGGAATAAATAAAGGCAAGCACATATAGATTCAAGGACAAATATGATGTCACCCTAGTCAAGCGACAAGCCAGGATGGAATGATGGTCAATGGAGTGTTGTTGATGATGGAAGGATACATCCTAAAACAACACCAGGATAGGGAAGGATACATCCTATTACTGATGATGATGATAGTGTTGTTGATGAGGGAAGGATACATCTCAAAACAACACAAAAGGATAGAGAAGGATATATCTCGATGATGATGATGATGATGGGGTCAAGGCTTGTAGAAAGGCTGGGAACAAGACCAAATATGTGATTAGATGATTTGTGCTAGATTGAATAGATTAGGATTGGATGGAGAGGTGAGATGGTTAAAATTAATGAAGATGGTGGAGGGAAAGATGCAATGCAATGGAAGAGAAAATGCCATCCTAATGCAAATTTCCATTTTCGGAGCACTGATTTTTTCTATAGCATAAGACACCAGGTACCATGGTACGTGAAACCAAGGTGGATTAGTGTCTAATGCATACACAAACACAAAAAACAAGGAGGCTATCCCAACACCCCAAAGTCATGATGACTTTGGTCGGGCCAGATATTGGGATAACCACAAGCACAAAAGAATGCCCCAACTTAACACAAGATCACGAGGATCTTGGTGGGTACTACATGGGAAACCCAAGAAGATAGAAGCAGAAAAAAAGATCAAGATACACCCCAATTTTGACCAGTCAAAGCACACCATGATATGATAAATCATGCCGACCTTAAAAAGTGATGATAGGGAGCTCAAATGATAAATAGAAGCTAAAAGTACCAAAAGATTGCAATCAATTTTAAAATGGCCTTTGCCATAGGATGAAGAGGATGGATGGGGTTGATGAGGTTTGTTAGGAAGGATACATCCTATTGAGACCAAAGATGGATACTAAACTAAAAGATCGATTATGGCATAGGAGACTTTAAACTAATTAGATCTAGTGATACTAGTGACCTTTATTTTGGAAGAACTAGCGAGGATAGGGACGTACTTGATGAAACGACAAGACGATGAGACATACGATGACAAGAGGACATGAAAAGGTGACAAAATAGACACACCCTAAAGACCTAGGGGATACAAGATCAACAAACCCTAAAGACCTAGGGGCTCGGGGTTGATCAAAGATTAGCCTTGCCTATGTGAAAGCGTAGAGCCCTCATAGTAAAACAAAAGACCATGGGTAAAAGAATAAAGTGAACAATGAGTACCACAGTGAAGGATAAAGATGGATGGAAAAATTCCCTGGGGGTGGATCAAACAATCAACCTTGCCTATGTGAGAGAGCAGGGGCAACATAGTTCGACACAAGGCCAAAGACAAATGATGGAAGACAATAGAATGGACAAAGAGACCAAGGGGTGGATCAAATGATTGAACTTTCCTATATGAAAGTGCAGGGGCAATGTAGTTCAACAAAAGGTCAAAGACAGGCAGTGGATAAAGGAAAATGAGATGACCATAATAAGGAGATATGATGATGGAGTTGATATGATGAGCTAGGATAGGCCGTGCAGATAGGATGATTGATGTGTTGGATGTGGATTATGTGAAGCACGAGGAGGGGATAGTTATTCAAATCATCAAAAGATGAATGGGGAGAATGAAATGATGGATAGAGGAGTGATGAAGAGTGATAGGATATTAGAAATATGTGAGAGATAGGTAGGAGTGATGATAGTGAGATGAAGGGAATTGGATTGCATGGGGTAGCCTATAGTTAGATACCAATGACAAGGGATTAGGAGAGGTAAATGGATGGATTAATGATGGGGAAAGAGAAAGATGTGAGGATGGATGGATAGTGGAATAAGGATTTGGAAAGATGGGGGATAAATGGATGGGGAGATAAGGATGATAAGATGGAAAAGAACTAGTGGATGGACAGATAGGGAGATAAGGATTTGGAATATGGAAGGGATTACTAGGAGGGATGGAGGGATGATTTTTCCAAGGACTATGTCATGAAGAAACTGATGCCCCCACTCTAGATATGTTATGTGTGACGAGGCAAGAGGGATGACAGATAGAAGTATGGGGAATTAAAGGAGTGAATGGATATGGATAGGATGCATGGATAAGGAAGGTAGATGGATGTGGATAGGACACATGGATATGGAAGGTGGATGGATGTGGATAGGATGCATGGATAAGGGAGGAGGATATGACAGTGTATGGATGAGGGGAATGTATGCCAAGAGGTGTCCAAAGCATATACATGTGCTCCTATCTTGATCAAGATCACAAGGAAGATGGAGGGACTGGATACAAATGGGATATGATGGACGGGATGTGGACGATAGGAAAATGTAGGGGACGGAGGAAGGGGATGCATAGATGGAAGTTGCCCCCAATTATGGAAGTGAACTAGATGGGGGATTTACACATGATGCTTGTTTACCAGGTTTTCATCATGGTACTTATCCAAGGTGCTTTTTTTTCCAAGTTTTCACCATTGGACGAATTATTTCTCTTTACTATGTTTTGGATTTTTGGATTTTTTGACTTTTTTTATTTTGTTGTATTTTTAACTTTTTGGATAGAAATGTGGATGGATACGGATAAGGATAGGGATGAATGGATAAATGGATTCAGAAGACATGTGATAAGGGGATAGATGAAGGAATCGAGCATCAATTTCCATATGAGGTAAAAAGAGCTCGTGTGTAAAATGACTATTGAATGTTGGTACAACCTTATTAGAATGGATGGATTATGCAAGAGGATGGATTAAAGGGATTTGAGGGGGGAGATATGGGGGATAGTGGATGGGATGTTGGAAAGCATATGGATGGAATGGTGGAGTGGATGTGTGATGGGGGAAGGTGTTCAGGACCAACATTGGCACATGTGGTGGGGGATGTGCAAGGATGGGGGAATGAATGGATGGAGAATGTGGAGATAATGGAGGAGTTGGGATAGTGATGTTTGGGACATAAGGACCAAAAACATATTTAGGATATGGAGGATATGAATGATTTTTTTATGGATTAGCAAATTTGGATGTTGTTATGACTTTTTCATTTGAAAGCACTGCATATTTTTTCTTGGGGATCCACATGGTTTTGATTTTTTCTTTGATGGGCCTTTGTGGCCTTTGGGATTGATTTGGCTTTTGGATTTGATTTTTATTTTCTTCAACATGTCTTTTGAAGGGCACATGAGGAGCTTTAGATTCATGTGGACATTTAGATTAATGTGTTTTTACTTTGGCATCCAAAGTGCTTTTAGTAGTAATGGGATGGGTATGAGAAGATGGATGATGTGGAGGAGATATAGATGGAGTGATAGAGGTAGGATTTTCATGATGGTGTGTGGATGGGGGATGTGAGATAGCATGCATGGAGGGGTGCCTTTATTGATCCCGATTAGGGATTATGAAGGTAGGATTTTTATGATATGTGATAGAGATGTTGGGGATGCAAAGGTCTATCGTCATAGAATGAATGTCAAAAATAGTAGTGCCTTAGTGATTTTCATTTCTTCAAATCACATCAAAGACACAAAACTATGTCATAAAGTGGAAATAGGCATAATGGATCCCCCATTGATCTTTCTGAGAAAATTAAATGCTTAACTAATAACAGATTCAACACAAGCACAAATTCAATTTGCAGAATCAAACAACATGAAAGAAAAAGATGTGGACACACAGATATATGTGGGGAAAACCATTCCAGGTAAAAAACCCCACTCTCCAAAACACTCAACTCAATTTGTATTATTCAGCAACAACAGTTACAATACAATTTCAGAGCTATGCTCTTCAGAATATTACTGTTGATGATGTTTTTATGCACTTCACAACACAGGTAATATGCAGGCTCATTACCTCTCTTGAAAGACAATCTTCCACAATCAAATTTCAGAACACTATCCCAAGGTCTCTCGGATGTCAGGTCTTGACGAAGCTTGGAATATATCAGTTGTTTGATGTGATTTTGCTGGAATCACAAGGTGGTCTTACGTGGTCAAAGATGTAGGAGAATTGGGTTGATGAATGGAGTTTTGTGGATATGGAATTACTGTACCTTGCTGCAGGTTCAAAAAATAGTCTTGGGCTCCATTGTTTCGTCGGATTTGGCTTTATAATGTGCAAAAAACCTTAGCACAAGTTGTTTCTAAAAAAAAGGGAAAAAGGGCAAGGAAGAAGGATGGTTCTTGGACCTGCAACTACCGATGAATAGTGGTCATGGAGGTTCCTACTATGGATAGTTTCCTTAAATAGAATTTCACTAAATCTAAATTCTCACAAAATCGTGAAATCTATGCTATCTTCTAGGGACTGCAGATATTCATCATTCATTCGCCATAGAAATGTGAATAAAGATAAAGTTTAATGAGCAGCAATGAAATCAAAGTCCAGGCTAACTTTACATAGTCATCTACCAGCAACAAATGACCAAAAGTATGGATGAGGAAAGCATACACACAATAGTAATCTTCAAAACCAGAGACACCATACTAATTCTACCAAAGTCAATCTAAGGATACTAAAACAGTAAAGTAATTTGAAGCAAAGTTCTAGCTAAATGGAGAAGAATCATGAAACATGTAGAGAAACCCAAAAATACACCAGAAAATGATTGTATTTTCTATTATATTTTCAGTAGCATGTCTTTACAACAACTCAACTCTCTCAAAATGAGAAAAGGAGAGCCCTATTTATAGTTTCAAAAAACAAAATGAGTGGCCAAGATTCGATTCTATTATGTGGACAAGATTCACTTTACATTAGGGTTTCACCTATCCCAAAATATATTACATTTATAAATTAACTTTTATCTTTTCCCTATTTTGTCTTCTAGTGATAGCACTATAGCAATTTTGTCCTTTAGCTATTTGCCCTTTGCTGTAGCTGTTCTTTGAGGAATTCTTCATCGATGACAGGGTTGCCTTCACGCTTCTTTGACGTTGCATACTCTATAAAGCTCAAAATCAACGGTTCAAACTTGTCTAACTCCATGATGTCGGTCCGCAACATTTGAAAGCTCCATTCTTGGGAGTTGTTGACAAGTTTCTTCTAGTCGTCTTCACACATGGCTGCATTATCTTTGAGAATCTCTGACTATGCGAAGGCTCGAGCGTCAAAGCTCATGAAGTTGGTGGTGACTTCGGCTGACATCCCATCTTCCATGATCTTTAGGAAGTGGGGCTTTATATTCTTGGGATTGATCACGGCCACAAATAGCTCGTACCCCATCATTAACTCGAGGTACCGAGTGCATTCCTCTCTTGTCTCCCTGGCCCACTCAATGTCTGGAACTATGTGCTCCAAGATCTGCTCTAGCTTCCTCTTCCTGTGATCGAAGTCACGTCTCCATGTATCCACTAGACAATGATCCTCATATTTGATAGCAAGGTCCTTTTCCCAAACCTCACTTGGCAACGCAAATATGGCCTCAATCTTTGGGTAAGACATCTCATATTTTCTTGGGAATTCCTCACAAATCTATTTTGTGCCTTTGAGAGTTCTCTACACTTCGAGGAACTTATTCACTGTTTGGACAACCAAATTGATGCCTGTGTTTCCCATGTCTAAGACCTAATGGAACCAGTTTTTCGTAGTCTTTTCTAAGTTCCTTCTCTTTTATAACTTATTAATCTATTCCTGGAACAACAGCTGAGGTGGGAAGGATGACGTCGTGGGCTGCTCATCCGGAGATGACCACTGCTGAATGTAGGTCGTTAGATTGGCCACTTGTTCCTTGAGCTCCTCCTTTGAAATCTTATCCTGCTGGATAAGATGTACCACCGTGGCGACCGACTCCTAGAGGTGATTGACCTTTTGTTCCCTCATGGCCACTCCCAAGTTGATGGTGGAGACGTTATAAATTATACCCTATTCTCCAACCACCGACATCGCTATCTGCACCGCCCTTGATCCTGAGGCATCCATGGTTACCTTTGATCTGACCTTTGGTTTCTTCTCCTTCTTTTTGGTGCTTATTTGTGCTCTAGCCATGATGGATTCCAGCATTGCCTTGGGATCCTTCAAGGTGGGAGTCTTCTATTTTAGTTGCCTTTTCAGCCACTCAGGTACTTGGGGCTCCTCCCTAGGTGGCTCATTTTGACTTCCGCTATCTTTCCTCTCCAGCTCAACGGCTCTGATGACAAGAGCCTTCTCTTTAGTCCCCGTATCTTCCTTCTCCTCATTGGAGTCCTGTTGAAGGGTTTTATGTTCAGTGGGAGACTCAGTATGCAACTGCTCTTTGGGCAGATCTTCCTTTTCAGCATCCCCCCTTCTTCGTTTTGATTATATCCATGCTCTTTGGGGTTCTCCCCCTCCTCATCCTCGTGGAGGTTTGCTTCCTTGTCATGCTCCAAATTCTGGTCTTGTTTCTTAGTAGGAGACTTCTTGCCCTCTATCTCTTGAGCAGCAATCTCTTCTTCTCTTGTGAGCCGGTTCTCGACTTCCTTATCTTCAATCTCCTTGAGTTGCTTCCCCCATTCTGCATTGAGCTTGGGATCATTTGATTCTTTTATAAATTCAACATTCAAATCTTCGCTGCTCTCACTGGAGGACTCATAAGCTACCTCGTCGATTTCTCGGTGCTCGAACAGTGGATGTTCGTGGTACTCAAATTCCTCGTCCTCTGGCCTTGTTGCAGCCTGTAGCTATCGTCGCTCAAGATCGTCTAATATTTTTTATTGTCACCTTCATCTTTGGTGGTTCAGTAGAGGGAAGGGGAAATGGAGCAGACGCCATAGCCTAGGCTATTGCAGCCTTAACTACCAGATTAGTGAGCATCCCTGAGAGCTTAGATGACACATTTTGCATGTATTTCATGAAGGACTCAAGAAGACTAAGGGTCAATATTGTAGCAGCGGGAGCAGAGGGGAGGGAAGGAGACATGGAAGAAGAGGAGACGGGCAAGGTTGTGGAAGATGATGAATCCACAGGAATAATCTACAAGATTGGAGTGGAGGCAAGGTGGACGGAAATGTCCACCGTAGGCAGGGAGGAAACGGAAGCGGCAAGTGTAGCATGCGGGGCAAGAGCAGCAGCAGCAACTGAAGGAGGTAGTGACCTTGGCGAGCTTGATCCTTCTTCTCTGATCCCAAGGGGTGGACCTTTGGGCACCATGGTCATCTTCGTGCCTCCAGTTGTTTTTCTCTTCTTCTTGGAAGGCTTTGGCTCAGAAGACTTGTGGGCATAGAATTTTGGTTTAGGTAGCTGCTCACTGGCCTCCTTTCTCTTCTTCGTCCTATCTGATGGTGGTGTGCTAGATGCTTCCCCAGTTGCAGTGGTAGGTGCCCCTCCATCGGAGCCACTTGGTTCACTTTCCAGTACCTTGAATGTCAAGGCGACTCCTTGTTGTTTTAGTTGGGCCACCTGTTGGTCAATCCATGCCCTTGTTCGGATCTCAACGGGCCTAGTGAGTATGTTGATGTCATCAAGTTCTGGTTCATTCCAATCAATCACAGGCAGTGAAAAATTGGTGATGACATCATATCCTGGGTCGATCACCATGTCTTCATCTTCCTCGAGTTGGTCAGGAACTGGGCATAGGTTGATCCTTCGCACTTAGATGGCGGTCATGCGCATGTAATGTCTCACCCATACCTCAAGATCATCCTTGCAGTTGGCCCAAAAGTCCTCGACGTTGTGGAGGTGGGAATACTCTTGTCCTAGCGCCTTCTTGATGTGTTTGTACGAGTCCATTTGGGGCTGAGCTGTATATTGATGAAAATTGTACTCGGCCAACTCCCTTTCAGAATACCCCGCACACTAGGAGGTATGAATCTTGTACATTCCTTGGCCGAGCCCAATGGGCTAAGATGGGCTCGCCAAATGCTTATCGCTTAGGATGCTATGAATATGTCGTAGCTTTCGGGTCAGCTCCAATAGAATGATCCGGTCATTGGGGTACCAGGGTAGCTTATTTGGTCTTTCTATGAATCCCTTGGCACAGATGTATGTGAACTTTAGGAATTGTATGTAAAGGAAGGCATAATGTTTGAGGAGAGCTCTGGCACTATGAGAAACCCTTCTTTGAAAGTCACCCCCGAGGGACCAAATGATGTAGGCGATGAAGGCATCATTCACCTAACATTAATCTCTCTTGAAATTCTTGAACTGTAGTTGAGTGTATTTATCATAAGGCTTGAGCTCTACCACTGATGGATCACTGGGTACTACCACCAATCCCTGATAATGCCACCGATCAGCAAGGGAATACACCAAGTAGGAGGTCATGAAGAACTTGGAGGTCTTCTTCACGGTTGTAAACTACTCGTGGAAGTAGTCACTGATTATCTCTCCCCAATAGAAGGCGGTCCCCTTGCCACGAAGAATCTCCTCTATGAAGTAGAAGATCCATTCTTGGAAGAAGGCTGCTGTAGGAAGGCCCATCACTCGGCTCAGCAAAGTTACAAGGTCATGGTAATCCTCGAAGAAGTCACTGCGAAAAAGCTCTTGAGGAAGCTTGCCAACGCTACCCCGCTTATCCTTTAGCCAATACTAATTGATGAGCTTCTTGCATCCCAAGGGATCCTACTCCCAAAGTTCCTTGCACTCCCCCATGGTGGGGGTCTCCATGCTCTCATAGGCGAGAATGTGGAATGTTGCTGTTATACCTGATGGGGACATGTCTGCCAGGATATTTCCATCTCAGTCCACTATAGTTCGAGTCTCCTCCTGATATGCTTCTACGCATGCCATTACTAGTTTTGGGGCTACCAGGGCCGGCGGGAAGCCTACAGTCTTGGCAATTCCATTTTTCTTTATCAATTTTGCATTTTTTGTCTTGAGGTTCATCCTGACCCTTTGTATGAATTCATCAACATCGACCTAGCCGATGTTGGTATATGTGACATCTCTCCAGAGAGAGGTGACTCTAGATTGTATGGGGACCCCTTGGAATTTGTACCTCATCAATTCCTTGTCCTCCTTGCCTCGAGGTGTCTTGTCTATTCCTTTCCCTTTCTCCTTGGAGGCACCAGAAGTTTCTGCACTGGATTCCATAAATCCTGCACAAAAGACGAGAATCGGTAACAATAAACATGATGAAATGGTCCCGGAAAAGTCCCTGCACACCAAGATTAGCTCTGTAATCATTGTTCATATTCCATAAGTATATAACACTTGATAATTCATTGTTAGAAGGCATTGCAAAGAAACCGGGTTCCCAGGGCCAGAATTTCATTGGCAGAATGCCGTTTGAAAGGGCAAATTGAAGATGGAATTCTCAAAGGAATTTCTCAGTGTTGGATTTGAGCATTAGAAGGTTGGCATGAAGGAAGACCTAATTTTAGCAAGTGGGTCGAAATCCATTTTGGATTTGGAGGTCATTTGATCCTTCATTTGGGAGTTTAGGCATCAGATGCAGGATGGTCGTTGGAAATGATGCAGGGGAGGTAGAAATGCGGGTCTCAGATTATCGTCGCTGGGAAGCAGCTAGGGGTCAGCTGTTGAAAATGGTGAAATGGAAGCAGAAATCTAGGTCTCAGAATCTGGGTCTCGGATTGCCATCACTGGGAAGCAGTTAGGGGTCAGCCATTGAAAATGGCGAAATGGAAGCCAAAATCCGGGTCTCGGATTGCCGTCGCCAGGAAGCAGCTAGGGGTCAGTTGTTGAAAATGGTGAAATGGAAGCAGAAATCCAGGGAAGGAAATCTAGAGGAGAGTCCCCAGAGACAGTCAGAGGACTTGGGACAGCTAGGCAGTGAACAAAGCACCGGGACTTGGAGGTCGGGAAGCTATCCTGAATTCGCCGTTAAAACTGCACCAGTGAAACGAAATCCTGAGAGGGGAATTTCGGTGGTTGAAATCTGGAAGAAGTTCAGTGTAGAGAAGATGTCCTAGGATGGAATTCTAGAGGTTGGGGTCCGGAGGGACTTTGGTCGAAGGTTCCGCCTAGAAGTTGGAACAAATTTCGCGGAGTCGAGAATTGGGGTTCAGAAAGCCGCTCGAGGAAGGCCGTTGAAACGATGAAGTTAGCACAAAATTCTGTGAACGGAATTCTGAGGACCAAATCTTGGGGTTGCTTTGATTTTTAGCAGGTCTTCGATTTTCAAGTTTTTGAATGAACTTCGAGTGTCCGGGGTCTGAAGGTCGGGAAGATGCTCAGGCGAGGCCGTGTAAAACGGCGACGACACAACGGAATCCCAGGAGGGGAATTCTGGAGGTTGGAGTCCAAGGTGGGTTCGAGCGCGGAGAATTTTGAAGTTTGAGTTTATGGACAATGGTGGGAAAATCCAAGCTCAGAGGACGTTGACAACTATTCCGAAGAATGGCCGCGGAGAGGGGAAGTCCCGATTTGAATTTGGGCCATTTAAACGATTGATTTTTACATTTTTTAAATGTGGGTTTTAAGCGGAGGGCCTTCACCTATAGGATTTTAAACATGGTTTCACATTTTACTTCATTTAAGGCTCAAAAATTGACAAAATGAAGAACAAGGGCGCTGATGGTGGGCATACCTCAAGATCCCAAAGATAATTTCCTACGACCGCATGGAAAACGCTGGAAAAAGAAGCTTAGATTCGAAGGCTAGAAATGCCAGATGCATGGGAGCTCCTCGAAATTCTATCACTTGGTCAAATGAAAATGACAAGCAGAAAATTTGAATTTGTAGCCATACCTGCCATTAATGCAGCATTCAATTCCTTTGTATGACGGTAGGGGAAGTTGGTGAGTTTAAATTTGCAGTCGGCGACAGGAGGATAGGAATCCGGTGGTCGAGAAGACATCCCGCCGTGGCTGTGATTAATGGCAAAGCTCGAGTGGAAATCCGGGGAAGGAAACCCAACTTCTGGGGTTCGAGGTCCGGAGAGATGTCAGACGCTAGGCGTTGGAAAGAACAAACCCGGAACGAAAATCTGGAAGGGGAAACCTGGGGAGGGAAACCTGGAAGGGGAAACTCGGGGGTTCGGGCCCGAAAAGATCCACAGATGCCAGAAAGGGCATTCTGACAAGGAAAACCTAGATTGACCCCAGATTTAGCATTTTTTGAAGGGGGGGGAATTTTGGTCAAGCTTAAAATATGACTTTGGGGAACGTGCCGACCTTTTAGGACACAAAATTGGGCATGTCAAATGAGGCAAAGCAAAAAGGGCTCGGGAAGCAAAAGAGGGAAAAGAGGGTCCCCGTTTCGAATGGGGTGTGTGTGCAAAAGGAACAACAATTACATCTTGTCCATCTGGAGAATGTAGGCAACACACATTCAGAATCTTCACACTGTTACAATGTTCTCACATGACATACAATGCAAATTCATCTCACCACAATAGTTGACTCTCTCAGCCAGCCTCTAGGCCTCCACAGGTTCACATCTTTCCTGATTTGAGAGTCTAAGTTCTCACAGTTAAAGCAATGTGTAAAACTACTTGAACACTCTCAGCCTCTCTATCTATTCGCTCATCATCTTTGATCTTGCACATGAGATTACTTTATAATCTCTAACCATGTGCCTACCTGTTCTGCCCACTCAAGCAATCAACGATCATCAAGATAATGAATTATCCTACCTGCAAGCTTCCATCATTCCTTGATAACGTGCACCACTCTTGCAGGTGCATCGAGCTACACAACATGAAAAATGGTTATAGATACATATCCGTCAACCTCCAGACCATCCATTTAATGTAGCTCTATCGCAATCAGAAAATAAGCTTTCAGCTAATCAGATCTTAAAGATCTTGCCACGTCACCTTCTCATTCATTCGCTACTTTGACTTTTGGTCAAGCTCGGTCAAGCTCGGTCGGGTAAGTTTTGAGCTTACCATGGTCTTCCATCGCGTTACCGCCAACCTCTGACTTGCTAGTAGCGGTATGGAGGTAACCGCTTGGAATCACCGCCGCGACCAACCGTGCTACTGCGGAGGCCGCTAGACCACCCCGCGGTAGGGCGATGACCACTTGGCAGATCACCAACGGTCTTACTACGACCACCATATTGAGACTTCTCACTGCCCACAGTAAGGCAATAACCTCCAAACTTAACCACCGCCCTTCAATCGCCAGTGACCACTCCCGCGCTGCTCACTGCTCTACCTCCACCACCAGAAAAAGACCTCATAGTAAGGAGGTAAGGCAACACTCCACCATTGCGCCACCAATGAGCAACCTTCATGGTAAAGAGCTAAGACTTCACTCCACCAGTGCACCGCCAACCGCACTACCGTGCCACCTCCGAGCGACCCCTGCGGTAAGGAGGTAACAGCCACATGGACCGCTGAGCCTTCACCGCGCCACCACAAATCAGGGAAGAGACTGCTATAGTAAGGCGGTGACACCACCTAACCACCGGACCAAGTCGAGTGGCCTGCAGTAAAGCAATAAACCACTCAACTGCGCCACCAAGGTAAGCTTGTAGCTGTGCAACGGTAAAGGCAAGAAACATGGAGAAAATGCCCAAGTCCGAAAGGGATCCAGAGAGTTGAGGCATAATTTCCCAAAAATCTCCCACTTGACGAAGACTTACTAGCTTCCTCCAAACACGAACAAGGACCAACACCATGCTTTCACACTCCAACCAAGACACCTGTAATGATCTCCGATAAATGTCCACCATCTCAGGCAACAACTCCAAAAATCCAACACAGGAAAAAGGAACAAGCTAAGGAGTATATGCACTAGTATCTGGAACACAAGCATCATATCCTTTAGGTGGAAAAGGCACCCAAGCAGAAGCAACAAAGGTCTCACAACGCGAACACAGAATGAGAAACCAATCTCCAGAACAAGATATACCATTAGCTAGAACTGCAACTAGAAAACTAACTACCCCCATCCAACTAATCAAAGCCACGGGACTAAAAACTAGCACCCATAGCTCATGCTATTTTATCCAATCACCCATACCTCAAAGGTATGCACATTAGTAAACTCATGCCAGCACATAACCAACCCATCAACAACAAATACGAGCACCATGTGTCAACCAGTCAAAAGACCAAACACGTCCATGTACTTCCACTACAAGGGTACTGTACACATGAAAACATACAATGCATCATCACACATGATCCAGACATACCAAGTCCACTGATCTCTGCACATAGAAAAGAGTAACAATATAGTTACGAGGAACACCCACATTGATATGCACAACCTGCAACACCTACTGCAAGAAACATTTCTTTCAACAATCTTCCATAGTTCTTCCAAGGTCCTCTATTTCTGCCTGAAGAAAGATGTCACAAGAACCTTCGTGCCATCACACAAGTGACATCACATGACCACAAAAATACTGACCAACACGGCTCCAGATATATCTAAAGTCATATGAACATACAGGAAGAAAAGACCAGAATAAAGAGAAACTGCAAATCAAAACATGTAGTATCCTCCTACATACACTTCTAAATGCAAGTTGTGTCAAGAATGATCTTCACATCCCAAAAAGGAAAAGCCAAAACAACACCCAATTGTTCCATGGATGTAAGCATCTCAAAGAAGATCAATCTAACCCATATAAACATCTCCTTTTAGTCCTCAAAAGCACAAGGAGATACATTATGTTGTCCACCTTTCATTATGAATCCTCCAAAATCTTAAAACAACTCAAGATTAATATCCATGAAAGATAAAGCATAAAACACATCTGAAAGATATAATGGGCAAATACCTCTCAAAAACTTCACTATCAAACAGACCAAGAGGAAAAATGACGCTCTTACAAGATATAAAAGCCACCATTACTTACCCAAGAGCAATCTCCTCACTGGTCTCTGTTGAAATCGTGTTCAACCAAGGTGTAGGCTACTTAGGCTTTCAACTGTGACCAACAACATTCACAAAGGAATTCCAGCATCATCTTATTCCCCATGCATCCATGAGCACCAACAACCTGTCATCTCATGCTAACTCCAATCTGCATTATTGCACTTAACATGAAGTCTTCTAGCATATGACCAAAGTACCCAAAACATAGAGAAATGCTATACCACTTTCAAAGCTCCAAACTAGCTGAAAACAGGAACTTATGATAACATCATGATCTTACACATCCCCCTTAGGAGATACCATGATTCAAGTGAACTATCCATGGTCTCAAGAGAAACACAACATGCCAAAACTCTAATGAACAAGCAAGAGTATACATGACATGAATCAAACAGACTCTAAACCAACATCACTTATCAAGCACCACCAACACCTCAACCAAAGATTCGCAAGAGTCTTCCATGGCTTTAGGATGTTGCGCATCCTCAAGTAGTGTCCCTGCAAATGTGAAAGAACTCTTCTGCAACAATGGGATCTAAGAGTCCCATCATAAGCATTTGTAACACCAAAGAAGATCATTCACCACCGAGTGATGAATCCACAGTCATTGCTAAAACTCCCACTGAACCATGAAACTGAGCTTTCCAAGCATCATGACCAACCATCTACTGATCCAAACAACCTCAAGGTACAACCGACAACATGTCCATCGGACACCAACGCTGAACAACACCAAGATCACCAGATCATGCAGATCACATCATCACTGTAAAAAGCTTACACAAGCTAGTGTATCAAGCTCTCCATGACATCGTGATTCACATGCTACTGGTCCATAATTGAATATATAGGTACTCAATCACCATTCCTCCTCTCATCTCAAAATAGCCACGCCAATGCACAAGTGACCATAGACAAGGTCAACTAAGAAATCTACACCATCACATAAGCGACCCTATGGATATAGATAGTCCACTACCAAGTTATCTCACTGTAGCCAACGGGTAGCTAAAACACCAACCGCACAACTCGGAGATCCACTTCAATGCCTACAAATCTATCATTGCACTAGAAACTACAAAACTGAGATCATCAAAGAGAACAACCAAAGAAGACAAACATGAATCAAACACCAGATCAACATATCCAATTTTCCAATCAAGTCCACAACTCAAGCACCATAGTCAAGGAAACCAGCAAAGCAAACACCACAAGAATGCTGAATGAAAAACACATACTGACATTCCTATGCAGAGAAGCCATCACACCTTCTCAAAACCATGTCGAACTACAACTATCTCATCCAGTCACACCCAAAAACTAGGGTCTAGAAAATATCTTAACAGTAGCTCCACAAACCACAAGTTTTCCTTGACCGTGTAAAACTTGCAAAACCATAGTTTTTATAAAACACCCATGCACATCCATATTCAATGCTCATCTCGATGACTTAGGAGTCTTCAGAGCCAAAGACATGAATCTGAAACATGCGAGTGCAAGATATAGGTAAGTAGGAAGATCAGGTCCATTTTAGACCACTTCGAAAACCACAACCATGCACAGGCATACGAGAGATCCAAGCTATACAAAAGTTGCAGACCACCCAGATAAACTTCATAGCCTTCATGCAATCAGAGAAATAAAGAAACCGCCTTCAGTGCTAAGTTAGAACACCTAGTAGAATCACAATACTCCATGGATGAACAACAACACAAGCAGCTCCATACCACCAGGGAGCCTCTCACATAGACACCCAGTATGAATCACGCTCTGTTGCAACACATCCATAAGCATACCTCATGCCCCTTGCATCAAGATCATTTGTTGCCAGCTAGGAGCCTCAGACCACATTGCCACAATATGATCAACTCCAGTCTTCTAAAGCATCTTTCAAGCTGTGTGTTGAATCAAAGAAGTAGGAACTTCCACTCATCAAAAGATCAAGCAACAACAGATTCCTCCAGATTTCTTCAAGCTTGCCAGGCTAAGAAATCTTCACAAGAGTGTTGATGGTGAAAATGACACAAACAATGTTAAAAAAAAATATTTTTACTCCATTTCTCCTGAAAAAGAAAGACAACATGTAGTAGCCTAACTCCCAAGGTCCTGGTAGTTGGTTCTCAACTGTCTAGTGTCACTCAATTGGTTCATGCAACTGTAATATTCAAGGGGCCTGTGCTAGTAACAAAGAATACAAGCATTGAATTGTTCATTGAGTTTTAATAATGAAGTGGGGTTTTTCAAATAAAAGAAAAAGATAGATCAAAGGGGTAAACCAGTAAACATGAATCAAACTTATCTAGCATCCAGACATATATCTTCAATAATGAATGTTTTCCAAACAAATCAAATAAACCAAAGCATGACACAATTTACAGAATAATATATACCATTGCATACATCTAAGGTGCTTAATTAATGTCACAGTCACACATCACAAATACCTCAAGAATTCCAAAAGAACACACATTCATTCATCACCAAGATCATAGATCAATAGACTTCAACAAATTCAATTCACTGATAATTTAACAAGATAATCCTTAAATCTGGTTTCTTCTAATGACTTTCATCACATAAGAAACTATCATGCTTCAACACAATCACTAGCATTCAGATAGATTATAACTTATCAACCTTATCAAGTAAGACTTAATTCTAACACCATATTGCGTAAACCTGTAATTTTTATTTAATTGTAAAAGGAAGTATAATGTATCTCTGTAACAACTATCAAAAAAATTCTATCTCCTAACATCAGGTAGGCCAATTCTATTCTCTATCAGCCGACCCTTACAATATGATACCCACAGGGTATTTATAGATATACAAAATTCGAACTCCACTTCTATTTTAAGTCATCCACCCTTTTAGGGTTTTACAATTATCCTTGGAAACTTAGTTAAACTAGAAGAAAAGAGAACAAAAAATAAGAAAGTCATGCACTTCAAAACTGTCAGCGCTGCATGCAACATGCAAAGAAGAAGAAATCCATGCATGCAAGAGATTTATGCATGTGAAGTTGGGTCTACAATAAACTCGTCATAACTGGCAAAGACTTGTTGTAATACATCTAATTATGGCCCATCAACCCAGCTATCTTCAAACTTAATTTGCTCTAATTCTGTTGTAGCAAACCCTCCCATATCCTTCATCTTTTTCAATTCTCTTTTAGTAGCTTTTATCTCTTCTTTGACATCCATTAGTCGATCTATCATCAAATCTTCACCATCATCTCCTTTCCGCATGAGTCCTTTAAACCTTTCATCCCATTTCTCTTTTATCTGGCTCAAAGGAAAGCCTTCCTTTGTTAGTATATCAACATCTACTATGATAGCGATAACTGCCTCCAACTCCTCAAATTGTTCAGTTAGATTATTAGCAGCATCTTGAACCTCATTTCTATGCTTGCACAAGAAATCTGTTTTGAATCGGAGTATACGAGAGGTCTTTTCCAAAAAATCTTTATTATCCTCCTCGAGTATTGATTGTTCAAGAAGAGTAGTCAAAGGTGACATACTAACCTTCTCCAATTCTTGACTATACTCTTTATATTCCTCTTCCTGCTTCTCCAATGCCTCAATATATTGATGCATTTCCCTTATCAACTCTTTTGTCCCTTTGTACACCTCAAAACCTTTGACCAAAATTTCACCTACTTCTTGATTTAAGTTGTTAACCCACCTATCTAACATCTCCGCTTTGCCCCTTACTTGTACTAAATCATCTACCTCCTTTTTGCTTAGTAAAATTGGAGTCTCAATAGAAGCTAGCTGTTTTGATCTTGGATAAGAGACACTTTTCAAAAAGGAATGCAATTGATCCAACTGAGCCTTAAGCTCATCTTTCTTCTGCTTATCCTTTAACATCCTTGACTTGGTTGTCAAAGCTACCACATCAATTAGATTCATCTGCTGATTTCTGGTAGGCCTTCCCAAGTTAACAATACTTAATTGATAATCTGTTAACTGCATGTATCCTACCTCCTTTTTCATCATCGGTATGGCACACTCAGCAACAATTTCTCCCTTGTCCATGAGCCTGGTGGAGTGTAGGATCTTGGCCTTCTTTTTAGGCCTTTCTTGTTCAATATCCTTTCCTTCATCATATCCTCCCAATTGAGAGGTTGTGAAGGTCTTACTGTTCTCTTATGTAGGTCCAATTTTAGCCAAGTGGGAGCACATTGAGCAGTAGTCATCACAGTGGAAGCAGAAGCAATAGTAGTAGTAGGGGGTGGTTGCACATTTAACTGGGGTTGAGAATCAACCCTTGGTTCCTCTTGTTGTTCTTGCACCGCATGCATCTATACAAACTTTTCAGCCTCTTCCCTATCCTTTTGTTCCTGTATCTTCTTATCTTCTTCTTCCTTCTTCAACCTCTCTTCTTCCAATCGTTCTCTCTCCAGCTTTTCTTTCTCCAATCTTTCCTTTTCTAATCTCTCCTTCTCTAATCTTTCCTTCTCTAAAGCTTATTTTTCCAGTTTCTCTTTCTCTAAAGCCTCTAGTCTTTCTTTCTTTAATCTTTCTGCCTCTAGAGCTTTAATATTTTTCCCCTTTTCTTCTTCTTCTTGTTGCTTTCTAACTAGCTCTTCGGCCTCCTCTCTTTTCAACCGTTCTACTTCTTCTTCCTTCCCGTGGGCTTCTTCCGCAAGTTTCAACTTAGCCACCAGAACTTCTTTTTCCCTTCGGTGTCTTGCCTTCTCTTCCTCAAGGTCATGAATCTTTTGTATCAGTTCTAACTTATCATTTTCCTCCTTGACCTTGAGTTCATGTTCCTTTTTCCTTTGTTGCCTCTCTACTTCATCAACTCTTGACTTAGCTTCAATTTGTTGCTGTTGTAGTATGAGATCAGCTTGGGTCTTGGCATCAATTACTTTTTGTTTCTCTACTGCTGCATCAAATGCTTCATCATTAGCAGCCTTCTTGACCTCTTAAAACAATGTCCACTGATCTTCTTGTGTCATTATTTGTTCAGTATCCTCCTCTAGAGGCATATTCTCTTACACATCCTTCTCTGACACAATCTCATCCGAGTTTGTTCCAACATCAAGAATCTCCTGCTCTACCCCTTTTCCTTTCAATGATTCAACAATACCATGAAGAGTCCCTTCAGGCATACTACCACTTGATTGTTTTGTAGGAGGAACTTGAGTAGAGGACTCACCTAATGTAGATGTTGGAACAACCGATCCTATTTGAGCATCTCCTTCTTGTGTTTCTGCTTCATCAACTTCTGCTTCAAGCTCTATTTCTTCAATGTCTGGAGGAAGAAACTCCAAGGATTCCTTGGGAGGTGTCTTTCTTTTGAGTCTTTTATACCATTTTCCCTTTTTAGGAGCTGGTTCTTGAGGAGTTTTAGTTCTTAACACCAACCATTGAACACTTCTATCCAATACTGTTCTGCCTATCTGCTTAATATCAATAGTTTCCTCACTATCCCAATCAATTGGATCCAGGATTTTAGTTCTAATGTTCAAAGCTTCATAAGATGGATCCAATACAACTCCATCATCCACCAATGTGTCAGGAATGTCATTCTTGACACCAAGTTCTGCCATGAGTGAGACATATAATCTTTCATAGTTTTCTTCCTTAAATCATACTCATCCTTTCGGTCACTCCAGAAATCTTCTAATAAATTGAAATGCTTGTTAAACACAGAAGGCAACAAGGAATTCATCTTACCCTTCGAGTCAAAATACCTACAAGTTGTGTATAAACCTAACTTTAACTGTATCAGCTCACTGTAGACCACCTTTGCTCCTACCAAATGCTGACAGCTATACTCACCCAACTTCATGGGGAACTTGTGACATCCTATCTTATGTTTTATTCCAAATCGAGCATTAACTCCAAGAGCCTGATATACAAACTCCATTAATACTATCCTGTTATTACAACATCTTGGCAGCAAATGCGAATGGCCCTCAAAACCAGCTAACTTGAAATATGTAAACTTGGGGTATTGAATGTACCAACATCCCCATTCAGCAATAAATGCCATGGCCTCTTGACTCAGCCTGTACCCTGCATCTCCATTGAGTTGGTTAATGACTACATATATGAATGCATCATTAACTCTTCTGAATTATAGAGACAACTGGTTATAATGCTCCCACACCTTCTTTTGTCCATCTAACACTCCCATTATCCCTACTCTATTCAAACCTGGGAAGATACCCAGTCTTGTTGTTGCATACATAATGTAAGAAGTCATAAAGAATCATTTAGTCTCCCTTATGCTGGTTAGTTGATCATGAATAGCATTCGATACAATCATCGACCAATCAAACTAATGGGTGCCATGTAAAATTTTCTGGATGAAGGGAAACATCCACTCCTTGAAATGAAATGTATCTCTCTTCCCAAAAGCCCTAGACAACATCATTATTAAATCTGATACCTCCTTATAGAAATCTGCCCTCTTTGGCTGGTCTGCAAGCTTGGTTAGAGACTTCTTCTTTGTTTTCAACCACTTTTTGTTCAAGTGAGACTTATTGGATTCTTTATACTTACTATATTTCTCCAAGGCCTCTGCCTCATCCAACTGCACCAAGTTCTTAGGATCTGGGACATTAAATATACTTTGAAATGCTTGAGGAGTGAGATCAATGATTACATTGTTTTGTGAATCCATGCATTGTCTGGTAGCAGGATTGTAGGCACTGGCTGCTGTCAAGATTAACTCTGAGCATTGGATTGATAAAGGAAACAACGTGATATGAGCCAAACCAAAATCAACAATTCTCTTGGCTCTAGGCATCCCATCCTCATTGAATGTTTCAGTATACGCCTCCTCAAAGTTGTACTGGCCCAAGTTTGTTTCGATGATGTCCGATCACACTGATTCTACTTTGCTCACCTTCACAACAAGACTCCTGTGATTATACCTCAAGGTATAAGGTAATTGTTCTAGCTTGATCTTTTTTGGCTTAGCTGCTGCACTTGATGTTCTTTTGGATAGCTTCTCCTGAAGTTCCTAACATCCTTTAGCTTTCCTGCAACAAAACCTGTAGTTAAATCCATGAGTAAACATCTCAAAATGTGTCTTTAAAATCATACCTTTCAAACATACATCGGAGGTGGAACCAGGCAACAAACAGCTTAAACAATCCTCTTTCAACATACTGCCGAGCTTGGAGCAAAAAATGTTATTGACATTCCTCTAACAAGAAGCGGGCTCGGAGTCGGAAGTGAAATAGTGATCAGAACCGGAACCAGAATGGAAACTAATTCAGTTTCCTTCAGATTTTCTATTTTCATAGTCTATTTCGGTTTCGCTTCCACTTCCACCCAGATTAACATTTTTATGTGGTGAAGCTTCTTACAATAAGCGGAGTCAGAGACGGGATGGAAGATGGAATTGACACTAAACATAAAACACATCCAAAACTCTAAATCAATTCCGATCCCGCTTCCGACTATGTTGACCATGACATCATCAAAGATTTTAACAACTTAATGCATCACTTCATGATTGAAAACCAAGGTCATATTAAACAAGATAAAGGCTGAAATATAGCATAAAATCGACCATGCCCATATGACCGTGGGGACGACTGTATTTTAGGGCATCATATTTTAATCATTTTAAAATGTGATCACATAAACACATGAAACCCTAATCTAGAAAATGTGATATAAAACTAGGGCACGGATTTAACCCCTCCTAATTTAAACAAATGAATGCACAATAAAAACCTAAGTAAAAACCAGATCTTATAAACCCTAACTTACTGTAAAAAAAACCTGAACTTAATCTATCTCACTGTAAACAAAACCCTAATTAATCAACATGTTTTTAAAACCTAACGCAACACCATGTGATCATGACAAAACGTGAAAATGACCGTGCCCTAACTCACTATAAAACCATAAACACAAGCATAAAAAAAAATCAAGAACAACAAACAAATAAAAGAAAGAAAACAAACACACAAACCCACCAAAACGGCGAACCTGTCCAAAGATCTAAATCAAACAAACGCAAACTGAAAACACGAAAGCAAATAATTAAAAATGAGACTAGGAACCCTACCTCGAACGCAAAACCGGGCAAACCTTCTGGATTGATTTGCAAGCAATTATCTCCTTCTCCTTCTCAATTCACTTAGATGGACTCCGCAGCTACTCTTTTTCGCTCTTTGATTCTCAATCAATGATAATAATAATGTGTTAACCCTTAATCAAGGTAAAAATTCAAAATTCTTACCTACGCATAGCAGTTGTCATTAATGCATTAAATGCAGTTAAAGTGGAATCAAAACTGGAGAAGAACACACACTCCATTGCAGTGCGACTTCAGTTCAAAATCCAATGACAAAGAAAAGGCGGGAGCAGAATCGAAATGGAAACTGATTCAGAAACTTGAGTAATTTCCCAACTTCATTCCCATTCCGATTTCGGGTCCGCCAACAAAGCATAAAACAAAACAAAACAAAAGACCGAAAATAAGAAAACTTAACAAAAGGACTTAACCTAAAACAAAAGTTCAAAAAGTGGAGGCGGAGACGGGATGGATTATAATTTTGCAATTTTGAATAAATACCGACTTAATGTCCACTCCAACTTAATGTCCACTCCAACTCCGGCTCCAACAAAGGTAAAGCAAAAGGTTTAGAAAGAAAGTCTGTCAGGACGGGGCTCGGAACAAGTTTTAAAAGAAGTTTCAAAACTTGATTAGGTTCTGATTTCGATTCCGCTAGACTAAACCAAAGAAAAACAAAGTATTGAAAACAAAAGACTCCAAACTTTGTTTGAAAAAAAAACAACAAAGGATAAAAACATAAAGGGGGACCCATTTTGACCAAGGCAAAAAGATGGGGTGGTTATGCAAGGCATAACAAGGAGAAATACCCAGAACTTCAGTAACCAAGGGAAGGCTCTGATACAACTTGTTGGTATCATGAACAAGCCTTGACCTCCCTTAACTAGGTAAGATACCACTTGTTGGGGATGCAAAGGTCTTTCATCATAGAACAAATGTCAAAAAAAATAGTGCCTTAGTGATTTTAATTTCTTCAAATCACATCAAAGACACAAAACTATGCCATAAAGAAAAAACATTCATAGTAGATCCCCCATTGATCTTTCTAATAAAAGTAAATGCTTAACTAATAACAGATTCAACACAAGCATAGATTCAATTTGGAGAATCAAACAATATGCAAGAAAAACATGTGGACACACAAATATATGTGGGCAAAACCCTTTCGGGTAAACAATCCCACCCTCCAAAACACTCAGCTCAATTTGTATTATTCACCAACAGCAGTTACAATACAATTCCAGAGCTATGCTCTTCAGAAGATTACATCTTTTCCATCTGGAGAATGCATGCAACACACATTCAAAATCTTCACACTGTTACAATTTTCTCACATGATACACAGTGTAGATTCATCTCACCAAAATAGTTGACTCTCTTAGCCAGCCTCCAGGCCTCCACAAGTTCACATCTTTCCTAATCTGAGAGTCTAAGTGCTCATGGTTACAACAATGTGCAAAACTGCTTGAACACTCTCAACCTCTCTATCTATTCGCTCATCATCTTTGATCTTGCACACAAGATTACTTTATAATCTCTAACCGTGTGCCTACCTGTTTTCCCTGTTCAAGCAATCAATGGTCATCAGGATAATTAATTATCCTACCTGCAAGCTTCCATCATTCCCTGATAATGTGCACTGCTCTTGCAGGCGCATCGAGTCGTGCAACATAAAACATGGTTGCAGATACATATCTGTCAACCTCCAGACCATCCATTTAATACAACTCTATTGCAATCAGAAAATATGCTTTCGACCAATCAGATCTTAAAGATCTTTCCACATGTCAGCTTCTCATTCGTTTGCTGGTTTGACTTCTGGTCAAGCTCGATCGGCTGAGTTTTGAGCTTACCACAATCTTCCATCGCATTACAACCGACCTCTAACTTGCTAGTTGCAATAGGGAGGTAACTGCCTGGCATCACCGCTGTGGTCAACCATGCTACCACAGAGGCTGCCAGGCCACATCGCGACAGTCCGGTGACCGTCTGGCAGACTGCCAGTGGTCTTACTATGGCCACCATGGTTAGACTTCTCACCGCCCATGATAAGGTGGTAATCACCAAACTTAACCGCTGCCCTTCAACTGCCAGTGGCCACTCCCACGCCGCTCACTGCTCTACCTCCACCATTAGATAGAGACCCTGTAGTAAGGAGGTAAGGAAATGATCCACCATCGCGCCACTATGCCACCAATGAGAAACCTTCATAGTAAAGAGGTAAGACTTCACTCTGCCAGCACACCACCAATCACTCTACCACACCACCTCCAAGCGACCTCTGCAGTAAGGAGGTAACAACCACACAGACCGTTGAACATTCATCATGCCACCACCAAGCAGGGAAGAGACCACTGCGATAAGGCGGTGACACCGCCCAATCGCCAAACCAAGCAGAGAGGCCCGTGGTAAAGTAGTAAACTGCTCAATTGCACCACCAAGGTAAGCTTGTAGCAATGTAGTGGTAAAGTCCAGAAACATGGAGAAAAAGCCCAAGTCCGAAAGGGATCCAAAGAGTTGAGGCATAATTTCCCAGCAATCTCCCACTTGACGAAGACTTAGTGGCTTCCTCCAAACATAAACAAGGACCAACACCATGCTTTCACGCTCTAACCAAGACACCTGCAATGACATCCAATAAATGTCCACCATCTCAGGCAACAGCTCCAAACATCCAACACAGGAAAAAGGAAAAAGCCAAGGAGTATATGCACCAGTCTCTAGAACAACAACATTAGATCCTTTAGGCGGAAAAGGCACCAAAGCAGCAGCAAAAAAGGTCTCAAAACATGAACATAGAATGAGAAACCAATCTATAGAACAAGATATACCATCAACTAGAAATGCAACCAGAAAAATGACTGCCCCCATCCAACTAATCAAACCCACATGACTGAAAACCAACACCCACAGCTCGTGCTATTTCATCCAATCACCCATACCTCAAAGGTCTGCACATTAGTAAACTCATGCCAACACATAACCAACCCATCAACAACAAATACAAGCACTGTGTCAACTAGTCAAAAGACCAAACACGTTAATGTACTTCCACTACAAGGGTACTGTCCAGATGAAAACATACAACGCATCATCACACGTGATCCAGGCATACCAAGTCCACCAATCTCTGCAAATAGAAAAGAGTAAAAATGTAGTTACGAGGAACACCCACACTGATATGTACAACCTGCAACCGCTTGTTGCAAGAAAAATTTCTCTCAATAGTCTTCCATAGTTCTTCCAAGGTCCTCCATATCTGACTGAAGAAAGAGGTCACAAGAACCTTCATGTCATCACCCAAGTGATAGCACATGACCACAAAAATAGTGACCAACACGGCTCCAGATATATCTAAAGTCATATGAACATACAGGAAGAAAAGACCAGAATAGAGAGAAACTGCAAATCAAAACATGTAGCATCCTCCTACATACACTTCTAAATGTAAGCCATGTCAAGAATGGTCTTCACATCCCAAAAGGGAAAATCCAAAACAACACCCAACTATTCCATGGATATAAGAATCTCAAAGAAGATCAATCTAACCCATATAAACATCCCCATTCAGTCCTTAAAAGCACAAGGAGATACATTATGTTGTCCACCTTTCATTATGAATCCTGCAGAATCTTAAAACAACTCAAGATTCATATCCATGAAAGCTAAAGCATACAACACATCTGGAAGATATAATGGGAAAATACCTCTCAAAAACTTCACTGTTGAGCAAACCAAGAGGAAAAATGATGCTCTTCGAAGATATACATGCCACCATGACTTACCCAAGAGCAATCTCCTCACTGGTCTCTGTTGAACTCGCATTCAACCAAGGTGTAGGCTACTCATACTTTCAACTATGACCAGAAACATTCACAAAGGAATTCTAGCCTCACCTTATTCTCCATGTATCCATGAGCACCAACAACTTGTCATCTCATGCTAACTCCAATCTGCATTACTGCACTTAACATGAAGTCCTCCAGCATATGACCAAAGTACTCAAAACATAGAGAAACACTAGACCACTGTCAAAGCTCCAAACTATATGAAAATAGGAACTTATCATGGCATTATGATCTTACGCATACCCCTTAGGAGATACCATGCTTCAAGTGAACTATCCATGGTCTCAAGAGCAATGCAACATGCCAAAACTCTAATGTACAAGCAAGAGTATACATGACATGAAGCAAACAGACTCTAAACCAACATCACCTATCAAGCACCACCAACACCTCAACCAAATATTCGCAAGAGTCTTCCATGGCTCCAAGATGTTGCGCATCCTTAAGTAGTGTCCCTACCAATGTGAAAGAACTCTTCTACAACAACAGGATCTAAGAGTCCCATTAGAAGCATCTGCAACACCAAAGAAGATCATTCACCACCAAGTGATGAATCCACAATCACTGCTAAAGCTCTCACTGAAACTTGACACTAAGCTTTCCAAGCATCATGACCGACCATCTACTGATCCAAATAACCTCTAGGTATAGCCGACAACATGTCCATCAGACACCAATGCCGAACAACACCAAGATCACCAGATCACGTAGGCCACACCATCACTGTCAAAAGCTTACACAAGCCAGTGTATCAAGCTCTCCATGACATCGTGATTCACATGCTACTGGTCCATAACTGACTATTTAGGTACTCAATCGCCATTCCTCCTCTTATCTCAAAACAACCACACCAATGCATAAGTGACCACAGACAAGGTCAACTAACAGATTTGCACCATCACAGAAGTGACCCTGTGGATATAGATAGTCCACTTCCAAGTTATCTCACTGCAGCCAATGGGTAGCTAATCCACCAGCCGCACAACTTAGAGATCCACTTCAATGCCTACAAATCTATCATCGCACTAGAAACTACAATACTAAGATCATCAAAGAGAACAGCCAAAGAAGACAAACATGACTCAAACACCAAATTAGCAACATATCCAATTTTCCAATCATGTCCACAACTCAAGTACCATAGTCAAGGAAACCAGCAAAGCAAGCACCACAAGAATGTTGAATGAAAAACACATACCAACATTCCTATGCAGAGAAGACATCACACCTTCTCAAAACCATGTTGAACTGTAACTATCTCATCCAGTCACACCCCAAAAACTAGGGTCTAGAAAATAGCTTAACAGCAGCTCCACAAACCACAAGTGACCATGTAAAACTTGCAAAACCATAGTGTTTATAAAACACCCATGCACATCCATATTCATTGCTCATTTGGACGACTCGGGAGTCTTCAGAGCCAAAGACATGAATCTGAAACATGTGAGTGCAAGATATAGGTAAGCAAGAACAATAGGTCCATTTCAGACCAGTTCCAAAACCACAACCATGCATAGGAATATGAGAGAGCCAGGCTATACAAAAGTTACAGACTACCCAAATCAACTTCATAGCCTTCATGCAATCAGAGCAACAGAGAAACTGCCTTCAGTGCTAAGTCAGAACACCCAACACAAGCACAATAATCCATGGCTGAACAACAACACAAGCAGCTCCATACCACTAGGGAGCCTCTCACATAGACACCCAATATGAACCACGCTCTGTTGCAACATAGCCATAAGCATACCTCATGCCCCTTGCATCAGGATCATTCACTGCCAACCAGGAGCCTCAGACCACATTGCCACAATATGATCAACTCCAATCTTCTCCAGCGTCTTTCAAGCTGCATGTTGAATCAAAGAAGAAGGAACATCCACTCTTTGAAGGATCAAGCAACAACAGATTCCTCGAGATTTCCTCAAGCTTGCAAGGCTAAGAAATCTTCATAGGAGAAATACCCAGAACTTTAGTAACCAAGGGAAGGCTCTGATACAACTTGTTGGTATCATGAACAAGCCTTGACCTCCCTTAACCAGCTCTGATACCACTTGTTGGGGATGTGAAGGTCTGTCATCATAGAATAGACGTCAAAAAAAATAGTGCCTTTGTGATTTTCATTTCTTCAAATCACATCAAAGACACAAAACTATGCCATAAAGCGGAAACACGCATAGTGGATCCCCCATTGATCTTTCTGAGAAAAGTAAATGCTTAACTAATAAAAAATTCAACACAAGCATAGATTCAATTTACAAAATCAAACAACATGTGGACACACATATATACGTGGCAAAAACCCTTTCAGGTAAAAAACCCCATCCTCCAAAACACTCAGCTCAATTTGTATTATTCAACAACAATAGTTACAATACAATTCCAGAACTATGCTCTTCAGAAGATTACATCTTGTCCATCTGGAGAATGCAGGCAACACACATTCAAAATCTTCACACTATTACAATGTTCTCACATGACATACAATGTAGATTCATCTCACCAGTACAACAGTTGACTCTCTCAGCCGACCTCCAGGCCTCCACAGGTTCACATCTTTCCTGATCTGAGAGTCTAAGTGCTCATGGTTACAACAATGTGCAAAACCGCTCGAACACTCTCAGCCTCTCTATCTAGTCACTCATCATCTTTGATCTTGCACACAAGATTACTTTATAATCTCTAATTGTGTGCCTACCTGTTCTTCCCATCCTAGAAATCAACGGTCTTTAGGATAATTAATTATCCTACCTACAAGCTTCCATCATTCCCTGATAACGTGCACCGCTCTTGATGGTGCATCAAGCCGCGCAACATTAAAAATGGTTGCAGATACATATCTATCAACCTACAGACCATCCATTTAATGCAGCTCTATCGCAATCAGAAAATAAGCTTTCGGCCAATCAGATCTTAAAGATCTTGCCACATGTTTCCTTCTCATTCGTTCGCTACTTTGACTTCTGGTTAAGCTTGGTCAGCCAAGTTCCGAGCTTACCACGGTCTTCCATCATGTTATCGCCGACCTCTGACTTTCCAGTCATGGTATGGAGGTAACCACTTGGCATCACTGTTGCAGGAAACTGCACTACCGTGGAGGCTGCCAGGCCACCCCGCGGTAGGGCGGTGACTCCCTGGCAGACCGCCAATGGTCCTACCATGGCCACCACGATGAGACTTCTCACCGCCCATGGTAAGGTGGTAACCACCAAACTTAACTGCCACCCTTCAACTGCCAGCAGCCACTCCTGCGCCGCTCACCACTCTACCTCCACCGCCAGACAGAGACTCCGCGGTAAGGAGGTAAGGCAACGCTCCACCACCATGCCACTCACCACGCCACCAATGAGAAACCTACACAATAAAGAGGTAAGATTTCTCTCCACCAGTGCATCGCCAACTACGCTACTGTGCCACCTATGAGCGACCCCTACGGTAAGGAGGTAATAGCCACACGAACCGTCGATCCTTCACCACGCCACCACCAAGCAGGGAAGAGCCCACTATGGTAAGGTGGTGACACCTCCCAACCGCTGGACCAAGCAAAGTGTCCCATGGTAAATCGGTAAACCCCTCAATTGCACCACCAAGGTAAGCTTGCAACAGTGTAGCGGTAAAGGCCAAAAACATGGAGAAAGCGCCCAATTCCGAAAGGGATCCAGAGAGATGAGGCATAATTTTCCAACGAGGTGATGGATGGATAAGAGGATGAAGAGGATAAGATGGAGGAGGTGATTTTGGGATATAAGGGCCCAAAATGGACTTTGTATATGGAGGAGGTATTATGGTGGATGGAGGTACATAATGACCCAAAATAGATGCAATAGATCGAGGGACATAAGGGCCCAAAATCGACTTAGAGGATGAGGGAGGAATATGGATAGTTTCTTTGAGGTAATATGATGGAGGAGGGGGGATGGCAAAAAATGGTTTGGTGGAGCGATGGGAAGTGCCTCTCATTCCATGGGAAGAAGCTTGCTTAGGATGTATGGAGTTTGTACCAACATTTTTGGATTGTGATTCTTGGGAGATATAGCCAAGACCTTGTGCACCTGGATGTTCTTTGACCTAGATGGGCTCTAATATACCTTGCTCATGAAGGCCTAAACCTTTTCCTTGATATTTCATGTTCTTAAGCATGTGATCTATGGTGGGATGCTTATTCTTTTGGAAGCATGATGTGAGTTTGTTAGCAGGTGGAGGATAAAGGTTGGTGCATATGCTTTATTTTTCTTCTACAAGAAGACCACCATGGATGAGTGTAATGTTACCAAGGTGATATAAAAGTAGTGTCGAGATGATAGGATTAGGAAATTATGGAGGATCATGGGATGGAGATGAGGGGATAAAAACATCTTGATTGGGAGGAATGAGGGGTAAGGGATCAGGAGAGGAATTAGCAGGTGATAAGGGCCCATGAGATGGAGTGATTGGATCTTGAGTGCAAAGGGGATCATGGGATGGAGCAGATGAGTTAGTGTGATCTTGAAATGGGGTAGATGGGATGGTAGGATCAAGATCCCATTGAGGAGAGGGATCATGAGATGAAATGGATGAGGGACTATGATCTTGATATGGAGTGGATAGGATGGAAGTATCTTGATTTGGAGGAGGGGATATGCTTGTATGCTTTGGATCAATCTCTTGGCATGGCTCATCTTGTGCGGGAGGCATGACGAGGGAGGAGTGTTGGAGGGACTCCTCAAGTGGGTAAGATGGAAGGATGAAAGATTCATGAAGGTCATGGGAGTGTAGTTTGGTGATACTAGGACTAGGAGGAACAAATTGGATTTTGGTGTCTTCACTGGTTTTAGTGGTTCTAGGAGTAGAAGTTGGGGATTCAGTGGATTTGATGGTTTGTGTGGTGCTAGGAGCGATAATAGGGGTGATAGATGTAGGATGGGGAAGAGCCTCATCACTAATGACTAGAGTGGGATGGCATGGTTCCACAACATCAGGATGTGGATTTGGGGATGTCTCTTTTGTTATGTGTCCTTGGATGACACCTAGAATGAGTTCTTTGGGAATTATACGTTCAGGTGGGGAGATGGGAATGGATGGAGGATTATGGATGGGTGGAGGTCTAGGTTTAGGGATTGGTAGATTAGGATTAGATAAGTGGATGGAATTGGATGTAGTGCTAAGAGGAGATGGAAGATTAGGACTAGAGACTGGTGGATTAGGATTAGATAAGGGGATGGGATAGGATGTAGGAATAAGAGGAGATGGAGGATTAGGATTCGTGATTGGAGGATTAGAATTAGATGGAGAACTAAGAGGATATGGAGGATTAGGATTAGAGACTAGTGAGTTAGGATTGGATGGAGGATTAATGTATGATGGAGGATTGGATGGAGGGTTAGGATTAGATGGAGGATGAAGATATGATGGAGGGTTAGGATTAGAAACTGGTGGATTAGGATTAGATAAGGGGATGGGATTGGATGGAGGACTAAGAGGATATGGAGGATGAGGATTAGAGAATAGTGGATTAGGATTGGATGGAGGATTACGGTATGATGAATTGGAGGAAGGATTAAGATATAATGCAATGGAGGGGGAAGTGACATGGGAGAATGTGGATGTTGGATAAGGTTATGGAGTTTGGGATGGTTGATTATAATAGGAATATTGAGATGGTGGATTATGATAGGAAGGTGTGGATGTTGGACTAGAATGGGAAGATTGGGACGGTGGGTTATAGGGGTATTGGAATGGTGTATTATGATAGGAAGGTGTGGATGTTGGATTTGGATGGGAAGATTGAGGTGGTGGATTAGCATAGGAGGACATGGATGGTGGATTGGCATAGGAGGACATGGATGGAGGATTAGGATAGGAAGGTTGAGATGGTGGATTAGGATAAGAGGATATGGATGGAGGATTAGGATAGGAAGATTTAGATGGTAGATAAGGATAAGAAGAATATTGGGATGGTTGATGATGATAGGATGGCATGGATGTTGGATTAGGATGGGAAGATTGTGATGTGGGATTAAGGTAGAGATATTGTGATGGTTGATGATGATAAGGATGGTGGATTACTATAGGAGGATGAGGATCTTGGATAGGAGGGAGGTGTAAAGGGAGGACATGATTGATGTGTGGATGGTGAGGGTGTTGGATATCCCTTGTCAAGGGTAGCATAAGGACTATTATTAGATGGAAATGAAGGCATGGGGGGATAGTTCAGAGGAATGGATGGAATTAGAGAGGGGATCGGAAGAAGCTTGATAGCAATGATAACATGAAGGGAATCTACATTATACTCATCTTGATCAATAAGACTTTCATTATCGTCATCAACGTAGTTAGGATTTCCCTTGACTACTATTGTCGATCGCGTGAAAGGAAGATAAGGATTCATGACGTTAGATAAAATGGATATGGATGGAAAAGATGAAAAGATAAATAGGATGGATTGGAATAAGATGGAAGAATTTATAGGTGAACTAAATCTCAAATTGGGATTCAGGTTAAGCTCAGATTGGGATTGGATTAAAGCTCAAATTCATATTGGATTGAAGCTCATACATGGATTGGATAAAAGCTCAGATTAGGATGATTGGAGGACATGAGGGGATGTGATAGGATTGGTGAGAAAAGGTTGCATGATTGATCAGATGGGAAGATGGGAACATATTCTAGACCTAGTTCATAGATTTGACTTAGATGACATAAGGTGTCGACGATCAAATTGGTTGCGAAGGGGATAGTTATGAGACTAAACCTACCTTAAGATAGAAGTATGTTGATTGGACCGTAATGATTACTGACTTAGAATGGGTAAAAATCCTAAGTAAGTTTGATTGATGACAATGATCGGGATCAGACACCTAAGCTAACTTGGATAAAAAACCTCGAAAATGAAGTCTAGGGGATTCAGATTGACAAACCGATGATGGATATGCAATCTAAAGATGACTTGATTGATGGAATGGTGATCTGTGGAAAGTGTACATGGATAAGAATGATGATTATGGAAAGACAGATGATGATAATCTGCAAGTTCACCCAAACAACTGACAGGTTCGCCTAAATAGCTAAAGACATTGAAGGATGAGAAGATACGACCGAAGAGTGGACGAGGGTGAATAAAGAACGCGAAAGTGTTAATTTGAATATTTACCTAATGGGATGAAAATTTAGCCTAAATGGATTCAAATGAGGACCCAAACTAAGCTTGGGGTGGGAAAAGACCAAACGAACATCGAAACAGACCCGAATGGGGCCCCGAATAGTGAACGCAACAGTAGAAAAAAATGAATGGATTCACCTAAACGAATCCAGACAGAGACTCAAAAAATGGATATGACCAAAGGGATCAAAATGCGGACTCGGATGAAGAACATGTCTGAAAACAGTGGAACAGACACCAAAACAGACCTGAAAGGGGTCTAGATGAAGCAAAAAAGGGAAGATTCAACCTTGTTGAGGTAAAATTCACCCAAATTAGGGCCAGGTCACCCAGGTTAAGGGCCAGGTCGCCCAAGTTAAAGGGGATGAAGAAACAGGGTCCAAAAACGGATGAACAAACACCAAAAGGAACTCGAATAGGGTCTCGAATGAAGAAGAAAAGATAGATTCACCCCTTTGTTCAGGGATAGGTCACCCCTTTTAGGTAAAGGATTCCCAAGACAAGGGAAAGTTTTCCCAAGTCAAGGAGGATGAAGAACAGGTCCAAAAACAGTCGAATGGACACCAAAACAGACCCGAACAGGGTCTTGAATGAAGAAGAAAAGGTGGATTCACCCCTTTGTTCAGAGCAAGGTCCCCCTTGTTAGGGAAAGGATTCCAAAGTCAAGGGAAAGGTTTCCCAATTCAAAGAGGATGAAAAAATGGGTCCAAAAATGGTCGAACAGACACCAAAACATATTCGAATGAGGTCCGAGACGGGAACGAGATGACAATATAGATGAACGGATTTGACTAACAGGATTTAGATGGAGACTTGGAGGGAGGATAGGACCACCAATGGACAAATGGGTATGTCTAAAGTGATTGGAATGAGGATTTGGATGAAGAATTTATCTAAAAACAGCTGAACAGACACCAAACGGACTCGAACGGGGTCAGAAATGATGAAGAACAGGCGAATTCGCCCCTTTGTTCAGAGCTAGGTCACCCCTGTTAGGGCTAGGCCACCCCTGTTAGGGCCAGATCATCCCTATTAGGGATAGACCGCCCAAATGAAGGGTGAGGTCACCCAAATAGTTTATGAACTTGTTTAAACAATTGAACAATGTCGATAAAGGGGATGAACGACTGAATGAACTATCAGGATAAGTAAATGGACTATTGAAAAAAATGCTCAAAATGAGAGAATAGACTATCAGAACACATGAACAAACTATCAGAATGAGGAAACAAAGGCATGAAACATGGAGAAAAACACTTAGAACAAGGAAACAAATGCTCAAAATGGGCGAACGAATGTTAGGAATGGGTGAACGGATGCTTAGAATGAGGAAACAAATGTTTAGAATGAGGAAATGGATGCTTGGAACGAGTGAATGGACACACAAAACGGGTGAATCAATGAATAGAATGACTGAACCAAAGGTTGTTAAGAGCAAGGTCACCCCTGTTAGGGCCAGACCACCTATTATGGCAGGTTGCCTGTCTTAGGGCTAGGTCACCCCTGTTAGGGTCAGGTCACTTGTTCGATTGACTTGGACTTGACTTAGAAAATAATAGCTATGAAAAAGGACAAAAAACACAAGAAAAAACAAGCAGAAGGCCAAGACTGACTTGTCTAAATAGACACACACTGGTTTTACACAAAGAAGACAGTTCAAACAACACAATCCTAAGATTAGTGTGAAAGGTATGGCCAAGACGGTCCTCTAACTAGGTTGAACAAGGCAACTAGGGAGTCCCTGATATATGCACGGTACATGGGGCACAACCGTGAACACCAGTCCATCACAAGCATGAGTCAGGAACTCAAATGAGGTACTAGAAGCTTGGACCAACTCTTCACATCTTGTCTAGGTATCACCCTAGCTTTGACACTCTTCCAGACACAATGCAATTGAATTGAGGTACAAATTTCACTCCCCCCCCTTTGTATACCCCATCAGTAACATGTGGTTGGGATCGTCCCTTGGGGTGATGAAATCCCCAAGCAGGTCCCTCTAGAAAGAAAGGTGAACACAAAGGACTAAGTGGACTACAATTTCTCTTGACCCAAGATCATCAAATGGGGCAAGGGGATTGGATACGTCAATAGTCCACCTTTCAAGAACAAAAAACAAGTTTGTTAACTCCTCTAATTAGATCTATGTGCCTAGTTAAAATGAAAATGATAAGAAAACAATCTAACTAATGAAAGTGGTTCTCTCCTCCTGCAATAAACATGTTAAAAGTTTAAGTGTTTGATCTTCAACAAATGTGAAATAACTGCACAAATGTTAGTAAAAACAAGCACACTCACCAACAAAGCAAGTTAGACGGTCAGTACTAAGAAAAAAAACAATAAATAAACTTTGGAAATGAACTTTAAGTCTTCATTTTTACCTTAGTTACCTCTTCTAGGGCCAGGCCGCCTCTGTGTTAGGGCCAGGTCACCTCTGTGTTAGGGACAAGCCACCTGTCTTAGGGCCAGGCCACCCCAATCAGGGCCAGGTCACTTGTCTTCTAGGTGGGGTCACCTCTATGTAACCTGAACCTGCAAACTATAAAAAAAACAAACATGAAAGAAAACAAACCCATTTGTGGGTCCCACCGGGCATGCCAGAAATGTGTGCAAGTGATTTTCCTACCCTAAGATGCAAAAAAATATGAAATGCAAAGATAAAAACACAAACAAACACTCAAGATTAGGCCTAAGTTGAATCCAAACAAAATAACAAAGATAAATAACTTTTTACCTTGCTTGGATTGATGAGTTGGTTGGCCCTTTTTTATACTTGATTGTGTTCTCCTTCAATGACAAATGATGCAAAAAAGGATGCAAAATGGAGAGGAGGTGATGAGGATTGCAATGATGGAAATGGGTACTGTAGCAAGTATGGTAGGTGGATACAATGAAGGCTTGAATGGTTGCAATAATGGAGGATGAATGAATGCAAATGCTAAGTGCTAAGTTGCTTGAATGCTTGAGTTCAGTTGCTTGAATGAGAGTGAATGCATAATTAGTAATGATACTCAATATTTTAATTTAAGGGAAGATTCTCTATAGAATTGAATAACTAGGATTCAACCAACATGGACAAGATGAAGGGCTATGGTGAGTTGAGTACTCACAAGTCCTCACATCTTGTCATGTGGAAGATGAGGTGAGGAAAGGATATATGATGTGGAAAGAGGACATGTGAGGTGGAGAGATACTTGCAAGTACCTTGGGATTAGGGGAAGATTTCCTCAAAAAAGAAGTTTTTATCCTCATATGAGGATGATGGTGACAAGTGAGGAATTTTAGAAATTCATCTCTTATCATCATAGGGATGAGAGAAGTTGTTGGGGGAATAAATGTGAATTTTAAATTTACATGATTGGGAGTACCTTGGGGATAAGACAAGGTCCTTTTAAAGGAGGTCCTTGTCCCATGTGACTGATGTGACTTATCACATGGGGAAGAGGACATGGGGATTGTAAATGGAATTAAAAATTCCATTAAGGTTGTTGGGAGAATAAAATGGAATTAAAAATTTTATTAGGATGTGAGAAGAGTTGACTAAAGGATTGATTAGAATATTTAATGAAGGATTAGAAGAGAGGTAGGTGGCTAATGATGATTAAGAGCCAACTTGCAAAAGTTGGAGGATGCAACACATCCTAATCATGGATTAGGGATGTGTCACATTCCTAATGATGGGATTAGGAGATGAATTAGGATTAAGTGTGGATGGGACATAAAGGGAATTAAATAAGTGGGTTATTTATTTAATTCTTTGAAAAAAAGGGATAAATGGGTAAGGTATTTAATTATTTAACTAAATACCTTAGGGATTTAGAAGACTTTAGAGGTATTAATTAAATAATGGTAATATTACTTAATTAATGCAAACGAGAGGATATTTAGATGAAAGGGATAAATTTGACTAAATATAAGTGGTCAAATTTAGATGTCTACAAGGCCATTCCATGATAGCCTTAATTTTGTTAGGATCCACCTTAACTCCTTCATGTGAAACTATGTGTCCCAAATACTCCACCTCACTGAGACCAAAATAAAACTTGGATGGCTTACCATGGAGTTGATGATCTTCAAGAACTTGTAATACTTGATCTACATGTTGCAAGTGTTCTTCCCATGCATTGCTATAAATCAATATTCATCAAAGAACACTAATACAAACTTCCTCAAGAATTTTTTTTAAATGGAATTCATCAAACTTTGAAGTGTATATGGTGCATTGGTAAGACTAATGGCATCACCAAAAAATCATAATGACCCCCATGAGTCCTTAATATTGTCTTACAAATATCTTCTTCCTTAATTCAAATTTGGTGATAACCCGATCTAAGATGTAACTTTGTAAAATACATAGCTCCATTCAATTCATCTAGAAAATTATCAATGACTATAATATGAAACTTATCTTTGATGGTGTACATGTTGAGAACTCTATATCTCAAACACATTCACCAAGTTCCATCCTTCTTTCACACCATCACATAGGTGAGGAGTAAGCACTTTAGCTAATCCTGATAATTCTTGCCTCTAACATCTCCTCAACAATCTTTTTTTATCTCACTTTTTTGTATATGTGGGTATCGATAAGGTTGGATGTTGGGTGGTTGGATCCCTGTAACTAGTTGTATGGCATGATCATGAACCCTCTTAAGAGGAAGTCCTTTAGGAATATCTCTAAAATCCACTAAGTGACGATCAATTATTGTTTGTAAATTTGGATGGGTGGGAGCATTATATTGAGTGAATTCTAATGAACATAACCAAGCCACAAAACCATCTACTCCTTTCTTAAGTAACTTCTGCATTTGATGAGAGCTTACCATTTTTGGGGGACTTTTCCTTCAACCCTCTTACATCTACTTGTCTTTCCTTTTGATTGAAATCTCATGAATAGTTCTTGGACGTTCATCTCAATTGTTCCCAAAGTAGTAAGTCATTGTACTCCCAAAACAATATTTGTTACACCCATGGATATAGCATACATTGGGCTATCAAGGTGATAATATCCCATGGATAATTTAATGCTATGGCACTTTCCAGAATAATTAATTTTACCACCATTTGTAATCAAGACTTGAAACTCTGAAGCTAGATATATAAAATAATTGAGACGAGTAGCCAACTTTTTGTTGATGAAATTATGAGTACTACCCAAGTCGATCAACACTGTTACTTTTTGCTTCTTTAGGAAACCCACCACCTTGAGATTTTTGTGGGGCACTAAACCTAGAGAGTGCATGACAAGAAATGATTGGTTGGGGATCATATGATTCTTCATCTAACTCCCTATCACCATTTAATATTGGTTCCTCCTCTTCTTCCTCACTCAGACCTTCAATATAGAATAATTTATTTTCATTGCATTTATGTCCTTGACTATATTTGTTGTCACAATTGAAGTATGACCCTTTTTCTCTCTTCTCCTCAATTTTTTGTGGAGTCAACCTAGTAGGGTGAGGTAATGAATGTGTAGGATATCTCCTTTCACTTAAATTTACAATCCCTTGTCGCCTACTAGCCAAAAAATTCTTCTCAACTTATCTTTCCATTACTATTGCTTGTAATAAGGAGTGTGGTTGGAATAATTGTACTTCATATTTTATGCGATCCTTCAAATTGCCTAGAAATAGTTCCTTCAAATTTTATTCTATCACATTCTCCACTCTTAGAGAAATGACTTGAAATTGTTGAATATAATCCTTGACCATGCTTGTTTGCTTAAATTTAGTGAGTTGGAAAAATTAGCTATTCATGAAGTTATCTCCATAATGGGTAAACAATTTCTCTTGAAAAATTGACTGTGTAACCTCACAACCCTTCTTTCTCTTCTCATCACATAACCCATCATACCAAATAAATTTATTTGGTTCTAAGTACAATGATGCCATAGCCACCTTTTTTTGTACTAGGAACATGATGAAGATCAAAGGACTGCTCCATTTAGCATAGCCAATTCAAGGTTGGATCTTTGCCATCAAACTTTCTCATATCCAAGTTGGGTATGAATTGCCTTGGTATAGGAATATTAAAGGAATGATCCTTCTTGAAATCAAAGTAAAGCCCAAGGAATTCATGTCCAACAAAAGCATTATCTTCTACCTTACTAGTTGAATCTTCAACCTTACACTTCATACCTTGAATAAGTGATTTCAATTCATTGATATCCTTTTTCATGTCATTCATTTTCTTATTTAATGATGAAATATCACCCTTGACTTTTTTGATTTCATCATAGGATTAATATCTTCAATTTATACCTCCTCCTTATCTGAAGATTTCCCTAGTGTGGTACCATTCTATTTGTCTCTTTTTTTAAGTCTCGTTATGATGGTAGAAACTAATTTTGAAATAAATCACACAATTGAAAGTTTTTCTGTAACTTTCCAAGTCCTAGCTTGTACTAAAAAAAAATTCCCCAAAATTTGGTGTTTTTTAGCCTTAAGAGTGAAACTGTTGGAAACCCTAATTTTTTAATAAATCACTTATTTCTACTTCAAATTTTCTTAAATTTGTATTGTAGGCTCCTCTATTACTTAAAAATTCCACCAAAAAATTGGAACCAATTCAATAGGATTTGGGAGATATGCACTTTCCAAATAGATTGGGCAAAAAGCCTAATTCTGCAATAAATCAATCAATTTAGCTCTAATTCCTCTGAAATATGGACTACATCTTCTTAATTATGTTCTTCAAAAACCCTTTAAAAATAAGAAAAAAAATTCACCAAAACTTGGGAGATATGTGCTTCACAAAATTACCTCCAAAATTGACACAAATGCCTTGTCATCATGATGCCAAGATCATGCTCTGATATCACTTGTAATGAAATAAATTACATAATAGAAGAATATTATATGAAATATGATGCAAATACTTGATAATAACTGAGAATAATAAGCCACTTCGAGGGGGGAAACCTCCAAATATCTCCAATGAGAACACAATTCACAATATGATAATGAAAGAAGACTCACAACCTCCTATATATACCTATTTATGCCTAGGATATCACCCAAAATAACTTAGATAACCCTATATAAGCCCTAGTCCAACCTAATTAACTAAGTACCAATATAATAATTACAACATGGCTTAATTAGGAGTTAAGATAGCCACAAGCCGGTTATTCATATCCTGATGTACTCTAATATTAAGGGCATAACAAAGTCAATTTTTCCTTTTTAGACTCTTGAGCTCATAAATTTTTGCCATGATCTATAATTTTCATGATTATTACGGTGTTGTAAAGGTATTGAGGAGCTCTATATTTCTATTCATGCATTTGTTCCAGGTTCAACCCTAGGTATCTTTTATTCAGATTTGTGCAATTTTTCATTCTAGTTGATTACTTGGACATATTGCAACCTGGAGAAATTTTTTCCACCTAGGAAGGTTTCATTTTCAGTGTAGATAATATTTGGGAAGTTTTCTTTCAGTTTGCTTGTGCTCTTCTCGTTTTCATGGATCATTCTAAGGTTCCTTTGCTAACACTGTATAACTATTCAACATGGAATCAACATGCATGGAGTATACTAATAAATGAAGGTCACTCTCTATATGTTGAAAATAAGGTACCCAAACCTTTAGATGATGAAAAATATAAAATGGATTATTGAACATACCAAAGCTTTTGGATGACCTCGTAAACTAGTTTCTCAAGATTTATTGTTTCAAATTGAAGCATGCAAGAATTCTTATGAGGCTTTGGAAAAATTGAAAAAATTATATGGTTCTACAAGTGAAGTAAGAGGCTATCAACTTGATAATGAATTAATGAGCCTTGATCCTAAGAAATTTGACAACATCCTGTTAATGATTTAAAAGAGTAATGTAAATCATGTGGAATTTATAAGGACATTCAGTTGGTCTATAATTCATTGAATAAACTTAATCCTGATTATGTTGCTTTTGCTTCTATCATTCGTACTCATAGGTTGAATATGGGGTCTGCATATACTACACATTCATTTGCATCATTTTTTGAGATGATACATGAGCAAAAAAATCTTATCTCGATGTGTCTCATCAAGTCTTCTAAATCTCAAGCATTGTTGGCTAGTTAGGTGAAAGAATCAAAACATACTAATAAGAAACAAAAGAAATCAAAGAACCATCCACATTCAAATAAACCAAAGAATAAAATCTTTGCCACAGATAAATCATCTAAGGAGAAGTCTACTTGTTCATATTGCAAGAAGCTGAGGCATGAACATTATTGTTATAATAAGGATGTTGATGAGTTGAAAAATCTTATCAAAAAGAATTATATTGATTTTCCTTCTAGAATGTTCGAGTCACCTTCTTCATCTTCGAAATAATCTAATAAGGGAAAAGGTCATGCTAGTTTATCTTCTACACTAGGAAATAAGGCTACCACTCTTTGTGATTTTTCAGGTCATGGATCAAGTAGATGACTTCTAGATTCAGGAACATCTCATCATATGAAATCTTCGTAGTCTATATTATCTTCTTCGGATCCTTGTACTATGTCTCCTATTTTATGGAAACACTACATACATGAGTGTGCTTGGGAAGGGGTCTATTATTTTTGGGGAAACACTTTCAAAGATTTGTTTTGCATACCTCATTTGACAATCAATATCCTTTCCATATATTAGATTACATATGGTGGAGATGGGAGGACTATGGAGTTCAATATTGATTCAGTCATCATTAGAGACTTGGAGAGTAGAGAGAATATTGGTATTGGGATGGTTGATCATTTATCTCGGTTGTATACCTTTGTAAATTTTGCTTTTGATGGTGACATTGTTCCTTCAGCTATTGATCACACTTCTAGTATGAACTATGATTCAAAGGATACATTTGACTTCTTGAACTTGGGGGTTCCCGAATCTAATCTCATTATTGAGCCTTGAATTTCATCTCCTCCATATTATGTTGCATTTGATGATGCTCATATTGGCATAGGTTTGGCCTCTTTTGATTCAATGTAGCAATATCTACATCGTGTTCTAGCTATATCTACTTGGGATGCATCCTTGACAAAAATTGGTGGGTTTTTTGTTGAGTCTCACATTTCAAATTTGGAAGACACTATTGATGCATACATCTTCTCTTTGATGGAGATGACTCTTGTTCAATTGTTGTGAGGGAATTATTTGAAAATATTGTTCATTCTCTACATGATTACTCTTTGGAACTTGATACGAGTGTGGATACTTTTGGACAAAATTTGGAGAAGGCTTCTTTGTCTATAGAGGAGGCATCTTTGTCTTTGGATTGGGTTCTACATTCATCCCTAGGAGATTCTAGATTGACACCTTCAGCTTTGTGGCCTAGAACACCTATTTGGAGTGTTTCAAGTTTTAGCATCAACATGGAGACACTTGAGCATAGTTCAGAGGCATCACATACCATTATTCTTCCCACATATTTCTTTTAGGAATGGGAAGACATCTTGCATATCATCCTAGTTTTGTTTCTTCCTGAGGGGAGGAATGTTGTTTGACGATACTGGATCATCTTCAAAATTCAATGTCAGGCTTCTACCATTGCAAGAGACTCGCCATTGAGGGGGGTTGCATGGTCACTCTTCTTCTTTCTTATGGTGGGTCGCATGGTATCTCTTCTCCTTTCTTATGGGAGGATCTTTTTCCTCATGTGGGTTTTTGTCCTCTCATGCATCATTGAGAGTATTTTGTATTTCATCTCTTTTGAGGATGAGTTTTTTCCCATTGGGTTTTCTCCTTTTCTCCTTCTCTCTGATTGTGAGAGATTGCATTGCATATGTATATGGGTACTTAACATGGCCTTGTAGCCGAGACCCATCCTTGCATATTTGCATAATAATCAATTCCCTAAGTTGTACTTAAGAGGGGGTGTTGGTGTAAATAGTTGTTCTCCTTATCTAGGTCCTATTTACAAAACTTATAGAAAAACATTAACTAACATTAATAATTATTAACTTAACTTTTCTAAAATCTTTGAAAAATGAAAACACAAAATGATCCTTTTATTGAGGATAACCTACAGTTTGCCAAAGAGATATTCTTTAAAAAACAAAATACATTGCATGCTACTAAAAAGAAAAGTCATGCTAGGTATTGTTGAAGAATGTCTACCACTTGTCCATAATGTGTTCGGCTCACATATTCCAAACTGTTGCCAAGGCTCAAATATTTTTTTCCAAACTTTTTTCTTTTTAAATCTAGCCTAACTAGAAAGTAAAAATATACATATTAATTATTAATTTTTTTATTATTATTAAATTTAATATACATAATAATTATTAAATTTATTATTAAAATAAACTAAAAATACTTGCAATGAGATAATATAATCATACATTTGATTAATTATATTTATTATATCCAAAAATTGATATGTAAAATAGATTTATTTATTTTTTATTTTTTTAAATTGTAAGATATATTTAAAGATTTTTTTTGAAAAATCTATACATACAAAAATATATTCAATTGTCAAAAAGGAGAAGAAATACATTTGAATAAACAAATAGAATAATTCTTAATAGGTGGCTTTTTTCCTTTTGTATAACTCTAGTTTATTTTTAGTAACTATTATTTTTTAGTATTTTTTTATTTTTATTTAACTTAATATGAATTGTTGTAATGCTTTTATTTATTTACTCATGATTACGATTGAACTAGTTTTATTTTACAAAATTAGAATTTAGTTTAATTTTACAATATAAAGTGATTTGTATAAATATTTTTAAAATATAAAATTAAATTACAATTTACAAATTATTTAAAATTAAATTTAAAATATTGATTTTTTACAAAAAAGGAAATAATATTAAATTGTTTCGAAAGAGTTAAGCATCACAAGAATATTTATAAAGAGCTTGTCATTTTCATCATAATTAAAACTTATAACATAATGCTAAAACCCTTTTTTTTAATCCTCTTTCATGATTTTTATTTTTTTTGAAAACGATGAGATTAATGAAATAAATCTTTTATCCCTTTGAACTGTTTGATAACATGCCTCAAAGAAATGTGGTTTTATGGATTGCAATGATTGTAGGATATGTAGAAAATAGATTTTTTGAAGATATTTTAGAAACTTTTATGCAGATGCAATTGGTAGGCGTAACAAAAAATTCCACGGCTTTCACTATCCTCCTTGTCTATCCCAAAACGGGAGATTTGGATGGTGATTCGGCATTACCTGCCAAGCAAGAATAATATCAAAAATTGCAATATTCGGTGGCTTGAATGAGATTATAAATCCCTTTTGTAGTCAATCATGATTTGTTGTCTCCATGTCCTACATGCTAGGCCTAGAAAGAGCTTGACCTGCCAAACACAAAATTAAAAAAATCTCTGCATTCACAATAATTGCTTGACCCATCCTTCGGAATACAAAAAAAAAAAAGGGGGACAATGATAAATAAATAAGCCATCTATCTTAAAAAGAGGAAAAAACATTGTCCAAAATAATTATTTTTCTCCTTTTTATAAAAATCATAAAATGTGATTCAGATTTTTCAGCACTGTCTCTCTAGAATCTAAACAGTATTGAATTGACAATGGATAGAAGTGGGCAGGAGGTAGTTACACCAATGACATCTAAAAGCTAATATAGAACATAATAAAATAAATGTGGAAGAACATTGACAACTAAACGTCCCTGGAACAAACAACATCTAATAGTATTTGGGCATTAATGAAACAATGAAATGACTATCCTTTTGTTTGTTAGTTTAAATCCTTCACAAAATAATTTTGACATAACCTTCTACCGTTTACAATATCCTCATTTAGAAATTGCCAATGGCCTTGATTAAGCCTATATCTTCTACCCTCTATCTCAATACTACCAGTGCTTGTGGGCCACTTCACCTAATTAAACATCAGCAAAAACAAAAAATCAATATCCTAGGCAATAAAACAAATACCCCAAAATCTTGAAAATATAGGATTTGTATAGAAAACCATGATATCATGGCTCATATTTAGGAGGGTTGCATTTGTAGGGAAATAAATCCTACGTAGTTGGCCTAGATCAAGGTAGATTTTAGCCCGCCTCTTTACTACATCAATAGGAGACTGTTACCACCCATTTCCATAGGCACTCCATGTGAACAATCTATTGCAATTATTAATTATTAATCTCCTATCTATATAGATTATTTTACTACCGAAAATTAATTCACATCAAATATTGAAAAATAGCACAACTGCAACTTCACAAATAAAACCACGGGAATAGAGAAGAAAATATGCAAAATAATAAACACAATATTTTTGGATAAATTGTCCCTGAAAAAACCCCGAAGAGAAAACCAGTACTACAAATGAGGAATATTATTAAACTTCAGAAAATCAAGAGATGCATAAACTGCTTGCCTCTTATTGGCAAAGCTCTGGCAATATTCTTCTCCAAAAAATTTTCCTTCAATTTATCCTTCTAAAATTCCATTGTTGCTGCCTCCAACACTATCACTGCACCCTTGCTATCACTGCAAAACTATTTTCTATCATTGCAAATCTTTCTCAAGTTTGTGTTGTCCAAATGCCCATTGATCCCCTTTTATACTATTCACATTGAAAAACCAATGGCCACGATTTAATCTCAATCGATGGCTAAGATTAATTAGACTATAACAAACCCTAACTAATTGGTTTCTAGAAGTCTCTAAAGGAATCAATTAATTAATTAATTATCTGGACTCTAACTAACTCCTTTCTAGAAGTCTCCAAAAAAATAAGTTAATTAAATAATAATTCTTGGGAATGGAGATAACATTTTTCTGAGCTACAATAAATTAACACTCCCTCTTAGCGAGGAAGGTGTTTTGCATAACACCCAACATATCTCTGAAGAAGATTAATTTTGCCTTCCCCAATGCCTTTTTCAAAAATTTTGCTACCTGTTGATCTGTAGGTATATACTGTAGCAGAACAATCCCCCGTTGTACACAATTCCTAATGAAATGATACCTGATGTCTATATACTTAGACCTATCATGAAACATTGAATTCTCAGATAACCTAATGCAACTTTGATTATCACAGTGTATCACCGTAGTCTCAACCCTCTGACCAAACAAGGCTACCAAAAAATTCCAAATCCATATCACCTCACACATTGCCATGCTAACTGATATGTATTATGCCTCTGTAGAACTCAGAGCCATGAAATTTTGCTTCTTGTTATACCAAGAGACAACTCCTGATCCTAAGCTAAAGCAACACCCTGAAGTGCTTTTCCTGTCCATTGTATTGCCTACCCAATTTGTGTCAGTATAGCCTATCAACCTGATACCATCACCTCGAGCATATATGATCCCATACTTGATTGTACCATGCAAATACCACAACACATGATTTTTCACTGTCTAATGCACTCTCTTCAGCTCAAACATGAACTGACTAAGAGATTTTACTACAAAGGATATATCTGGCATGGTGTTGACCAAATACATGAGAGACCCAATCAACTGTCTGTATAAGGTGCGGTCTACATCCTTCTCCCTAGATGAGTCTACCTTCTTCCAATTCATGATCATAGGTGTATACATGGCTCTACAATCCTCCATCTCGAACCTCCTCAATATTTTGATGCAGTATTTCCCTTGTCCAAGGAAAATCTCTCCATCTGTATTCATACCTCCATGCCTAGAAAGTAGTGCATAAGCCCCAAATCCTTCATCTTAAACTCTGCTACAAGGTCCCTCTTGCACTCCTCTATGAGCCCCAGTGAACCTGTTAAGAACAATTCATCCACATATAGAACAAGAATGAGAACATCGCCCCCAACCACCAAGTAGTAGAGGTTAGCATCTTCCTCACTCTTCACAAAGCTCATTCCATATAGGTATCTATCAATGCGCTCATACCATGCCCTGGGAGCCTACTTGAGTCCGTAAAAATCTCTCTTCAATTTGCACATGTTGGTTCGATGTTGTGTGATACAAAGCCCTCACATTGTTCTATGTATACCTCCTCTACCAATTCACCATTAATAAATTTCATCTTGACATCCATCTGATGAATATTCCATCCTATTTGTGCTGGAAGTGAGATCATGGCTCATATAGAAGTATACCTGGCCATTGGAGCAAATGTCTCCTCATAGTCTTTTCCCTCTTGAGAGAACCCCTTGGCCATGAACCTTGCCTTTTATTTTCTGATGCTACCATCTACACCATGCTTAATCTTATAGATCCAGCGTGATCCAACCACTGCCCTATTTGTCAGTCTAGGCACAACCTCCCACACATTGTTCTGCACTATTGAGGTATATTCCTCAACCATTGCATCTCACCACACTTATTGTTGTGTGGCCTCCTAATAGCTGGAAGGCTCGCTATCTACCAATTGAACAACTAATGCCATATAGTCATTATACCTAGTTGGTTGTTGCCATTGTCTACTACTCGTCCTAGGAGCTCCCACAAACTCCTGAGTATCCCTATGTGTTTGTTGGTTCCTACTGCCAATTGTAGAGGATGAAATATCACCCTCCATGTCTTCTCGATGCATATCTTGGATCTACTACATTTGTTGCTCCATACTCTATGAACTCTCAGGACCTGAGCCTATCTTGTATTAGTCACTATACTCGAGCTTCACTGCCCCTCATCCGATTGCACGATCCTTGGATATTTTTCTAGCTGTTCACTCTGATCATCTGCTAGCAAATATATGGACCTCCTAAATTCCATTTCCTCCATGAAATTGACATCATGCCTAACTATAATCCTCCTAGCCCTTGGAATAAATATTCGATATGCCTTTGAGGTCTCGTTGTACCCCACAAAGTACCCTCTTTCTGTAGTCTGATCTAACTTAGAAGGTGTAGCCCCTAGAATATGACAATATGCCAAGCTCCCAAATATCTTGAAGTGGCTGACATCTAGCTTCTTCCCTATGAACACCTCCTCTAGTGTCATCTTTCCCAATACCTTATGTGGAACCCTATTTTGTATGTATGTTTCCATACTGCATGCCTCTACCCATAAGTAGCATGGCATATCCTGATCATACAACATAGCCCTTTCTACCTTCGATATAGAATGATTCTTCCTCTCAGCAACCTCATTCTGCTGTGGGTTGTAAGGAACAATTCACTCTCTCTTAATTCCTTCCCTGGTATAGAACTCCTCGAACTCTTTCCCTTTGTACTCACCTCTATTGTCTGATGGAAGAACCTTAATCTTCCTACCTGTCGAATTCCCACAAGAGCTTTGAAATCTTATAAATGATTGAAGACCTCATCCTTGGTCTTCAAGAAGTCTATCCAATTCTTCCTAGAGAAATCATCAATAAAAGTAACAAATTACTCGTATCCTCTGAGAGACTTCGTCAACATTGGTCCACATATGTCTGAATGTACTAGATCAAGAACACCCTTGGATCTGGTGTCACTCCTTGGAAAAAAAAAATTCGCAAACTTCCCCAACACACATCCCTTACATACATCATCATTCTATGTGCTCACCTTTGGAACATCTGTCATTGTCTCACGAAGCAATTTAAGTGCTCCATGATGTATATGGCCTATCCTCCTATTCCATAGCTCTCCTTGATCTCTAGAAGTACTATTTCTCATTAGTGTCTTATGAATATCAAAATGTAACTTGTAAAGTTGGTCGCTCCTAACTCCAATTGTTATGGGTGGTTTCCAATCCTTATGCTTGATTAACACATTCACCCCTCTAACGAGTACATTGTAGCCTTTACCCTAAATGACAAATACATAAATCAAATTCATAGCCAAGCCTGGCACATGCAACACATCATTAATGGGAATCGGTTTGGCACTCTCCCTCTGAAATAGAATAGTCACTTTCCCAACTGGATTGAGTTTGGACATGTTCCCCATAGAAATATGGATTTTGATGTCCTCCTCCTTATAACCGGAGAAGTATTTTCTAACTCCTGTCATATGAAATGACAACCCACTATCTATATACCAGAAACCTTGTGAGGTTGACCTAACCATACAAGATATGAGTGCAAACTCATCCTCCATTCTACTAGAGAGCTCATCTGCACTTGTTGAAGCTGTCATCTGCTTCTTGCCTTTCTTTTTATTTTTCTTCCTTTGCAGACAATTGTTGACATAGTGGGAAAACTCGTGACAGCCATAAAATTTGATCTTTGACAAGTCCTTCTCACTTTTAGGATTTGATCCTTTGCTATACCCCTTCTTCACTTTCCCTTTTCCGGCTAGGGCAACATTTTCCTGTTCTGCCTCACTTTTCTGACTCTTACTATTGGTGCCACTGACAAGACTTAGTCTAAGATCCTCTTGAGTGAAGTCACTCCATAGTCGATCCCAACTCGATAAGGTATCTCATCCATTAATAACTTGAACAAAGGAATCCCACTGCTTAGTAAACTCATTTAGGGCTATTCATACTAGCTCATCTTTATCTGGTTTACCTCCAACAACTTCCAACTCATCCTTGACAAGTCTAAGCCCGGTGAGGTAACTTGTAACATCTTCTCCCTTGTTCATCTGGGTATTCCTCAACTTTTCTCTGAGAATCAACTTTTGGTTAGTGGTAGCATTCTAGTACATATTTAGAATGGTGTCCCACATCTTCTTCGTTGTATTTAACTCTACTATATGTGGGATAATATGATTCTTAACACCATAAAAAACTAGCCTCCTCGCCTTGGCATCTTAATTCTTATATGCTAAGAGTTGTGTTGGATCTATAGGTATAGCTACAACACTAGTCACATATTCCTTGATACCATTCTCTTCCAGCAATAAAGAATTTTTGGCTTTCTAGACACCAAAATTTGAGGCTCCATTCAATCTGTCTTGATCTCTTAAACCTACTGAGGCCATCTCAAACAAATATAATAATAATAATAATTTTGAAGAGGTGGAACTATGTTTTATAAACACTTGATTTTTCCTTCCTGTGCCTACATTGAGCCTTTTCTGCCCTTAGATCTACTCTGATACCATGTGAAAAATCTATTGCAGTTACTGAATATTAATCTCCTATCTATATAGATTATTTGACTGCGGAAAATTAATTCACAAAAAATATTGAAAAATAACACAACTGCAACTTCACAAATAAACCACAGGAATAGAGAAGAAAATACGAAAAAATAACAAACATAATATTTTTGGAAAAATTGTCCATGGAAAAACCCCAAAGGGAAAACCAATACTACAGATGAGGAATTTTATTAAACTTCAGCAAATCAAGAGATACATAAACTGCTTGCCTCTTATTGGCAGAGCTCCAAAAATATTCTTCTCTTGAAATTCTTCCCTCAATTTCTCCTACTGAAATTCCACTGGTGTTGCCTCTAATGCTATCAATGTGCCCTTGCTATCACTGTAAAACTATTTACTATCACTACAAATCTTTCTCGAGTGTGTGTTCTCCAAATTCCCATTGATCCCCTTTTATATTATTCTCATTGCAAAACCAATGGCCATGATTTAATCTCAATCAATGGCTAAGATTAATTAGACTCCAACAAACCCTAACTAACTGGTTTCTAGAAGTCTCTAAAGGAATCAATTAATTAATTAATTATTTGGACTCTAACTAACTCCTTTCTAGAAGTCTCTAGAAAATTCAATTAATTAAATAATAATTTTTGGGAATGGAGATAACAGTTGTCTGAGCTACAATAAATTAACACTCCATTCCTCATAGAGCTCTCCCCAATGCTTTGGCCCTATTTCCTCTCCCTCTTCATGTGTTAACTCTCTTTCATCCTATTTTTAATTCACATCTCCATGTCATGACAACCCCAACAGAAAACCATACAAAGATTTGTAGATTAAAATAGAGAAAAAAACAAAATCAAACACATTACCAACTTCTTGAGTTTGAATCTCCTTGATGCAGAGTAGTAACCCCAATAGAAGCAGAGCATCTCACATTGCAGGCCATGCCATGTCGTACTCCACAAATACTCAAACCTGGAATAAAATGTTAGTCTATAAGACAAAGGCGACCAAAGAACAATAAATATAGAACAACGACACTAATCATTAATAACTCCATTCCCTTACAACCAAGACCAAATGCCCGAGTTTCCACTACCATCCATGAAGGCCACTCTTCCACTACCTTCCGACGACTATCAATTACATGCATCATTTGTTGTTCATATTACCCCCACCTAAACATCATTTTTTGCTTGAAGAGTTTTTATTGACACAAGTTGTTTTATTCCATGTAAAACGCTTCTCGACATTAAGAAATGTAAAAATTCATGTAACAAAATGTAAACTAGCTTATCTATCTTATTAAATAATCTAAATAAATTAAATTTAGATATATCCTTTTAAAATTGTGGGTGGGTGCATGGAAATGGGTAGCAATTCCATGGACACCCTAAAAAAAAAAAGTTGAAAACCATAACGCGAGCACGTTATAACACGCTTGCATTATGTCTTCTGTTAAACCTAGGCAAGGTCTCAGTGGCTACAACTACAAACAAATAACGTGAGCGCGTTATAACGCGCTCGCATTATCAACTGTTAAAAGAAAAAAAACAAATGCAAATCTCTCATTTGCATTTCGACTGGTTTTTTTGTTGCACCCGTGGCCAAAAACCCCAGAATATCGCGCTCGTGTTCTAGAAGGAGAATTTCTTCACCAAGAATCCCTATTTCTTCACAACAATGGTGCCACGATGACGAGGTTTTGTAAGAGGTAAGGATTCTATGGTTTTTGTTTTGAATTTGTTAGTTTTAGGTTGAATTTGATATCTATTTGTTTGAATTTTTAGGAGATGCAAATCAACCTGCAAACCCTCAAAATCCTCAACAGGAAGACCAACCAAATCCTCAAGATCAAAATCAACCTCCTCCACCAATCAATCAACTCCCTCCTGACACTCAACAAAATTTAATGAGTGAAATTGAGAACAACAAAAAACAAATTGAGGATTTGATCAATAGGTTGAGTGATCCAAATGGTTCAACCAAAGAAAGAATGACCCTAGAAAATTCATTGAAAGATATGTTAACAAACGTAGATTCAATTAGCAAACAAATAACTGGATGGGAAGATAGGAGGCAAGCAGCTAGGGACTATTATGCAAATAAACTATCATACAAGGATGTGAAAGATTTAAAAATTACAATAGGTGATTTGTGCTCATTATTCACTGACCCACACACAAATCAAAATCTTACCCTCAATGCAAAGAGGTTTTCTATCCATTGGTGCCACCACCAATAGATGAAGGACCGGTTTTATGATAGGTGGTACATGGTCTTCGATTACCCATTGTGCAACAATTGTGAGGTCCCACAATATTTCCTTAGGAAATTATACAGTGAGTTCATATTGAACAAAATTCCAAATTATTTTGATATGAGGGATTTTCAGGGGAGAGGTTGGGGGTCAACTCAGGATAGACCTAGTGCACAGTTAGATCCTATGCGGCAAGGTAGATGAGCTCTCACTAGGCCACCTCATGAGCACGTTGTTATGCCTTCTGTCGTGAAGGGAAGTGTTGACATAGAGACATTGCAGGAAATCAACACTTTGACCCAGAGTGTCATCCATCATACTAGCCCTATTCTACAATGCCATCCAGGAGAGTCTTCTAGTGGTGGCCTTCAAACACATGTGTGTCAATCTTGCAGGGCTACTTGTTCACATGACCCCACCAACCCTCAGGAGATTGGTACGCAGGATCCATCTGCAGTTATGGAGATGGAGAGAGCAGCTGACATTTTTCATGAGGCATATGGCATTGATAGTTAGGTAAAAGTTAGTGCATGTGTTCATTGAATTTTGTAAGTGATCTATATCATCGGGTGTACCCGTTCCAAATTACACTTTGATAGGGTAATCCACAACAGCCAATAAATCGTGCGGTAATGAAAAAATATCGTTCTCGGGTATATCAAGACTTAGTTTTTTATTCGGATTTCGTCGACCAATCTTTCCTAATACACATTTAGTTTGAAAAAATGTTGTTTGCACTTTTTCATATAGAGACTCGGAAAATTCCAAATTTTCTTCATTGTCGTCACTTATGTAGAGTTTTTTATAAAGTTCCAAAATGGCATTTTGCTTCCCGCCACACCAATAGAAATATTCTATGTACTCCTCCGTTCCCTTATAAAATGCTTTGAGATTCTTATAGTTGAAAATCTCTTTGGAATTTAGACCCATAGTCAATAATAAAAGTAGAACAGATTTTTTTTTTTTTTTCTGTTTACACGAATCCATATCTTTTCTATTTTTTTTATTGAGCTCTAATCTTGATCTTCCTCCCCAATCTGAAATTATATTGCCAATATAGATAATGTTTCCCGACGGTTTTCGTTCCCAAGTGTAATAAATACCGGGACTTCTTAATATTTGATTGACCACGACTCTGTAATTTCCATTTATAACAAAAGTTCCTTTAGAATTCATCAAAGGAATATCTCCCAGATATAAAATCTGGTTCTGTATCTTTCCACGAGTTATTTTTTTCTTAATCAATCTTGTTGGTATACATAATTTACAGTGATATGTAAGAGACATATATACAGCATCTCTCTCTTTAATGAAAGGTTCTGTTAATTTATATTCAGAACCAAAAAGGCTAAATTCTATTTCTTTCTTTGGACTTTCAATTTTTGAAAAATTATTGAGTTCTTCTGCTAAGCCTTGATTGATAAAACAACAAAATCCTTCAAGTTGTATTTTACCAAATTGGGGAATTGTAAATATTCCTTTATTTTCATCTAATCGCATTGGATGTTTTCTATATATAAAGTATATTGTATATTTCGATATTTATTCCTTATTGATCTATACGAATAAATTCGACAAAAAATTGACATGTATATTTTTTTGTTCACTCTATCCCAAAAATAGAACAAAAAGAAGAGGTCCTTTTTAAATCTTTCTTACATATATGATGGGGGGTAGACAAATGTGGATTTAGTGTGTTATAATTGTAATTGCAATGGGGGACTCAAAATCTCTCTAAATCCCTAGAGGAACCAATAGGGACTCTAAATTGGTTATATGACATATCTGAGTGATAAAGAAGGATACGTGAAGTGAAATACCCTACATAACATATCTGATGGAAAAAGAAAAATAGACTTTCCCTTAGTTCAAACTAGATCTAGGGATGGCAGCATAGCCAAGTGGTAAGGCAGGGGACTGCAAATCCTCGATCCCCAGTTCAAATTCGGGTGTCGCCTTGATAGCGCAAATAAGGTTAAAGGAATGTAAAAGTCTCCATTTGTACTCCATGTCTTTTGGAGACAACTTGTGTAGCTTCAGGTCCTATCTGCTAATATAGCAGATAAAATTAGATTTTATCATTAATACCGGATCCTATCAGGTAGTGGATCCTATAGGTAGTTGAGAGTAACTAGTTCCAAGAACTCATTTTTAGAAGTCTCTACTATCGACTTATCCTTTCAGAATAGGAAGATAGAGGATTTCCACTTTGCACTATCCTTATTAGTTACATTATCATCAAGAATCAATAATGATATTACTTTTTTATAAAGAGAGGGATTCGTATGGATATAGTCGGTATCGCTTGGGCTGCTTTAATGGTAGTTTTTACTTTTTCTCTTTCACTTGTAGTATGGAGTAGAAGTGGAATTTAATAGAATTAATAGTTCTGATATTTTGAATCATTCTGTTCAAAATCAATTATTTTACGATGATAATTTCGTATCATCATTAATGATATAGTCATATTGAATCATCAATGATATGATCGAAATAAAAAATGGATCATGTTAGAAACTCAATTCTACTTCATATTTGATAAATATGAAGTAGTTCCATTTCCATTATATAGCGAACTTATACTGTTAAAGCATAATATGCTTTAGCGTGCATCTGTTCTCAGAACAAAAGCATATTGAGCATTATTACGTTGCTTTGTCTCAACTCTACATAGATCACTTTTCTATATGAATTTTTGCTCTTTACGATTTCCAATTTTGTATTTTACTATGTACTAGTAAATTATCGTATTAAAAAAATTGATAAATAAAAAAGAAAAAAATACTATTAAAAATAGGTTCTATTCGGAATAATACCTATGTTCTGTCTACATAAAGTTCCTTTTTTCCAGAGATATGTAAGAGATTATGATTAGTTTCACTTTTTTATCAGGTATTAATAAAAAAGTACCCATGAGACAAATGAGAAATTAGATTGACTTATCTAAGATCTGTGTAGAAGAAGTAGTACAAAAGAAAAAGGAAAGGAAGATTTTTCGTTTCCTTCGTACTACTTCTTTTCAAAAAAATATCTATCCGACCCCTATTACTTTTTTTGACTGATGACCTAGAATTCATCTAGATCGTCAGTAATCACTGTATTTTGCTTTGACTCACCGTTTTTACGTAAATGATGAGTAGAAAAGCAGTAGGAAATGAAATGAACAATGCAACAGCAATAAATGCGAGGGTATTTACTTCCATGATTGATTTTCCCTTCGTTTTACAATAACTCGAGATTTGATCTCATAGAGTATCTCATTTTTTTTTTTTTTTACAAAAAAAAATGGAATTGAATCCATGGAATAATTCCATCAATAGGATCAATCTGAGTAACGGAATTGAGCGGAATTGATGAATTCTTCAATAGAAATTAATTAGTATAACATACTAATATCTCTTGTTCATATCGGATTTAGTAATTTGATCCCTAATGGATCGATCCCACCATCTTATTAGTATAGTTCCAGGGTTTGACTCAATTCAATTTTATCGCTACTAAAAAGAACATTAGACATGCAAATTCAATTTGATTAATGAATCAAGTCTTTGTCTCAATCAAATATTTAGATGTTAATGACGATCCGAGTTTCCTTTGCTTATTCGAGGAGCAGAAAAGTACCATAAAGATTGCTCTGATGGATTATACTGATTGATTTCTTATTTAAATAAGACTAACTAATAGTTAAAAATTGACCTTCATTAGAATAGATAAAACGAAAAAAAAATGAATTTTCTTGTTTGGTTGAGAAAGGTGTCAAAGCTTTCACTTTATTTTACATAATAAATCACTGAGGGTAATTGGAGCTAAAAAAAAAAAAAAGGGAGGGGTGACAAAGTCCTAGTGATTTTGTTGATGTGAATCGTCCGAGTGATTCACCCAATAAATACATATATTTATTTATGTTCTGAAGATTTTTGTTGAAAAGTATTGACCATAATATGGTTCCTTCCTTTTGAATTAGGAGACATCCCAACATATGTCTATATTTTAGAATGACATATAATATATATGTCAAATTTTGGAATAGAAAATTTCGTGCAAAAAAAACTTTTGCTTGCTAATTCTTGCAAGACATAGGTATTTATAGGTATTTCATTTTTATTTCCAAAATTGAAAGGAACGGAATATTAGACTTATCAATATATTAAAAAAAAAAGGACAATGTTTTTTTCTTATTCAAAAGTTCGATGAATCTAAGTGGATGGGGACCTGAAAAGGATAATTCAAATTTCTTAAATTTGCTCTGTTTTACGGAAAAACAGGCAAATATGAAGGAAGATAAATTGCCCTGTAGTCCTACTTTTTTGAATTATATTACTTACATAAAAAATTGGTTAGATTGAATCAAATCCTGTCACTACCTGTCTTTGTACCTATACATATTTGGGAGCACCAGTAAACGATTACTGATAATTGGTAACAACTCTTATTTACCTTAATTCGTTTTGTAAAATGAATAGCTCCAAATTATCTTATCCTAAGAATTGCCCATGACCCTGAGCACCTATCAGATATGTCATAATAAATTTGAACACCTGCCTCAAAGCGACTTCCGTATCATAGTCGCTCCAGTTCTGAACTGGGAAATAAAGAGAGGAACGAGTTGAGAATATATATATATTTTTTTCTTTTTTTCAAAATTTCGGCGGGTTTTTTCTCATGTATCATCTGGAAAGAGGAGAACTCAATGATCATTCATTCACCGGAACCAGAAGTAAAGATTGTAGTGGAGAGGGATCCTATTAAAACCTCTTTTGAAAAATGGGCTAAACCCGATCATTTCTTAAAGACACTAGCTAAGGGACCTAATACTACCACCTGGATCTGGAACCTACATGCTGATGCTCACGATTTTGATAGCCATACCAATGATTTGGAATAGATCTCCCGCAAAGTATTTAGTGCTCATTTTGGTCAATTAGCTATCATATTTATTTGGCTAAGTGGGATGTACTTTCATGGCGCTCATTTCTCTAATTATGAAGCATGGCTAGGCGATCCTACTCACATTAAACCCAGTGCTCAGGTAGTTTGGCCAATAGTAGGTCAAGAAATTTTGAATGGAGATGTAGGTGGAGGTTTTCGAGGAATACAAATCACCTCTGGGTTCTTCCAGATTTGGCGAGCATCCGGAATAACTAGTGAATTACAACTTTACTGCACTGCAATTGGTGCATTGATCTTTGCAGCGTTAATGCTTTTTGCTGGTTGGTTCCATTATCACAAAGCTGCTCCAAAATTGGCTTGGTTCCAAGATGTAGAATCCATGTTAAACCACCATTTAGCAGGGTTACTGGGACTGGGGTCTCTATCTTGGGCAGGACACCAAATACACGTTTCTTTACCTATTAATGAACTCTTAGATGCTGGAGTGGACCCTAAAGAGATACCACTTCCTCATGAATTTATTTTAAATCGTGAGCTTTTAGCTCAACTTTATCCCAGTTTTGCTGAGGGATTGACCCCATTTTTCACCCTGAATTGGTCGGAATATTCAGAATTTTTGACTTTTCGTGGAGGACTCAACCCAATAACGGGGGGTCTGTGGCTGACCGATACTGCACACCACCATTTGGCTATTGCAATTCTTTTTCTAATCGTTGGTCATATGTATAGGACCAATTGGAGTATTGGTCATAACCTCAAAGAAATTTTGGAAGCTCATAAAGGTCCATTTACAGGAGAAGGGCATAGAGGTCTTTACGAGATCTTAACTACTTCATGGCATGCTCAATTAGCTCTGAACCTAGCTATGTTAGGGTCTTTGACTATTGTCGTAGCTCACCATATGTATGCTATGCCTCCCTATCCATATCTAGCTACTGACTATGGTACCCAACTGTCTCTGTTCACGCACCATATGTGGATTGGTGGATTTCTCATAGTTGGTGCTGCTGCACATGCAGCTATTTTTATGGTAAGGGACTATGATCCGACTACTCAATACAACAATCTTTTAGACCGTGTTCTGAGACATCGTGATGCAATTGTATCACACCTCAACTGGGCATGTATTTTCTTAGGCTTCCATAGTTTTGGTCTATATATTCATAATGATACTATGAGTGCTTTAGGACGTCCTAAAGATATGTTTTCAGATACTGCTATACAATTACAACCTATCTTTGCTCAATGGATACAAAACACTCATGCTTTAGCACCCAGTTTGACAGCTCCTGATGCAACAGCAAGCACCAGCTTAACCTGGGGAGGTGGTGATTTGGTAGCAGTAGGTGCCAAAGTAGCTTTGTTACCGATTCCATTAGGAACTGCTGATTTTTTAGTACACCATATTCATGCATTTACTATCCATGTGACTGTATTAATATTACTTAAAGGTGTTTTATTTGCTCGCAGTTCTCGTTTAATACCCGATAAAGTCAATCTTGGTTTTCGTTTTCCTTGCGATGGGCCTGGTAGAGGAGGAACATGTCAAGTATCTGCCTGGGATCATGTCTTCCTAGGGTTATTCTGGATGTACAATGCAATTTCGGTAGTAATATTCCATTTTAGCTGGAAAATGCAGTCCGATGTTTGGGGTAGTATAAGTGATCAGGGAGTGGTAACTCATATTACAGGAGGAAACTTTGCACAGAGTTCCATTACAATTAACGGGTGGCTCCGTGACTTTCTATGGGCACAAGCTTCTCAAGTAATCCAATCTTACGGTTCTTCATTATCTGCATATGGTCTTTTATTCTTAGGTGCTCATTTCGTTTGGGCCTTTAGTTTAATGTTCCTATTTAGTGGTCGTGGATATTGGCAAGAACTTATTGAATCTATTGTTTGGGCCCATAATAAATTGAAAGTTGCTCCTGCTATCCAGCCCAGAGCCTTGAGTATTGTCCAAGGACGTGTTGTAGGAGAAACTCATTACCTTTTGGGTGGAATCACCACAACATGGGCGTTCTTCCTAGCAAGAATTATTGCAATAGGATAATGGCTAGGAGGATTTGAAAAGCATTATGGCATCAAGATTTCCAAAGTTCAGCCAAGGCTTGGCCCAGGACCCAACTACTCATCGTATTTGGTTTGGTATTGCTACTACACATGACTTTGAGAGTCATGATGATATTACCGAGGAACGCCTTTATCAAAAGATTTTTGCTTCTCACTTTGGTCAGCTAGCTATAATCTTTCTGTGGACCTCTGGTAATTTGTTCCACGTAGCTTGGCAAGGCAATTTCGAAGCATGGGTTCACGACCCCTTACATATAAGACCTATTGCTCATGCAATTTGGGATCCTCATTTGGTCAACCGGCCGTAGAAGCCTTTACCCGAGGAGGTGCTCCCGGTCCGGTCAATATTGCTTATTCCGGTGTTTATCAGTGGTGGTATACAATTGGCTTACGCACTAATGAAGATCTTTATACTGGAGCTCTTTTCTTGCTATTTCTTTCTACTCTTTTTAACAGCGGGTTGGTTGCATCTACAACCTCAATGGAAACCAAGTGTTTCATGGTTTAAAAATGCCGAATCTCGTCTCAATCATCATTTGTCGGGACTCTTCAGAGTAAGTTCTTTGGCTTGGATAGGGCATTTAGTTCATGTCGCTATTCCTGAATCAAGAGGACAGCACATAAGATGGGATAATTTCTTGAATGTATTACCATATCCCAAAGGTTTGGAACCACTTTTTACAGGTTAGTGGAGTCTTTATGCTCAAAATCCTGATTCCAGTAGTCATTTATTTGGTACCTCTCAAGGGTCAGGAACTGCTATTCTAACTCTTCTCGGAGGATTCCACCCATAAACTCAAAGTTTGTGGCTAACTGATATCGCTCATCATCATTTAGCTATTGCATTTGTGTTCTTCATTGCTGGTCATATGTATAGAACCAATTTTGGAATTGGACACAATATAAAAGATATTTTAGAAGCACATATTCCTCTGGGAGGCTTATTAGGACGTGGGCATAAGGGTCTTTACAACACAATCAATAATTCTCTTCACTTTCAATTAGGTCTTGCTCTAGCTTCTTTGGGAGTTGTTAATTACCTTTGGAAGCTCACCATGTATTCTAATCTTCATGCATTCATAGCACAAGATTTTACTACCTGCTGCATTGTATAATTAAACACATCGCCGGATTCTATTATGATTGTGGCATTTACTGTTGGAGCTATATTTCTCATTAGAGATTATAATCCAGAACAAAATAAGGATAATGTATTGGCGAGAATGTTGGAGCATAAGGAAGCCATAATATCTCATTTGAGTTGGGTTAGTTTATTCCTGGGTTTTCATACCTTGGGACTTTATGTTCATAACGATGTTATGCTCGCTTTTGGTACTCCAGAAAAACAAATCTTGATTGAGCCTATATTTGCTCAATGGATACAATCTGCTCATGGTAAGGCCTTTTTATATGTTTTGATACTCTTATTCAGTAAATGATCCAAGATTCAACTGCTATAAAAGTATATATATATCCGGGTTGAATATTAATGCTATTAACTATAGTAAAATTCACTGCTCTTAACAATCGGTCCCTCAAGACCTTTTATGGTTCATCATGCTATTGCTCTAGGTTTGCATACAACTACATTGATTGTAGTCAAAGGTGCTTTAGATGCACGCGGTTCTAAGCTAATGCCTGATAAGAAAGATTTTGGTTATAGTTTTCCTTGCGATGGTCCGGGACGGGGCGGTACTTGTGATATTTCAGCCTGGGATGCTTTTTATTTAGCAGTTTTCTGACGTTGAATACCATTGATGGGTTACTTTCTGCATTGGCATCGGAAGCATATCACCCATGGCATGGTGGAAACGTAGCTCAATTTATCGAGTCTTCCACTTACTTAATGGGATGGTTAAGAGATTATCTTTGGTTAAATTCTTCACAACTGATTAATGGATACAACCCTTTTGGTATGAACAGTTTATCTGTCTGGGCGTGGATGTTCTTATTTGGGCATCTTGTTTGGGCTACTGGATTTATGTTTCTTATTTCTTGGCGTGGATATTGGCAAGAACTGATTGAAACTCTTGCATGGGCTCATGAACGCACACCTTTGGCTAATTTAGTTCGATGGAGGGATAAGCTAGTAGCTCTTTCCATTGTTCAAGCACGAAACTCCTTTAATAAGCCCAAAAATTGTCAATTTTGACAAAAACTCTTGCTATCCTTTTTTAAGTAATTCAGATTCAGAAGAAAAGACCTCTAACCAGTATTCTAAAAACAGTTTTAGTTCAAACATAGATCTTATTCAAACTCAATCTTATCAAGATGATCTACTATCCGAAATATGTTTGCGAATGAATAAATTGGGAGAAAAAGAAAATTATAGTTCAACAGAAAGTTTAAAAGACATAATGGAAGATAAAGCCACAGGTGACCTTTTGAATAAAGAAGAACTCAAGTTTTTAGTTTCAGAACTCAAGTTTTTAGTTTCTTTTAAGACCCTTCCAATCAATATTCTTTTTGAGAAATGGGGTTTGTTTCAAACATATAGGTCATGGTTATGGTTTTTGACTTCCACAGGGTGGAAATATGCTAAAATTATGTTTTTAGCTACTTTTCCGGAAATACCAATAAATTCGGTTTGTTAGCCGAATTTTACTGAATTAATTATCTTGATTCGGTACACAAATAGGATCTCCTATAGTCGAAGAGATAAGATTGAGATGAGAAAACATAAGTAAATGAGCTTCTACTTGAGCTTCCATAGATAAAGGTACGTGGGCATCCATTTGATCTCCATCAAAGTCCGCATTAAATCCTGCACAAACCAATGGGTGCAACCGAATGGCACGTTCTTCTATTAAAATAGGTATAAACGCTTGTATTCCTAATCTGTGTAAGGTGGGTGCTCGATTTAACAATATGGGATGTTTTTGCATAATCTGTTTAAGTACGTTCCATATAATAGGTCCCCTATCTTGAATTAAAAATTTAGCAGCTCTTAAATTGGGAGCAATCTGTTGTTCAACCAGCCCACGAATTAAAAATGTTTGAAAAAGTTCTATTGTGATTTCTCGAGGCAATCCACATTGATACAACGAGAGAAGGGGACCTACGACAATAACAGAACGACCTGAATAATCCACCCGTTTTCCAAGTAAATTTTCACGAAATCTTCCTTCTTTACCTTGGATGAAATCTGAGAACGATTTATAAGGTCTGTCGTGACTATCTTTCACCGGTTGTGCGCCTATACTGTTATCATGAAGTGCATCTACGGCTCGTTGGACTAATCTCTTTTGATCACCTAATAAATCCGGCATTAGAAATGGATGAGTGTTTTCTATGAAGTGTGAAAGATTATTATTTCGACGGATAACTGTTTGATAAAGCTCATTGAGATCCGAAGTAATAACTCCACCTTCATTTAATTGAAACATTGGCCTCAGGTCGGGAGGAAGAACTGGTAATAGGCATAGAACCATCCATTGTGGTTCTACATTTGCTCGAATCAAATATTTAGCAAATCTCATCCGTCTAACCAAAAGATCCTTTCTTCTTCGAAGTTTTTGAAGTTTTTGCTCATTAAATTGAGAATATATTTCTATATTACCAACTGCATTCTCTGCCTCCAAAAATAATATAGATAGTAGCTCATCTATTATCTCCCATTCTCTATATGAACCATCTATAATAATTTGCAGATCTAGACCAGCTAATTGGTCTCTGATAGCTTTTCCTCCAGTAGCTATTTCTCGTTCTTGAAATAGCGCAAAATCCCAAGAGAGAAAATAAGCAATATCTTTTGGCCAGGATTCTTCGTCATATTTCAGTGAACCCTCAAATCGCAATAAAGTCGATTTGTTAACCGTGGGCCTAGTAATACAAACATTTGGATAGGGTTTTCTAATATTTTTTTCCCCCCCCCTCAGAATCGGACATGAAAGTTTCCTCTCATCCGGCTCAAGTAACTATACTAAAATGGAAAGTGATTATGTATCATTGTGCAAATGTTTTTTGCTCTCTATAAAATGAAATAGTTACTCTTTGCTCAAGTTCTAAATGAATTCGATTATTGGTTTATCATTCGTATTATGACATAAATATGGAATTAGTGAGCAGTCTCCTCCCTTTTGAATGATATAATGTTACCACCTTCTATGAGAATAATTATATTTCCTTTCCAATCTTTGTTTCTTTTTCTCTCTTTGAATGAGACTTTTTCTTGCCATAATGATTCAGCCAGTTTATATAAACAATATAGATCAAATTTGAGATGGAGAAGTATTACGTGGATGACTCCTTCTTTTTATCCATAGAGATTAGATTGAAAATCTAAATAGTCTCTAAAATGAAAAAGAATTAACCTAATTTGCCTGATGTAGAGGCGATTAAGAAAGCTGCATAGGTGAATATATAGCCTACAGAAAAGTGAGCTAATCCAACTAATCGTGCTTGAACAATGGAAAGAGCTACCGGCTTATCCCTCCATCGAACTAAATTAGCCAAAGGTGTGCGTTCATGAGTCCATGCAAGAGTTTCAATCAGTTCTTGCCAATATCCACGCCAAGAAATAAGAAACATAAATCCAGTAGCCCAAACAAGATGCCCAAATAAGAACATCCACGCCCAGACAGATAAACTGTTCATACCAAAAGGATTGTGTCCATTAATCAGTTGTGAAGAATTTAACCAAAGATAATCTCTTAACCATCCCATTAAGTAAGTGGAAGACTCATTAAATTGAGCTACATTTCCCTGCCATAAGGTGATATGCTTCCAATGCCAATAGAAAGTAACCCATCCAATGGTATTCAACATCCAGAAAACCGCTAAATAAAAAGCATCCCAGGCTGAAATATCACAAGTACCGCCCCGTCCCGGACCATCGCAAGGAAAACTATAACCAAAATCTTTCTTATCAGGCATTAGCTTAGAACCGCGTGCATCTAAAGCACCTTTGAATAAAATCAATGTATTTGTATGCAAACCTAGAGCAATAGCATGATGAACCAAAAGTCTCCGGGACCAATTGTTAAGAACAGTGAATTTTTACTATCGTTAATAGCATTCAACCAACCGGGTAACCATATGCTTTTGCCAGCATTGAATGCTGGATCATTTGCTGAAGATAAGAGTACATCAAAAACATATAAGGCCTTACCATGAGCAGATTGTATCCATTGAGCAAATATAGGCTCAATCAAGATTTGTTTTTCTGGAGTACCAAAAGCCAGCATAACATCGTTATGAACATAAAGTCCCAAGGTATGAAAACCTAGGAATAAACTAACCCAACTCAAATGAGATATTATGGCTTCCTTATGCTCCAACATTCTCGCCAATACATTATCCTTATTTTGTTTTGGATTATAATCTCTAATGAGAAATATAGCTCCATGAGCAAATGCCCCTGTCATAATGAATCCGGCGATGTATTGATGATGAGTATACAATGCAGCTTGGGTAGTAAAATCTTGTGCTATGAATGCATAGGCAGGTAAAGAATACATGTGTTGAGCTACCAAGGAGGTAACAACTCCCAAAGAAGCTAGAGCAAGACCTAAATGAAAGTGAAGAGAATTATTGATTGTGTTGTAAAGACCCTTATGCCCGCGTCCTAATAAGCCTCCCGGAGGAATATGTGCTTCTAAAATGTCTTTTATACTGTGTCCAATTCCAAAATTGGTTCTATACATATGACCAGCAATGAAGAACACAAATGCAATAGCTAAATGATGATGAGCGATATCAGTTAGCCACAAACTTTGAGTTTGTGGGTGGAATCCTCCGAGAAGAGTTAGAATAGCAGTTCCCGACCCTTGAGAGGTACCAAATAAATGACTACTCGAATCAGGATTTTGAGCATAAAGACTCCACTGACCTGTAAAAAGTGGTTCCAAACCTTGGGGATATGGTAATACATTCAAGAAATTATCCCATCTTATGTGCTGTCCTCTTGATTCAGGAATAGCGACATGAACTAAATGCCCCG